>CAOKZL010002060.1:0-452797 GCA_948472985.1 Iguana delicatissima | reverse complement strand
TACTGCAGGAGTCCATCAGTGAAATGACATATTTGCACAATAACATTATAATTTTAATGAAATAAGCATAAAAATTCAGAAAAGACAAAATTTGCTCTTCAAAGTATAGGACTATGTCAGCAAACAATTATTCTTTCTTAAAACATTGAAAGAGCTTTAGTTCTGAACCATGAAGTTGCTACAAACAGCTCCACCCAGCCAGTGAATGGAACAAGTGGAGTCAGAGGTGACAACAACAACCAGCAAATCTTCACAAAAGTGTAGTAACTATACTACAAATGTTCAGATTTCTTTAGATCAGTCTGGAAGAGCTCTTAGTTCTGATACATTTTGTAATAAACAAACCATAACAATCTTACTAATAACAACTATTTCTAGGCAGCGTAGCTAAGCAAACTAGCTATGTATATGGAACCCAACCTCAGTTTGAGGTTTGATAGACTAGTCTTGGTCCACACTTCTTGAACATGTTATGAACATAATTTGTGCCCCAAAGTGCTTACCCTCATGGACGGCTGCAGATGCACTTCCCAAAAGGTACCCATCACTGGAAAAAAATGCAAAATACTGCACAAATATGTATCAGTTAATGAAGGGAATGCATGTTAGCAATTCACATAAGGTTAACTTTCATGTATGCACTTGAAAAAAATAGCAAAAGAAAATATAGATTGAATTGCCTTTTTTTTTTTTTTAATAATCCAACAGAATGTGGCACATGCTTGACAAAGGAGTGGGAAAGTGAGAAGACTCAAGGATGTGGACTTTGCTGATGTCCACATCCTCAAAGGAGATATTGAAGAGGTGCTGTGAAATCCAGTCTTCTATCACTTTGATGGTTCACTTGACAGGCTGTATATAATACATTTTGAGAAAATTAATCTCTGTCAAATCATTTTGACTAAGCAGCCTAGGGGTGTTGCCATTGTGGAATTAATTTGAGGGGAAATGCTTGTACATCAGGAATTCACAAAGTATGTGAAATACGGCTTACTATGTTCATCCAAAGCAAAGATATTGTGTCTGAATTTCTGCTATGCTGATAGCATACTGATTTATATATGTCATATCTAGAGAATGTTATAGTGGTCCAAAGCTTCAAGATGATACTCTATTTGCCTTGTTGGACTATAAGAGACTTTTAAATAGCCTTTTGCAAGTACAGAGTAAGACCGAAGCATTTTTGGATCATTATGTTAGCATAACTAGCATTGATGCTAGTGTAACCACTTTTTTTAAATGTTTCATAAAGAAGTATCCATTACCAGTTCATGCTACAATTTTGCTAGGCTGCACAGGCCTACCAGACTGTACCTAGACTCAGTTTTATCTCTCCTAGTGATCTCAGTGACCCACATAACTGACAACTGGTTGTGGTGGTACTACAGGAAGGCTCCTTTGGCTCGTTGCATGGTTAATTTCTTTCACCCTCACTCTCAACATAAGAATGATTTGTGAGGAAAGTTTTTCTGTTGTTGCAAATTGGATGAATAATTACTCATCTATATTTTTGGACATGATTAATGTGTCCCCAAATGATTTATACTGATATGCATATGCATATAGGCTAATAAAAATGTCTGCTAATGACTTTATGGTAAGGCTGGGATACCATATGGTACTTTGGATATTGTTGGACTTCAGCTCACATAAGTCTCTATCTCTTGCAGTGCTGGCTACAAATGATAGAAGTTGCAGTCCAGAAACCTCTGGAGGAACATATGCTCCTCACTTATGACATAATTTGGTCTGTAACTGGAACAAAGCAGTACTATAGGAAATATCTAGTGGCCAAGATATTCGTAAGAAAGCTAGCCTGAGAAAGATAATAGAGAATCCACAACTACATCTTGGCATTACTTGTGAGGCAATAGTTTAGAAAGAGATACATGTGGGAGTTCAGACCTGGAAACCCCCCTGCTCCCCAATATCTAATAGTTATTTGTCATTCTTCACTGTGACAAGAAAGGAATGAACTATGCATATGATCAGAGATGGTGTTTTGTTTTGTTTTTTCACTGTGGATGGCAGTAAGTTCATATAAATTCCTGAATTAGTTATTTTTTTTTTAAAAAAAAAGATAATCTAAAAAAGTGACACAAATAGTGACATCCACAAATCACACATTGCATATTTGTATTTTATTCAGAGGTTTAAGCAAGCATGTGCTCCTAAAAGTTACTTATAATATCTCTTCTTTCTATTTTTCTAAACTTTAAAACCAGCTCTGATTGTATCACTTTGTATTTCTTTGGCCTGGTCATCAAAAGCAGGTAAGTATGTTCAAGAGTTTTAGTGGATCAACATGCCAATTGAGGGAGTGAATGAATCACTGTACTTTATGCCTCAGTTTGTAGACATATACTCTTTATGCATTAACCACTGAAAACGGGACCATTTCTAATTCCTATACATTTAGGGGAAAAAAAATTGTTCCTGCAGACCATGACATTCATGAACAAACAAGTGGAACACTTTCTACCACCAGATGTCAACTCCATGGATTTTACAGACACACAAAAGCAGAGGAAAAAATTACAAAACCTTTGGTAGATTGATATGGCAGATAAGATTTCATTTCATTATTCATTATGGGTCATAAATTTTGCTTGCCTACACAAGAGTATCTTGGTTCAACTGTGAAAGTCATTCTCTGTCCTTAATCTTTCAAGAAATCCAAGTGGAAGCGCAACTGGGTCAGTTCTACACATGTACTTGTCCTCATCTCTTAAGCCTAAATGGGAAGAAGGAAAGCGATGCTGAATATATATATATATATTTTTTAAAAAAACACCTTTCAGAAGTACTTGTTCATGCAAGACATGATAGTAATGATTCAAGCCAAATAACATATCTAAGTGAAAACCATAATTCATTGTGACAGAGTGTTTGCAATGTTTGTGAAGATAATTGAGTATCTGAAACTATTGCAAAGGCACCAGTTTATTACACGGTAGTTTTAGCACATTATCTGAACTGTAATTCTGAACATTTAAAATAATTCAATATAGAAACAAATTTACATCAGTGAACATTTCTATCTACTTCATGCTAACTAGACTGATTGATTTTTTTTCTTTCTTTCTTGTTCATCCCTTTTTTTTCTTTTATACTTACCCTAATATGATTCCATGAGGTGATATTATAGGGTCTACAAGTATTTTAAATATTAGATTATTAACCAAAGCTTTATTAGTTTCCCTTGATTATGCTGTGGCAACCCGAATAATCATAATCTATAATGCTTCTTTATTGCCTAATATTATGATGGTTCTAGCTTGTTACTGTTGTAAGAAAATGCAATACTAAAGATGGCCTTTTCTTATAATAACAAGTGGTAGCTTGCCTTTATTGCACGATACTTTTTTTTAGTCCAGTATGTCATTTTTATTGACTCCACCCCAAGTCTGCCACTGTTTCCATTTTTGCCATCTGAAGTGGTTACTTCAGTCATTCTCTTTACAGGACCAGTACCACACAATTGTGAGATGTGATAGGTATCTCAAATTTCCTCCTGATTGTAAGACTTCAGTGCATTCCAGTCATTAAAAAGTGTCCACTTTTAGGCAGAATGAGGCAGCCATGTTGAGTGATATGTTTGCCATGGCTTGTCATGTTTCCACTACACTAGCTTACTTATCTCCAACTCCTGGTAAAGGAAGTTTTAATGTGCTTTTCTGCTGCTATATGCATTTCTGGTTATGTTTCAACTGGATCCATTTTATTTTGTTTCTCTCCCATGCTTATATGTTCTTTGGTATATTCCTTTGGAGTTCTTAAGTGAAAGACAGGAAGTGAAATATTTAAAGAAGTTGATCAATTCCTTGTGAACACCATTTAAAATAGTGATGTCTCTTTAAATTCTGAGGGAATGAGATCTAATTTGGATTCCTATGTGGTTTGTGCTATTATAGAGGCTTACTTTGGGACACAAGAAGCCCAACAGCCCACATAGCAGGAAAAACTTGTCACATTTTAGAATAAGAGACATTTCCATCTAAGGAAGGTCCAACCTTCCCAAAGATCATTAAATAGGGAGCCTAAAAGTACCCAGCTATGTCAGTCATGGATTGGATTCAGGTCAACTTGCAGATCAGCATATGGTGTCCATCTTGCAACTGAATTTACATGTATTGAAGTCACCATATTCTTGGGAACTGTATGATTAAAAGGGTAGACTTGTAAACAAGATCTAGGAATGGAAATCTCATGTACTACCAGTAGAACTTATTATGAAAAGTGAAGGTACTGTATACACAAAATTCATTTTTCACCTGTAGAATTTTTTGCATAAATTTTGATTTATTCATTTTAGATTGTAATGTGTGTGTCAGTTGTTTCACTTTAAACAGAGCTGTTTGATCCCATGAGTTTGAATTTTGGAATGGTAAATACATTGGTGGCTGATATGCTTCAAAACCTTGGATAAAGTTCAAATTAGGTCTGCTACCCACTGATATGGTTTAGTTTGAACTATAAAAGAGCTATCCAAGGTTCCAAAGCACATACCCGAAACAAGTTCTTTCTTTGGATACCTTTTTGAAGAATGGACATGGAAGCCACCAGCTGACACTGAATAAGCAGCAATGACTGTAAGGTAAATTGCTCAAATATTCAACTTTCCTTAGTCCTAATTTTTCACCTAGTTTCCCCTGTTATGGCACATTTTTTTAACCTCTAGGTTTTTGCCTTTTCCTCCTTTCCAGATTATTTCTCTGAGAATCATATCATAAATGGGAAGATGTCACAAAGCTATTTAGTTACATGGTGATCCCATCAAAGGTTAGTGATAGCTGTTGGAGAATGCAAGTCAATGTGCTTTCGAAACAGATAGAATGAGGGCATAGGAAATGAATGTAAATATATAAACAAAGACAGCTGCTGAAAAGGAAGGCTTTTTGTACCTGCTGTGGAATGTGTTCCAAAAATCTCCCTGAATATTTTCAGCTTAGCTCTCATACTAATCTGTTCTCTATTTTTCTGCAAATATTTTGCTTATGGGACACAACCATGTTCTCAAATGCTCAGGTTTTTTGTTTTTGTTTTTTTTGGTTTGGATTAAGCCCAGTGGCACACATAGAATGAATATGAAGGTAAGTCTGAACCATCTGTATTCCTTAATTTCTCTGAAGCTGTCTTACATAACTAATTAACAATAGAAATGTGTAATTGCATTAAGTATAAAGTAGCATGGTGACAGATTTCCTACAGTAGTACTGCCAGAATTTTAAAAGTATAAATCATCTTCCTTGTAAGGGACCTGGAGCTAAGTTAGAGTTATTTGGTATGCCAAAGACGAAAGTGTTTTCCTCAAGCAAGTAAAATGAATTTTCATACAAAGTTTAGATGTGCGTAAACCATAGAAAGCCTCACAGAATTAAAATGAACTGCCTCTTATTCCTTCAAATATTCATTTTAAAGACTGTTTGGTCTAAGTAGTCCAGGACCAACTGTCTTTTCCAACACTGCAAAATCTAAACAGGACTACTTGTGATTGTGTCCCATTTAAAAAATCATTTTAAAAACATGCATGAAGAAAAGCTGAAATGTCTGTTTATAATGTGTAACAATTTTTATTCTTCATAGAGTAATGTCCCCTCCTTTGGCTCAACTGAATAATTTAACATACTCCAGAAGATGTGGAATTTTCACTGATTTCTGAAGACACCTTTTTTGTTTTGATGTTCCTATTCAGACCTTTAATTTTCCATTTTTTGGGGAAAGAGAATATCATGTTAGACAAAGTGGTAAAGAGTTTCAGTCTTGCACTGTGACTGGTGGATGAAAGATTAAATATTCATTTTACAAAGCTATCTTGAAAAGAATGTCCATATAGAAGAGATGGGGGAATCTTACTATGGATTATCCCTACTGATCTTATCTTCTCACCAAAACGTGTTGCTTTATACAGGGCAATTATTGTATGCTTAGGATTATTTCACTTTTTAAGTTACATTATTGTTTGCATTTTGATTTAGATCCTATATTAGATATATAGTAAATCCTTATTTGCTCACCATTGTATCTGGTATCTGGGCTTGCTATTATACATAGCATGAGGTTGTTTCCCATTGAAGGAAACAACCTGTAAGTTATTGAACATGGCAGTGGAGTTTAGTTCTAAGGGTTTTGCTCTTCGTTATTCCTATTCAAAACAGTTCTGGATACCTGCCTCCCTCCCTTCTGTATATGGTTTAGAACTTCTTGCTATTTAATGAATTTATGTATAACTACAAATTTCCAATGTCTCCTCCTAAAACATAAAATAAGGAGTATCTGTTTTATTCATAGGTTCCTGGGTATTTTATTTTGTTTCAAAGTAAAATTAAGAGAAGATTATATTATGCTCAGATACAAACAAATGAGAAAGAGATTGCAAAATGGTGAACAAGATTAATTCAGAGACTTTGCTGGACTTACAAGAAGGATTAGAATGTTTTTTCAATAAAAACAGATTGATCACATTGTGGAAAAATTGAGTGATGACTTCATCTCATCATGTATATATACTTCAGAGGAAGACAATTCATTTTGCTGCACAAAGATATTCTACTTTCACAATTAAAACATATTTTCAGTGTCAGATTGTCAGTTTTAGTTCTGGACTACTGTTCTAGATCCATTAATTTGCAGCACAATACACTGCTGTCACTCAACTATACCACAGCAAGTGAGTTTAGGATTTATCTCTCTTTCATTTTGATTCAGGCTAATAGAAAGATTGTTTTATTATTTTCTATGTTGCTTATGTATTAATCCTGGGATCAAGCATTCAGTCCTTTGGAATGCCATCACTTCCAAGGCCCTTTTCGCACCTTATCTCGTTGCAGCAGTGGGGAGCGGCGCTTATGTGAGCAGCCGCTCACGACAGCCCTTCTACCTCCCACATCAGCTTCCTCGTAGCATGTCTGTCATGCTAGCGCCCCTTCCTTCCTTCCACAGTGCAGTCTGGGAGCTGTAGGCTGCGCTGGGGGAAGGAAGCATGACCAGCCTGGCTTGCCAAAGCACCGCACACAGGTAAATGCAGGAGGGTGCCGCGAGCATTGTGCGAGCTCGCAGTATTTTCGGCTTACAGCCGAAAATAAAAAATGTGCGCGTGCCCCACTTTAGCCTCATGAGCGTCGCACAAGTGAGAGTGTGTCATATGGAGCGATGCTCCCATTCACACTACGCTCAAGGGGCCCTCGCACAAAAAAAAAAAGGCATGCAAAAAGGGCTCTAGTGTGTGATGGTAGTGGTTGTGCCTCACCAGATTAGACTTCTCACAGACTGAGAGAAAATTTAGTGTTTGATGGAAAGGATACCAAAGAGTTTCATGACCTTTTGCACAAAATAACAACAACAACAACAACAACTTCCTACATCATCATGGCCAACAAATACCAACATTGTTTTTTAAGTTTTGTGGATCTCTTGCTAAATTCATCCTTCCCTTTTTTCCTTCCCCATTTTGCTTGCCTCATTCTGTATTTATTCATTTTCTTCAGGTTAGTTAGGGTCCATAGAAAACCACTGCTCTTCATGTCAAATTCTGCATAATGGCTCAGTTTGCCAAGTCCCACATTACTCCAAAACTTTAGTGACTCTGGGTGGACTAAAATGTGTTTTTATTGAATCACCCACACTCAAGAGCCAAACAGTCTCACATTTATACAAGGCTAACTGAACAAAAGGGAAGACAGTTGGATAGAGAGAGATTTGAGGGCTTAGTGGGCAATATTTACCAATCTGAGGAGCAGAGAAGCAGCAGTGATGTGGCTTAGACTCACATCTAAGGACAGTACTTGTTCAGAAATGGGACCAACAACATGGCTACCAGCAAGGGAAGTACTGCATCTATCTGCTCAAAACCAGGGTTTTTTATACTCATTTTCTGGAGGGGCATAGGTGTGAATAGCTTTCCAATAAAATATTTTTCATGTTAAACTATATCAGAATGTGGGGGTGTAGAGACTGATAACACCCCCATTTCCACCTGGATCTTTTGTTCCGCCTTTCTGTGGACAATGTGGTACACCTTGCTTGGATACTCATGTTATGACAGAAAATGAGACTATAAAATTCTAGGCTTTGTCACTGCTATAGTTACAGAGTTATATTTTTCAATGCTCACTTCCAACCCCACTCCAAACTAACACTTTAACATGTAATAAAATCCACCTAATGGTGGGAGACTGCATATTCCCCTTCCTTATGTAGTTCATTATAAAGTAAAGAACTTCTAGCATCAGAACCATTCAAGCATGTGACAATTAGCCTGTAGTTTAAAGAGATGAAGTTCAAAATTCTAGCATTCTGTTTTGCAGGATGTGACAAACTGCCTCTTAATCACATGGTTCTTTGGATCTTGACCTTGGAACTAGTTAATTTGAGAACATTTCTGGGACAAGTCACCGAAATTATCATTACCCTTAAAAGGCAAATGTGAGTTGAATTATTTTCCTTTGTTTTATTCACACCAATACAAACTCTGTTAAATTGGTTTACTGACCTTTGTGGTTTCAGACCTGAATGATTTTATTTCATTTCAAAATCTAAAGACAGAGTCAGAGCTGACAGGCTTACTCTCATAGCATGTCAGCTACAGCCCAAAAGTTGTTTTCCATGATAAATCAGAAGCCCAAGCTAATATTTTTTTTAATAAAGTTCATACCTGAAAATGTACCTCTTTAAGTAAATGCAAGTTGTCCTTTACTATAGTTAGGAGGACACAAGCCTGAATGGAAACACAGCAGCCTTTCATGTCATATGGACAGAGGAAAAAGCTGGTTGACCTCAAATAGTGATTGAAAGGCAGTAAACAAATTTATATGCCTATGTGCACACTAGTGATGTATTAATCAAACATAATCCACCCCATGTCTCTTTCAGTAGCTCAGGTACACTTGTTCACTCTGCTATCTGCAGGAAGCTTTTTCCTTTTTTCTATTTTTTCTTTTCTTTTTCTTTTTTCAAGGTGTATTAGTGAGAAGCTGCCTGTATACTTTTATTTCTGTGTATTTGTATATGCAGAAAAAAGTGTCCTTTTCCTTTGTTTACATCTCCTATATCAACGAGCCATCATTTTCAAAAGTAGTACAGGCCATTTCCGCCCTACACTGTTATACTGCTATTATTCCACTTTTAACATCCTATGGAATACTTGGGTTTTCAGTTTAGAGAGGGGCCTTTAGAATTCTCAGACAGAGAGCTCTTTGGCCTCAGCAAACTACAAACCCCAGAATTCCACACAAGGTTGAAAGTGGAATAATAGCACTATAACAGTGTAGTGTGGAAATGGCAACAGTGTTTTCCATAGGCAAATACATAAATATTTCTGTTAATTTGAAAACAATGGATTTCTCCTCCCCAGTCATAGATTCCATTGAGACAAGGCAATCTGGTCCCATGACGATGCTTCCTCTTTGGAACAGGGAAACCTGAATACCAGAAAATATTGAGGCAGATTTCACCAGTATCCCTAATGCATACATTACAACTGTCCCTATTTACTAAATGTAATTTACAAAATGTAATTTACATATACTTTCTAGGGGGATGTTGGAGATGACTTTGGGGGAATAATGCTAGAGTAGACATCTTTTCTTCAGGTTTAGACAAATTCTTTATCCTTTATCCTTAAGAATTAGATATGGGTATACAAACTGGTTTCCAGAGAGAGGTACATTCGGTACCTGCCAGTGTCTAGACAGGCAAAGCAGTGGGACTATAACTTGAAAGCCATTCTCTGTAGGCAGATGGCTACAGATTTAATTTCAATCCTCTTCAGTAAAGATTGCCTGAAACTCTGAAGGGCTGCTGCAAACTAGCAATGCAACAATATAGGCTTGGTGCTATTGGTAGTCCCGAGCAGAGTAGAATCATTAACTCAATTGTTAAAACATTAAGTCAATACTTCAACAAGTCTGTTCTAGTAGGGGCTAGGTGTAAGTGCATTTTATACTTAAAATTATCAACTTTAAATTTATGGCATTGTTATAATGTTATAGCATGATTACACTCTCATTCTACCCTTTTAAATTTTGATTCTGTTACCTAGATCTGGGCCCACTTTGTTATTATACTAAACAATGAGTTAAACTGCTAAAAATATTTATTGCATTTTTAAAAATATAAACACTACAAAAGGGTGAATATGGAGGAGAGAGAAGAATAAGAGATATAAATATGGTCTAGGGATATGGATACATTAATATAAGCTGATCAGATAAATTTCCTCTATATTTATTTGGTTTGCTTGTTTGTTTCAAAATACAGAAAATTGTAAAAGTATATGCTTATTTACCTGAAATTTATCTGGGTTAATCTTCTGTGTAGAAATTACCATATCTCCATTTTTAATGGAAATATATGGCAGAAAATAATCATTTTGGTTTCTCAGTATAAGCCAATTAGAGACAATTGGAGAACTGGATTTCTAAATTTCCATCTGGATTTTGTATCCAGTTTGGATTGGATCTATATTAGCCCAGGTCCAAAACACCCAATCAGTTTCTAAACAAAACTGGGGAGTCTGTGCACAGCCCTCATGTCTAGTAATTTAACCTTTTTGTTGTTTACAGTGTTGCTGTATCCTTCTCTGGAATAGATGATTGATGCCTTTTACTGAATGATTAATGACTGCTGAACAGATAAAAACATGAATGTAAGGGGAGATGCATTACCATGTAGTCCACCTAGATCAGAGCCTAATAAACTTTTGAGTCAAATGTTCTTTAGGTAATGTAAGCAATATTACATGAACCAGGGCTATTCAGTAAAGAACAGTAAATAGCATTTATGCTTTAGGCAAGTGGTAGATGTGTGCAGTCCTAATGTATTTCCTCATATATAGTAATGCTAATTTCAAAAACAATGCTGTAAAATTGTTAACCCAGAACTCACAAGTTTCACTCCAAAGAAAAAAGATGAAAAAATATTTTGTAGAGGCTTAAATAATGTGGAAAGAAAGAAAGAAAGATGAGGGCAAAATGAAACTTTCAGAAGGAAAATGGCATCAGAGAATGAGAGAAATTCACCTTATCAAGGCAACATCAAGTCCAAAGAATATGTATGCACCCCTTGAAGGATGATCAGAGAAAGCATGTCGAAAGCTACATGTTAAGACAAGTCTTAATATGCTGCTCCATTATGAGCCCCTATAACACTACACATAATATTAGTAAGCTCTTCACCTTTTAAGGATCCTAATTTGTTAGCCTAGTGGGAGCAAAGGAGAAAAAAAAGTAGAAGAAGAAATTAAATGAAAAACCAGCAGTACCCACAGTATGATTGTGACAACCAGAGGTATCCTTGTCATTCTGCTTGTTAACTAATAAATTCATACATCTGATTAAGGGCATATTTTCATCAGTGTTTCTTTCTTTTAAAAAAATGAAAAACATGAAGAAAAATACAGTAATAATCATTCAATGTAGCCACTAGCATAATTCCCAAATTAATCAGTAAATAGGTTTAAAGTGTTGTAGAAGTCATCATGATAATAATTGTAACATACTTCTGGGTGATAGTTTCATCAAAGCAAGACCCACATAACATTTTTTTTTCTAATTTCAAAAGGGAAATTTCTTCTCCCATCACCAAACTGCAGCAGTCTAAAATTAGATCATCTACAGAAAAAAATGCAGGTAGGCTCTTACACAAAGTAATTTATTCCTGTTCTCAAAAATTAAGTATAGGTCCAACACTTTTAATATTTCAGTATTCTTTTCTGTTTTTTTCAGATTCGCTAAACAGAGATACTCAGAATTGTTGAACTACAAGACACTAACATGACACATGGATGTAAATATCTCTGTCTCCATGCTTTCTTCCAAACTATATTACTCATTTGGACTGATACAGCTTAAATTTCATGGGGGTTGAGTATCAAAAGTGTGTTAATTTCAACTTCTGTTGGAAAGGTCTTAATTGACGCTAATTTCATGAAAGACTGGTTTCAAAATGACAGCCAGCAATCTGGAGGAACAGTTGTATCAATGTTGCTAGATGCTGGCTAAGTTTAATCAGTGTTTCTTAAGTATTTGACAGCAGAGCTACATTGTTTTATGAAGATTAACACTAGAAGCACATTGTAGTCTTACAGTAGTAAAATAAATACCATTTTTTTCTGGCTTAGTTCCTGAATAATGGAGAGACATAAATTTTGAAACTGCAATGTATTCAAGGTGACATTGCCTTCTTTTACTTCAACCAGGGCTTTCTGAGCAATGGTTTCTTGGAATTCCAGCTGTCGTGAAGAAATTTCAGTGCATTCTCATCTCCTGCTTTCGAATGATGCTGCTATTGTAACAATGAGACCCTATGTGCCATATAAGTAGCCCCATTAATGGTCTTGTCATAGTATTTGGGGCAGATTAATTTTCAGAACAGTTTTCAAAGTTATATTCAAAAAGGAATGTTAACTAAAGAATGTGTTACTGTGATCAAATCTGACATGTCCAGGAGAGTGTTCAATTGGTGTACTAACATTAGAAGTGCAAATGTGCTATCGGCCCATGCTGAAACCTGGGTACCTTTAAGATTAGTGGCACTTCACATACTCCTTTGTCAGCTAATGTCCTCTAATGCAGTTGAGGAATCAATAGCTAATACAAAGAATCAAAGAAAGCTGCTGGGCTTCAAGTCTAATCACTGGTCCATCTAAGACAGGACAGTCCAGCTGTTTGGTAGCAGCTTTCCAGAGACTGAAACAGGAGTCTCCCCTAGTCCTGCCTGGCCAGAGGTTTAAGTGAGACCTTTTTGCACGCCAAACTTATGTTTTGCCACTGAGATAAGAAATAACAGCTTTGTCATTGCTTTCTTCAGGAATTATTTGATTATTTTTAGGGCAACTGGAACTCTTTGATGCACAAAAAGCTGCGAATTGTGCAATTGGGGACAATTGGATGTTCTCTTTTTCTTGTCTCTGCATAACCTAAGCTATAAACATAAATGGTGGTTATTGAATCAGTTACAACACAGAAAAGAGAAGAAAACCACTGTTATGTCCCTGTAAGACATAAGCGAGAACAATTTTACTAGGCAACAGAGCACCAGGGATGGGAAATTTTCCCCTCCTTATTCATTGCAGGCTTTATGTCATAATTCCAAAACTATATTTCTCCTTCTCCTTCTATCACTCACATCCTCTCTCCTCCAGAAAGCTTTGCTGCTCTTTGGGCTCTGGCAAATATTATTGCCAGGAAGCAGTTGGGCAGGCAATCCAGAATCCAAGGCCCTTTCCTCACGGGGGGGGGGCGAAACGGAGCCACGCACACAGGGGCGGAGTTTACCCGCGAGTGGGTTGCTCTGTCCCTCCGAAGACCGCGAATCCGCCGTTCCAAATGCCGCCGAATTTCAGCGGCACTCGGCGGCTTCCGGCAGTGCCCAAAATGGCGGCCGGTGGCTTCCGTCGGCACTCCGCCAATTAGGACAGCGCGCCAGCCGGAAGCCCGCCCCCGGGCAGATCTGCAGGGACGCGCTACCGCGTCTCTGCAGTTCTTGACCAGGGGCTGCTACGGGGCAGCGCTGGTAAGTTTTATAAAAACCACTTTTGAAGGTGGTTTTTATAAAACTCACAGCGCCACCCCCGGGGCTGCGCTAGAGCAGTTTGGGGTCTAGAAACTCACTTTTTTTAACTGCTCTAGCGCAGACGCCGGTGAAGAAGACCTCCTGGAGAGGTCGCTCTAGCATGGGCAATATGCCCATGTGGAAATGGCCCAAGAAGGTCGAGTTATCTTGCTCTGATGGAGTCCTCTGAGTAAAGCATTGTGATCTGGGAAACCAAGCAGCTTGTCCATGCCAAAATGGCAGGTGTTTGCTCCAAATTTGTTCTATTCACACTTCTTGTTCAGAGGAAAGACTCTTCAGATGGTGGCATTTGGAACTAGAGAATGCCAGGTAGAACGAGTTCCAGGAAGAGGCAGTAGCAGACCAACAATAGTAGTAGCAGTTGGAGTAGGAGTAGGAGTGACAACAGTGCTAGAGACAACATGCATCCTGCTTTGGTGGCAAGATACTTTGAGGCACCTGCAAAAAGGAGAAAAAGACCTTACCCATAGATATGTCTATGTGTGTATATATGTAAGTATATGTGGGTGGATGTTTCTGTATTTCTCCAGTATATCCAACTTGGACCTTTACCTAACCCTGGTTGTGCTAGCAAGCACTTCACAAGTTTTGCTGACACCTTATTCCATGTTTTGCCTGCATCACTTAATATGGAGGCTTGCACTCACTAAATGCACTATGAAACACCCTTGTTAAAGAGCTCCTCATTCACTGAATCCTGTGATAGGTGGTTTTTAGTTGTGAGAAGTTAACAGTTTGCTTGAACTGGATTTATTTTTTTTCAAAAAAGGAATTTCCTCCCATCCAATAAAATATACAGAATTTAAAATGCTGATGAAATCTATCCCAGCAAAATAAGATTTCCAATTCAAACAGCTGGTTGGAAGCTGTCTGTTCTCTCTTACTCAAAATAACTGAACTGTCTGGACTAGAAATAGCTGAAGTTTTTGTTCCATCCTTACTTTCAAAGGTGCTGATCTGACCAGACAAGTGTGTAGATAGGAATGCAATAGTGCTCAAGATTTTAAACTTCCCCAAAAGCTGCAATATAGTTCATGGCTCAAAAAAAAAAAAAAAAAAAAAAGATACAAATAACAAAAAATACTAAGATTCATATAAACTCACATTTTAAAATAAAATACAATTAGAAATGTGTAGGAATAACAATTTCTCAGAATTGTGTATTTTGTGATAAAATGTGTTCATACATACACACACACACACATTTTGTCTTGCACTGTCATTGGTTTCCAAAAGGAAAAGGTAATGGGCAGTGGGCTTGACTCGTTTTGTTAGCCACTGCGTCACAACATGGATCTTTGCCCCAGGGAGATAACACATCTCATGAGATATCCTGTCAGGCCCACCAACCACTGTTTCTGTTCCCCTCAGCAGGGTGTCCACTACTACTATGACACACTTTCTTTGGGGATTGGCAGGGGCCACCCCATGTACTGAATCTTCCAAAATGCCCTGCACATTCACTGAGGACTGACTTTATTGCTCTTGCTCCTGTCCCGTGTCCTCACTGATAAGGCAGAAAGCTTCAAACTGATTCTGTAGCTCCAAACTAACAGACAAATTTCTGGCCCTTCTACTTTTATGTGCCACATTCCACCAAATTTCTACCTGCTAGGTTTGGGAACTGATCTCCTCCTCAGAGATATCCCCTGTGAGTTCCTCATCTGGCACAGTCTGTTCTGTACAAGAAAACCATGCTCCTTAGCATGACAGTGGATATGTGGGCCTCATGTTGCTAGACCTTCTCTTCCAACAGGGCAACCAACTTGCACTTGCTGCAGGTGTAGCTTCCCACATCCTCCAGCAATAAATGAAATATACCAGAGCAGTTACAGGTGACTGCAACAGCTCCCTCAACATCAATAGTTCTAAGTAAGCACTGAAGCAGAACTCTGGAACTTCTCCACAAAATTCCCCCACTATGCCCATGTAAAACACTTGTTGGCCTTGCTCCCTTCTGGCTGAGCTCCTGTGTGGAGTCCGATGAAGAAGGAAGGGAAGCATCAAAAGCATTCATGATATATTTTGTACATTTTAGTTGGCCCAGTAAAGTCATCACTGTTTTGTGGATTTCCCATGACCCAATTGTCTCTCATCTTCCACTTCCCAACTGTCACTTCTAAACTGCTAACAAATGATTTTGCCTCTCAAGATAATGAACGATTTTTTTTTCTCCCCTGCATAATGTTCAGGTCCATTTCTTCTGTCAATCAGGTACAGGATTCCCAGAGTTGAACTAGAAGTGTAGTTAAACATATCAGTTGTGTCAAGTGACACATGTAGCAAAGGTATGTATAAAGCATCCACAGAGTTATCTGGCCCAGGATCAAAATGAACAATGGTACAAAATTGGTGTCAAAGATCGTGTACTTTACAGATCTCAACAAAGTTTTCCAACTGCTCAGTGAAAAGGCATGTTCTTTTTTGTGTTGGCAGTCTAAAAGAAGTGAAACTCTTGTAGTTTCCTATTGCCACTGTGCCTATATAACATAATGTAGTACAACATACTCAGCTGTGGTCAAGGATAAGGTGAGAAAAAGTCAAGAAACTTATTAGAATACCAAAACACTTTTCTCCACAAAGTCAGAACATAGTTAACCTGAACACTTCAGAGTTTCTTAACATAGCCCAGTGATGGTTATGAGAAGGGGACTTAGGGAGTGTTTGTTCTTGTTATACTGTACTCATCTAAGACCATGTCACATACAAATGTCATAAATTCTGGTAAATGACAATCTGCATCCACCTACTAATAATGTACAATTTGGGATATTTTGTAGGACTGTGTAAACTGATTTATTTGAATGCAGAAATGGACCGGACCAACTTGGTCCAAGTCCAGAAATCTGGCATCAACAGTAAGCATGGAAAAGTCAGACAATGGACGTTTCCATTCCAGCCTTCCACCTGTCATACTGACAGGAGTTGGACAGAACCGTGATGACACTTATACATGATGTCATTGAGGTCCTGTCCTTCTCCTGTCCCCAGGTAGCACAGTTGTGCCGCAAATCATTGATGAGCTTTCCTCATCAATGATCAGTGATTGTGCCACTGTCCCATCATGCACCTGCACTTACCTTCCTTGCAGAGGCCCTGGAAGTGCAATGGCTGTGCTTCCTCCCCCAGTGCAGCCTGGGACAGTACCTGGCTGTGCTGCAGAAGGAAGAGGCATGGCCATTGTGCTTCCTGGATCCCATAGGCATCTGGTGCAGTGAGGAGAATTCCTGTTGTGTTCCCCTCCCAGCAGGGCCAATGCCGGACCCACACTGGATGTCTCTGGGACAAGTTAAGGTGAGAAAAGGGCCATTGTCTCCAACGGGTGTGATACAGAGAGTGAAGATGGAAGCAGGACTTTGTTCATCGACAGCTCTAATCGAAAGTAATTGAATGTCTTCCACCAGCACCTTCTAATTTCCAGACAGGGAAAAATTGAGTACAGAACCCAGCCTGATTTTAGTAAAGGGTGGCTTCACATTAATTGGCTCCATCCCAGGATGTATGGAAATACTTCTGCCTGTCATGGAACTCAGAATTTGCTCCCAGATTATGAATGGTCAGGCAACATGCTTTGTCCCTAAGTCTACTAAAACTTTCAAATTCATGTGAACCAGTGTGACTTCAAGTTGTCAAATTTCCATTCAGCCTCACTTAAGAACTGCCTTCATTTTGAAGAAGTCTGATTATATTAATAAACTTTTTACAGAGTTTTATTTAATCCTCTTTATGTATTTTATTCATTGTTGAGCACATTTTCTCTTCCAATGAGTTTCAGTTAACCTTTTGCAGCTAAAAAGAAAAAAAAGAAAGAAAACAAAAGGAAAAAAAATGCAAAAACTGACAGTGAATTGTATCCACAGATACAATTAATGGCTGAGCTGCCTACAACAAATGAAATGTTATCACTGCTAAGCAATTAGCTTATGGATCATATCCAAAGAAAGGCACATATGCTTCCATCTGTGACAAGTAACTATGCCGTGTGACTTAAATTGTGCTGAAAGTGAATGGCAATATTCAGTTACTGTAGGAGTGTATTCTGGGAAACTGTCACTATTATGATTAATAGCCCTATGAAAAACAATTAAGTTGGTATCCTGTTGCCTGATCAACTACAAAGGCTAATTTTCTTGAGAAAAGAAATATATTTATCAGCATATATTTTTGATGTTTTGATTGGAGCCCTTAAACGGCTTTATCCATTTTTTTATTTAAATGCATTAAAGAAATAACTGAAGGAATATTTATCTCACATAAAAATGTGCCCTTGCTAATTTTTAGAAAAAAGTAGCCTTGGTAAGTAAGTGGTTGTAAAGCATTTAAGGGACTGAACTGAGGACTCTGATATCAGTACCCTGCTTCTATTTTTTCTGAACCACCAGCTTAGCTGCCAAGTTAAACTGAAATAATTGAGTTTTTATTTTTTATTTATTTTTTTAAAAATAATTTAAAAGGGATCTAAGTTACATATAAGTATAACAAAAGCAGGAAAATAAAAACACAAAAGGAGGGAAAAGCTACATTAATTGTAAGTTTCTATAACAGTTGACAACAAGTCCAAATATAAGTCCATTTGGAAATTTCATCTATACAACATTATTCCAGATCTTGTCTGATCTTCTAACCATTGGATCCCAAGGTCATGAAAAATCCACTCCATAGGCCATCTGTAAGTTTCCAAGAAACAGGCAAATAATTCAAAAGAACATGCAGGTCCATATACCAAAGAACTTTCCAAAATCAAATGTACTTAACGTGATTACTCCCAAAATGTAGCCACTATGTCATAACTCCAAAACATATTTATTAAGGAATTATTAGCAGTATTACATCTCCAATAATTTGATGATTTAGAAAGCTTTTTCTTGACTAGACATCAGGGCAAGCAATATATCCAAAACAGCACCTTCTGTGATATAAAGCAAATCTATAGCCATACTAATTATAGATGTTAAAACTAATGTCCAATGATTAGTCAGACTTGGATGTTCCAATTCTCTATTCCCTTCTTACTGTAAACCATGTTGTATTTATTTATAGATATCTGAAATGTACACACACACACATACACACATATATAAATTGTTGATTTGAATACTTGGTTGGCCTCAGCTAATGTCTATTATTAAGGGAACCTCATATGCACTTAAATCTGTAAGACCAAATCTAGATTGTGACATTTCAGTTGTAGATCTTGCCACTTAGCTGATAGAGGTAGTTGTACTGCAAAACTGCTCTTGCAAAATTGAAAAAGAAAAAAAAACTCATAGTCAACACAAAGATTTAAAATAACAACCCCATTGTGTGCCCATACCTTCCAAAGAAATGGTTCCTTATCAATTTGCAAATCTGAGGGCTTTTCCACACTTTGTGGAGGAAACAGGGCAGTCCATTACTCACCGGACTAGCATGCTCCCCCCGACGATCCACAACGCTCCGGAGCAGCGCGTGCCCGCGCTACACACTCTCTGGAGATGAAAATGGAGGCTTATGGTTGGCGGAGGCTCTCCACCAACTGGAGAAGCTCGCCAGCCAGAAGCCCGCCCCCGGAAGATCTGCAGCCTCACGCTGGCGTGAGCCTGCACATCTACACTTAGGGCAGCAACGGACTGGGGTGCGCCCGGCTATTGAAAGTCCTCTTTTAATCAGACTTTCAATAGCACGGGGAACCACCAGTTCTAGGTGGGCTGAAGTCCAGACAAACATTAAGTAGTCCGGACCCAGTTTGCCCCCAAGTGCAGACGTCCTTGCCGGAGGGCGCTCTGGCCCATCGCTAATACAAAGTGCGGAAAAGGCCTGAGTTTCTCCATAAAGTCAACTTGGAATGAGCATACAGATCAAGTTGCAATTTCTGAGACAATATTTGGTACACAGTACTAACTACTGAAATTCTTCGAAAAAGTGTTTTTTTTATATATAACAGTGTGAAATCTAATTACTTCCCATTTGAATAGAGATGCCAGAAATGAAGACTCTGAAATGAATGAATCTGAGACTGACCATGGTGGATTACTTACTTTAAGTTAACATGACCAAAAATTTGTAGCATAGCAGATATGCTGGATAGTAGGTAAGAAGTTCTGAAAGTCCAGACCCTTCTTCTTTGATGGGAATTTGCACCTTGGTTCATTGAAATTCTAGCAGGAGATGGATCAACAAAAAGTCTCCAAAACAATGCATCTAGTTTTTGAAGGTGCTTTCAAGGTATAAGTACAAGAATAACATAAACAATTTTAATTATAACATTTATTTTAATCATGTTTGCCTTACCACATGGACACATCCTTAAGCCCTTCCATCTCTAAATCTTGTATAATATCTTTAATCACCTTACTTATATTAAGCTTAATCAGCTGACATATGTCCCTAGGGATAATTATAACCAAATAAGCAATAACATTTAGGCAATATTAAAACTGTCATATCTTAAATACACTTGAGTTCATCTTGTCAATCACTGGTACTATTTCTGACTTGGACCAATTAATTGAATACCCAGATATTTTACCAAAATTAGTAAGCAACTGAATCAAAACAGAGGTCAATTACTGGGGTTTTGAAATAAAGAACAAAAGATCATATGTGAAAAGGACATTTTTAATTCTTAACTGACAAGCAAAAATCTGTTGACCCTGGAATTTTGTCTAATAGCACATACTAGGGGTTCTAAGCACAAACTGAGTATTGAATGAGACAATTGGCAAATCTTGTACCCTATCTGAGGAAAAAATGAGGAAAAAATTTGATCAGAACCAATGCTCTTGATGCTGAATTTTTTTTTTTTTTATCAATTTCAAAAAGATTTTAGGAAACCCAACATTAGCCAATACAGTGCAAATAAATCACCAGTAATTTTTAACAAAGGCCTTCTCAGCATCTAAGGAAATAAGAGTTGGGTGATCTGTTCTATTGGAATTTAAAGCAATCAAGTCCACAACCAGTTGAATATTATTGGCTCCCTGCCTGTTTTGGAGGGGAAAAAAACAAACAAACTAGTCTGGACTTACCAAAAATGAAAAGTCTTTTTGGAAAAAAATTGCTAAAAGGTCAATATTTTGTTGTCAAAATTAAGTGAGGATATAGGGTAGTAGTTGGCATACTTAGTATGATCCTTACAAGATTTAGGTAGCAGTGAAGTAGAAGCATCATTTAATGATAAAAAAAGAGTACTAGATTCTAAGACATGTTTGTAAGGTTGATGCTAACAGACTAGAAAAACATTATACCATTCAATTGAAAATCCATCAGGGCCAGGAAACCATGTATTTCTTATATTTGTAAGAACATTGATAATTTCCTCTAAGTGTAAAGATTCCAAAACAAATTGTGATATTGAAACAGATGGAATTGTCAAAGTAGTGTCTGCTGTATTCCAGTGTCACTAGTACAATGTCCAGTGGTGGTATTGTTGCTTTCTATCCAGTTGGACCAAATGATCTGAAGAACCAACAAGAACTTGTCTTGTTCTATAGAACCATTACTCTGGTGATATAGTAAACTAATCTGTTGCTTTCTCAATTTGGGTAATGTATTTCAAACGTGGACTTCAGAACATTAATCATCTCTGGTTATTTGGGGCTCTCTCAACTCCTGTGGAACCTGTCCTATGACTTTACTTAGACCATGCCATTGTCTCTAAGACCTCTAGACCTCAAGAGTAAATTTAGACAGGAGACATAATTCTTTCTTTTTTTAAAGATAACAACAACTGTACTCGTAGTGTACTTGTCCTTGTCCTCACGAAGAGCTTGGGAAAGTTATTGTTGGATTACAGCTTCCAGAATTCATGGGTCAGCTCTCAGGAATTTTGGAAGTTGTAATCCATAAAGGTTATCTAAACTCTTTTAAATGAAAAGCTTATAATAATGGGTTCTGAATTACAATTGTGTAGAATTGTAATGCATTTTTTCATCTTGTATGTGAAACAGTCAATAATAATAATAATAATAATAATAGTTGTTTCCTCTGCAGGAAAGTATGAGAATGAAGAGGATTTAATATTCTACCTTAGTCCCTAGAGGAAGAATGAGAAGGATATTCATTTGTCATCTTCTCATAAGAGATGGGCCTTATTTTATTTCTATTTTGAGCTATTTTCCTTCTCAAGTTTATTTTATATTCCCTGTTGGTTGTGGATAGTCTTGCTATTATTTCATTCCCGGGAGATTGTGCTGAAACTCCTACCTTTGTCATTGTATTGTAGGAAGTCAAATATGCATGTAGGCCTGCTCCCTTGCTTAACCTCTCTTTGTTATACCCTGTGTGGGTTAACTAAAATAACTAGGAATCCTAAAAAAAGCCATTCAGATAGATCTAGACAGAATGAGTCAAGTTAAAGACAAATGAATACACATATATGGCAAGAGAAATTTAAGGCAAGATCCCTTGTGGTCTGTCAAGGTTAAAAAACGTCTTGTCTCTGCAAAGGTAAAGAATATTGATATATATTATCTGATTTCTCATTGCATCATTATTTGAGTTGGCTATTTCTGCATCTTACCTGATCCTGTTGTTCTTCTATCACAATCCCAGCAGTACATTTGTTGAGAAGGGGGTATGATGGGAACACTTCCATCCACACCAAGCTGGATCCCTGCAGAAGGGATCACGAGTGATACGCACCTGCCTTCTGCAGCACATCTGGGCTCTTTCTTATGCTGTGCTGGGGAAGGAAGCATCTCCATCATGCCTCCTGCTCTTCTGCAGGGCCAGGAAGGATGGGAGTGCAATCCCAGACATTTAACAGATTTATTCTTTTAAGTGAATATCCCACAATCATGATGGGTGGGGATGGGATGACAGTGGGATCTCAATGACATCATGCAAAAGCATGACCTGTGGACCACTGTCATCTTGTTCCTAACCCAGGACCACGACACCATGTGGAAATGGCCATTGAGAGAGACCAATACTCCAGGATACAAAGATGCAAGTAGAACTGGAAGATGGGTAATTTCTTCCCAACACCAGCCCAACATCCTCAAAATCTGCTCCAGATGATTGAGAAACCATTTGGATCAGATGGATTATTAAGTGAGTGGTGGGAAGGAAAGGCCCCAATGTGTTAGTAGTAATAAACACCACTAACAACAACAACAACATACAATAAAATTTGTTCTGCTGTACCAGCTATGCTTTTTAGGTTGCAATATCAGCAACTGGGTGTGGTCTCCCAAAGGATTTGTTGTCTGTTTCAGTAAACCAATAATGTGATAATACCATTTCCCCCCCAGGCATACCAGAAAA
Source organism: Iguana delicatissima (assembly GCA_948472985.1). Lineage (NCBI taxonomy): Eukaryota > Metazoa > Chordata > Lepidosauria > Squamata > Iguanidae > Iguana > Iguana delicatissima. The sequence goes on along the minus strand of CAOKZL010002060.1, from coordinate 429,979 downwards.
TAGCTTCAATGTTTTTATTTTTCTTCACAGGTCAGATCACAGTTAAAGTGGGTTGCCTTGTCATTGTTCTACTCAACATTTGATTTCCTTTACCAACTGTGTGACCTGTCTTCCTTGAATAGTATTGCATTGAAATTAATAACTACTTCATATAAACTTCATTTGTGATGGAACATTCCTCCAGTATAGCCAAGGTGGCTCACTCACTTCTGACAGCTTAATATGCAGTTAACTACCTTCAGTATCTTTGCTTTCTTCCAGTCCCCTTCCTATTCTGTGAAGGAAGTTACTCATTTGCTGTTTGATTTTACTGATGGCTAAATAAGGCTGAAAGTTTCCCTGAGCCACTTCCTCAAAGACAACCCATTGTAGGTCAGAAACAAAGCAAATTGAGAGAATCAGTAGAACACTGACATTAAATCTATGGTTATAGTTGGTTGCATTGCTTCAGAAGAAGATGGACAAAATTGTTTTTGGTTGAATATTGACCAGAATTAATTCAATTCATATCTCCTGGAACTGAATACTGTTCCAAATATAATCTGCAGGCGGAGCTATGTGCTCCTTACGACATATGAGTCCAATTAATGTGTATATTTGGAAAAAAAAAGAAGAAGCATGCATTAAAATGCGCATAAATACACATTATTCAGTGGAATAAAATATGTATGTTTCAGAAAAGTGTACAAAATATATATATTTAAAATGTGCAAGGAACAATGTATACTTTTCACATGAAGAAAAGAGCACAGCTTATAAACTGATGCACAGCTGAGTTGGACCGAGCTTTGGAGTAGAAATCAGAGTAGCTTGAGAAGCTTATGTTTTGCTCACTTGCACATTCCTAGCTTCAGATAGACTCTCTGAAATGGGCAAGATGCTTTTACATCAATTGATCTCAGTTCATCTATTTAGCAAGGAAGCACAACTACCACCTGAGCAATATCCTAGGATAGACTGAAGGTCATAATTTATTATTCATGCACTCACTGAACTACTAGAGTTCTTCTTACCTATGCCTCATACTAACAAATTCCTACTAGCAAAATTATATTGAAAAAATAATATTCGTGTAACAAACCACAGTCCAAAAATCCCCATAAGACTAAAAGTCAAGGCGTAATTGAAAACCCTTTGCAAGGCAAAATGCTTATAATCATAGCAGTTAAATCAAAGCTGGGTTAGATGTCAAGCCTGGATGCCATTGATAGTCCCAAATGAATGGGCTCCACTGAATGAACTGTTAATGAGTGACTCAGCATTACATAAATCCCAAAGTATCTTCTCTAGTTGATACTAAAAATAATATTTGGACCAGTGGTCCCCAGTGTATACCAGATTTGAAGCTTCTTAGTGCCTAAATTTCCATAATGTGATATCACCATGGAGAAGCTAATATTTTCTAGCTGCCCAACATAGTTATATGATTTTATCTGAGGCAGCTTGAGCTGGATGTTCATTTGGAACATTTCCAGTTTCCCTGTTTAATCAGTTTCAGGGAATTCTAGGAAGGGAAAAAAAAAAGACAGTCTCAAGGCTACTTTTCCAGAAGCCTTAGGACTTAAAACTGAAAGCTGGAGTGGCATAATAGATCATCATTGTGATTTGTCTCCATCAAAATAGAGCTTAGGGTATGAAAAATTTCTGGTGACAAATGCTAGCTACTGAGACTCCACTGACTATGTTCTCTAACCTCAGACCTTTCAAAAGCACCATACAGGTAGGGGGAAGTGTGAACGAGGAGTTACAGGGGAGCAATGTGAAGGAACTGAAAGAAGAGTGATGATGGAGGGGTGGAGGGGGAAGAAGATGCCAGGTTGGAAAGAGGATAAATTAAACGGAGAGGGAATGAGACACTGGGATAGAAAAAAGATTGGGGATTGGGGGAGGAAAGATGCAAGGATGGAAATACGATCATTGGTGTGGGAGAGAAGGAAAGAAAGTGATGCTGGGTTGGAAAAAGGATGATGGAGAAGAGGAGAGAGGGACATAAAAAAAAGAGCATGATGGAGGGAAAAGGAGGACAGGAAAAGTCAGGAGAAAAGATAAGAGTAAAAGTGAAGAAGGAGACTGAGGGGAGGTGCAAGGTGAAGGAGCATGAGATGGTTGGGAAGTGGTATGAGGGAAAGTCTCAGACAAGAACAATGTAGACATAGGGCAGGTGGACATGAGTGGAGGAAAGAGTAGATAGAGATGAAAAAAATCAGTGGAGTGTTTTGGACACACACTGAGGTTTTGTTTTGTTTTGTTTTATTTTGCTGGTTTAGTGCATCTGATTATTGTACCTATTATTGTTGCCTCTTCTGGTCCCTCTGTACAGTGTCTGCATATTTATCTAGCTAATGAAAGACAAACTGTAGATCTATGCTTTAATCCTCTTTAAGATATGTGGTGAGTTGATTAACTTTGTAACTACTTCAGCTCAGGCCATTTCTGCATTACACTGTAACAGCACTATTATTCCAGTTTCATCACCCTACAGAATCCTGGGGTTTGCAGTTTAGGGAGGGGCATTTAGAATTTTCAACCTGTGAGCTCTTTGGCCTCTACAAACTCCAAAATTCCACAGGATGTTGAAAATGGAATAATAGCACTATAACAGTGTAGGGTGGAAATAGCTTCTGTTGCAACCCATCCCGCTGGTTTCCAAGGATTTCCTATAGAATTCCATCCCACCCCACCCCACCCGATTTAGATCAATCTCAATTTAGCTATCAAGTCTAGGAAAACAACGCTGATGTAAATAAAAGCTCATCATTATATTGTTGCTTAACATTTGTCACTTTTTCCTCTCTGTGTAGTTTTGCGTATATCAAGACAGCCACACTAGGGCTTTTCTGTTTGCTTTCTCTTTCACAATGGTACTAGTATTCACCAGTTGTTATCTCCTGATTAAAAAAAAAAAAATAGTTGCTTTTGGCATTTATTAGTACAAGAATCTTGACCTTCATTCTCACCAAGCTGATGTCAAAGAAAATGCCACAGCACAGCCATCATGTTTGCTGCCTTTGAAGGATGTGGCCAAGCTGGACTTTCCACACTTGATTTTGGTTGGTAAGAACAGATTTTGTGGGGAGAGGGAGAACAGGATACAAGATGAAATGTGATTGTTTTCTGGAAAGTATTGAAACACGCACACTTATTTTGTTTGATTGTTTTGTCTTTCATCATTCTGGCAGTGGAACTATTGATGGGGCCATAGAGCCAACCCATTTAAAATATTTTTTTTTCTGCTTGCATACCCAAATCAATATTGAAACCATTCTGATGGCAATTGCTAAATGTTGTTGACTGGCAGTATGGATTTGCTGCTTCTGTGCAGTTTTTGCTACTACTTCTGTTATCATGTATTACAAAAGAAATAATCTTTCTTTCAAACTGCCTAGCTATCATTCATGGACAGATTTCATCTTCAGGAGGACTCAGTTTTGTTCTTGGGTTTTGGGTGAACCAATTTTGTCTCTATTATCTATGCATCATTGCTTATTTTAAGTATTGTAGGAAATGGCACAACTTTCAAATGCCTTCCAGACACTTTCTGTTTTAGAAATAGCATATTTTCCATGCAAATGGTTTGACATGCAAAGTTTCTCTTCTTCATTTCACTTCTCAGTTTGAAAGCTGCTGAGTAGGCTAGATATTAAAAACCTCATTAGAAACTATCTGTCTCTTTTTAGGAAGCCAAGATTTGTAACAGGAGTGGTTAAAATGTTTGCTGTGCTAGCATGAAAAAAAGCAGGAAACTGATTTTAACCTATATGCTCTTGTTTTAAGTTAAAATGTCAACTAGTAAACACAACAAAGCTTTTTGCAAGTACAAAACATTTGTTTGTATACATTGGAATAAACCATATGTGCCAGCAAACAAATTTGAATGTAACAAAACTTCAGAAGTCTTGCCAAAGAATTATAACATGGACTCTTGTAACAATTACTTTTTTACTTTGCAGAGTGACCCACTCTGATCCATTAAAACAGGGATAAGCAACTTGGTGCCCTTCAGATGTTTTGGACCTCAGCTTCCATCTGACCTAATCAAGATGGCCTGTTCATTGTAAATTGTGAAAGTTTTAAATGCCTGTTCTAATATATTCAAAATACCTGGTGGATAACTTTCTCAGCATGATGATATCAAACTTGGAAATAATTATAAATGGTCTCTGATTGTGTCATTACAAATTGCTTTATCTTTTTGGGCTATGATTATGTGGGAGCTTCAGATTTAATTTGAATATGTGTCTTTCTTCCCAAACACTATCATTATGTATTTAGATGAAGAAGGGAAAAAATGGGATCTGTGACTCATTTAACAAAGAATATCTTCATAATAACTCTTCTCTTTAAACACAGATGTAATTATTGTTCGTTATCCCCCATTCAAAAAAAGATATCTGTCTCCATGTTAAATTTCATCACATTTCATAGTATGTCTGGTATTCTCTTCAATATTTACAAAATTGCAAGCTGCCCTTACAATCTCATAACTTTGATGATTAATGTTTTTTTGTCATTAATGACCAACGGTGCCCCTTTCTTAAGCCAGTAAGTGCCGCAACTTAAAAGATTCTGATACAGTGCATCTTGGGGAACTGGGAAATAATGACAGCTGTCCTGGTCATGGGGTATGCTTAGTTGCCACAGAACTCTGAGGGATCTCTCCAGCTATCCATCTCAATGACCCCATGACCAAGAGAATGCTCATTTCCCAGTGCCCTGATCTGCAGCACCTTTGGATGAACCACTGCCTGGTTTAAGAAGTAGGGTTTTTTGGGGGGAGGGGGGGTGGCAGCATCAGCAGCCTGAATCTTTTTGCTTTTCATCAAAAAGAACAAACAGCTTCTAATATATACTTCTGGATCATTAAATTTAATCTCCCATCCAAAGTACCAGTTTAGCTATTGTGCATTATTTCTTATTCCACAACAGAAGACAGCAGTTGGCTTAATCATGCACCATCTGAATACCTCTTTCACATATGAAAGACAAGGGATAAATATCAGAAATGAAGCAAACATAAAATGTGCTCATTTTTTTCAAACATAAAAAAGAAAAACTCTGTGCAAACCAAAAACTTGTTTGGGACACTTCTGCAGCAAAAATATATACTATTTACTTTAGGAGCAGAAAATCACAGATATTGACAGCATTCTTTTTTATTATCAGATTGTGTGTTGAGCCCATTCGTAGGACCTTGACACATATGGATCTTTACACAAGCTGACATAAACACAAAACAGAACAAAACACTTACAGTACATTATATTGTCATTTTTCCCCTTTCAACAAGGACATGTCCAGATGGTACCCTCTCAGAATTATAGGCTGGTTCCATAACTACCAAGTAATAGTACTGCAAATGTCCTTAAAAGGATGCTTATTTTTCTCCAGTACAGTATCAAGGCCTGCCCTAACATTAGGGAGCATGAGGTAACCACTTTAGTACTCGATGGTAGAAATCAGCAGAAAAAGTCTCCCACAAATTCATCCAGGCCTCCTGATCCCCAAACATTTCCCTTCTTAGATGATAATGTGTTGTTCTTGTTCTTGTTCTTGTTGTGTGCCTTTATGTTGTTCCAACTTATTGCAATTCTAAGGTGAACCTATCACAATGTTTTCTAGGTCTGAGAGTGTATAACACACCCTAGGTCACCCAGTGGGTTCCCATGGCCAAGCAGGGAATCAAGCCCTGATCTCTGGGGCTGTAGTCCAATGTTCAGACCACCACACCATGCTGGATCTCAATGTTGTATGTACCATTGTCCCAAAACCAGTGTCAAAGAAGAATTCTGTTCATGATGCAATACCAACAGGCACTACATGTCATTAAAAGGATAAGGAGTATCTCTGTCCATGCCTTTATATGAGTGAGAATCATGCAGCCCTCCAGTTGTTGCTGAACGGCAACACTCAGCATTACTTATTATTGACTATGTTAGTTAACACTTCTGAGTTAGAATTCCAAAACATCTGAAGCACCACAGAATTCCCACCCTTGTTTTAGAGACTGAAAGACAATAATAAAGGCTAATGCTGGGTCTGATAGCACTCTGTGGGTTTTGTGCAGTTCTTGATCGGACACTTGACCTGTTTGGGGCTGCTCATATCAATGACTAATGACCCAGCCTGGAACTATGTACTTTCGAAGTGTGAGCAATCATAGAATCATAGAATCATAGAAATGTAGAGTTGGAAGAAACGACAAGGGCTATCCAGTCCAACCCCCTGCCATGCAGGAAAACCCTCAAAGCACTCCCGACAAGTGGCCATCCAGCCTCGCTTAAAAACCTCCAACGAAGGAAACTCCACCACACTCCGTGGCAACACATTCCACTGCTGGGCAGCCCTGACCGTCAGGAAATTCCTCCTGAGGTTCAGGCGGAATCTCCCCTCCTGCAGCTTTCATCCATTGCTCCTTGTTCTGGTCTCAAGAACAGGAGAAAACAAGCCCACTCCCTCTTTGACATGACATCCCTTCAAATATTTAAACAATCACATATAGAACTGTTGTCCAGCGCCTATATAGGTGAGAATTCTCTCCTTTTTTGCCATGCAGTGTCTTTCAGGAGTTACACTGTACCAAATTGCCTCACTGAAGGATAATTCCTTGGTAGTTAAACTGGAATCATAACACTATAATTGTGCCTTGTGAAAAGATATGAGGTCACTCAAAACAATATCAATTGCCCTGGCCCAAATGTATTCAGACTGGAGACTGGCACAGTCAAAAATTTCAGAATTAAATATGGATGGATTGAAAACACATCCAAAGCATTGCAACAAAATTGTGCGACTGTTCTACACATTTGGGGAGAAGGGGGGAGATGAGAGTAATGAATAATATAATAAACTTAGCTGAAAGTATAGAACTATTAGTAAGAGTAACTATTTTATTATTATTCATGCATGCAGTATGGCTAATCAGAAACTACAAAGGATTGTAAGTTTCAAACCCTTAAGCAAAATTTATGAGGTCAACTTTTTGGGAAATATTCCTCTGGGCTGTAATTAGTATTTTGCCGCTTATGCAACCTGGTGTTTTTCTGCTAGGCAATTCAAACATCTGTCTGCATTATCTGAAGGCAGATTTTTATCATGAAAAATGTTTGTATTATATTTTAAGTGGTGCTCAACAGAAGAAATCAAAACAGATCACTCACTCCGAAAGCAAGTGACGGGGGAGGTAATAGCAGTTTTTTTAACAGTACTTTTCAGTATACATATTCTGTACAGGTAAGTGAGTGACATGGAGTGAAAGGTCATTGAAGAAATCAGATATGAGTTTGCTTCACTTCTTGGAAGAAATGTTATTTCCAGACTGTTTTGGTTTTTTTTTCTTTTTTTAAAATTGTCCTCCAGATGTTTTTGGTCTGTAACTCTAACTAACCCTTGTCATTTTCTATACTGGCTCTTGCTGATGGGATTTGTTATCCCACAATATTAGAACAGCTACATATTCCCTGTCTTTGTCCTAGAACTATTTGTTGTTATTGTTGTTGTCTCCTCAGATCACTTCCAACTAATGGAAACTTCAAGGTGAACCTGTCACAAGGTTTCCTTGGTAAGAGTTCTTCAGAGGGGATTTGCCCTTGCACTTTGAGAGAGTGTGACTTGCCCAAAGTCACTCAGTGGATTGCCATTGAAGAGAGGAGATTTGAATCCTGGTTTCCAGAGTCATAATCCAACACTCGAATCACTAGACCATGCTTGCTTTCTCTTATAAGTATTACTCATTAATTATTCCATTATTTGATTTCTGTCCTGCCTTTGTCTGTAAGCTGTATCCAAAGCAGCCAAGTACAAAGATTACTGTGAAGACAGAGAATTATAATGCTCCCAGCTCTCACTCTGTAGATAAAGTTCACATAGCTTATTTCCTGATCCAACATGGAACTTTTCAAGCCTGCAGAAAAAGTGATCTGGCTTCTCTATCATGACCACAAATAATATTAATGTCTCTTCCAACTCAGGAGGATTGGAGCTGAATAAAACCTGAAAGCTTGGGCTTGCCTCCTTTGTCTGAGCAATGTGTTGCTTACATGCAGGTTACAAACAAGGAATGCTATTCCTTTCCTATTCCTTGTATCATTCTCATATGCAAGAACAAACTAAAAGTAAAACAAAACACACACACGCATTACCTCCTTATCTGTAAGATGGTGGAGGAAGTTTTTGTCAGTCTTGACTTTGCAGCTGTAATAATGTAATAATGTACACTTTGTGAACTGGGTAAGTTTTGCTAGTTGCAAAGCTAAATTCTGATACCTGCTGGCTTGTTAAAAGGGCTTTTAAAAATCAGAAACACTAATACATTGTTAATATTTTTTGATTAATTGGCTATGATGTGAGATGTTTTCCTTCACAATGGGAAAAGACAGTAGCTTAACACAGACAGATTTTGTACACATTATGGAAATGTCAATGAAAAGCAAAGCTCGCTTTCTCTTGTTCTTGCGCTGGAGACAATAGCTCTCACATAGGCTGCTAATTTCATGGCAGGTTGTCTTGATGTGTCATGACAATCCCTCTTTGCTGAATATTCCTTGTACCCTTGTTGTAAACTGCATCAGTCAATGCAGAATTTCTTCTTTTAGCAGTAGACCTGGAAAAATGAGGAGAACAAGGCCTCTAGAAAAAATCATTTTTAATATTTTGCATATTCTAAGCAAATCCTGAGTTGCCCTGCTGAAGAGAATATTTGAGAAAATCCAGAAGAAATAGTTTGTGTTAGAACTAACTTCTTGGTGAGGCCTGAAAATTAAATTCTTTTTTAAAAAATCTTTTTTTATTAATATTATAACGGATAAAATACATATCTATACGTATAGCATATTCATAAAAAAACAGTAGTAGATTTTGAAATATCTTCTTATTCTTCCTCTAGCCCTACCTAGGATAACTTGTTATTTAGAGTTATGGTATATTTGTACTTCTAAACCAAAGATATTTTCTATTTCTATTTTTGCTCCTGATACGTACATATGAATATGTAATTTTTTGTATCGACCATTATCTATATCATTACTTAGTATTGCTTATATATACGTGTGTGTGTGTGTGTGTGTGTGTGTGTGTGTGTGTGTGTGTGTGTTCTCAGTTTTATTTAAATGTTGTCCTCATTGTTTAAAGGATCTTTTTCTATCTCGACAATTAGGGTAACCACTAGATGTTAATTATTAATTTTATATTTTCTGAAATAGTTGTAAAGAGGCTTGATTATTAACTTTGTCATCTGAAAATGAAGTTCTCAAATAGAACACAGAAGTCCCTCAAGCAAAATGTCACAGGGATTTTGAAGAAAGCCCGAAAAGTTTTGTTTTGTTCTCTTTTTGCCAAGGCTAACATTTCTCATTGAGGTTTTAATGTTTCTTGCCAATCATTTTATTTTATTTTAACATGCTGGTTGGCAAAGTCCACAGAAAACCTTCTACACTGTATTACTCTCCAACCTAATGTTTTCAACATATAGCCATTATTGGATAAACTAGAAGTTATTGTTCATTTTGAAACTTGTCATAACCATTGTCAGTTCTATCAGTGCTTTATTTTTATGCTTTGATGGCCAGGCACTACTTATTTTCAGTATCTAATTCCTTAGGGAAATGTAAGAAAAGGAAATGTGGAATTCCTGTGTTCAACTGAAAACTTCTTCCTAGTGACAAACTTTTCCTAATAGGTGTTTGTTTGCAAATTCAAGAGCAAAGAAATAGTCTTGTGTTCAAGACTTGGAGCTAATATACATTGACTGAAATATTTCATCAAACAGGGAGAGTATGGCCATTTCCACAGTTCAGTGTTTCCACTTTCAACATCCTATTGAATCTTGGGGTTTGCACTTTAGAGAGGGGCATTTAGAATTCTCAGCCAGAAAGTTCTTTGGCATCAGTAAACTACAAACCCCAAAACTCCAAAGGATGTTTAAAGTGAAATAATAGCACTATATTAGGGTAGGGTGGAAATGGCCTATATCTCTTGCTCACACAGTTTGACATTCTCCTCCACCTTGACAGCTGTCAAACCCCAAGAGAGACTGCTGATGCTTATGAGAGAGAAGGGCTGTAGATGTGGAAAGAATATTTGAAACTGGTTCTTGTGGGGTTTGGGCTTTGAGACTGTGTTCTGGTTGTATTTTCTTCTAACGTTTCACCTGCATCTGTGGCTAGCATCTTCAGAGGAATGGTGAATTGGAAGTGGAGTGGAGAATAGATATACCACTCCACTTCCAATTCACCATTCCTCTGAAGATGCCAGCCACAGATGCAGGCGAAACATCAGGAGAAAATGCAACCAGAACACGGTCTCAAAGCCCAAAAAAACCCACAAGAACCAATGGGTTCTGGCCATGAAAGCCTTCAACTCTACATATTTGAAATTATTTGAATAATAATCAAAAATGATTGAGAAACCCTGATAAGAAGGATTCTGAACTGATTAGCATCTTCACAGGTTGGATCTTATTCTTTCTAAAATTTGCATGTGGTTGTTTTGCCCAGAAAACATCATTTTCTGTGCAGGAAACAGCATCTTCTACACATAAAATGATAATTCCAAGCATGGAAGATGCTGATTATTTTTAAAAATGTGCTTTTCTGTGCAAAACACCCACATGCAGATTTTTCACAGAATAAGTTCTGAATTGTGAATAGTCTTTGAAAGTCTTTGAAGAATTTCTCCCAATGGGAAGAAAATTGGTAACACTACATGTTGCTTTCTTTGACAATAAATTTAGTTATATCTCTAAAGACAAAAGTGGGAAAACAATTTAGAGGAGGAAGTACCTTGGTTGTATGGGGGAAACAAATGAGAATATACTCTCAGATGAAGCATATACTCATTTCCATTCCTCCTGTAGCCCAGATCCACTGCCTCTTCTTCCCTTGGATTGCTCCCCCTTCCTTCCTCACTACAAAGCAATCACTTTACCTTGTTCTTGACAGCTGATAAGGGAGGTTTTGTGTGGAGGCAGTGGGCTAGAGTACAGCTTTCTGTGCTCTGGAAAAAAGTTATACATACAGCTAAACCATTCTTATGTGTGCCTATGCCACTGAGAGAGTTTAGAATGAAATTATTTATTTTCTTTGGAACTCATTAAGAGCAATTTTACCCAAACCATCCAACATTCGGTTAGGTCTTTTTGCTACAAAAAAATCCAGCAATCATAATTTAAAGCATGAAGACTCATAGAAGTAGATAAAAGAGAGAAATGAACACTCAGGTTTTTGCCTATTCATGTTAAATCTCATTGGAGATTGAGTACTGCAAGTTCCCCCATTAATCTCTTTTTCATCTTAGTACAAAATTGTTCTAATCTTGATCGTCATCAGAAAAATTTGACTGTGTTTTGTGTGTATGTGTGTGAGTGTACTTTTCTTAATATATTCAGTCTGTTGAAATAGAGGATTTGTCTTGTTGCTCTGAAATGTAGCAGATCTCATGCAGTAGTAGTAGAATGGGGAAAAATGTCCTACTAATTTGGATAGAAAACTCAGAAGTTATATGCAGAGGACAAGAACTAGGTTTCCTACTGAAAAGAATGGAGAACAAAGATCAATAGGAATAAATGGGGGAGGAGTATTGACAACAAAAGTAAATGCATTTTACTGAATTAATAACTGTAAGAAATTTTAATAATGTAAAGAAATTTAATAACTTAATTTGTTGTGATTATGTGCCTTCAAGTCACAGACAACCCTGAACAGGGTTGATTCAGATAAGAGTTGTCATTTTCTTCTTCTGAACCTGAAAGTGTGCGACTTACCCAAGATCACACAGTGAGTTTCCATGGCTGAGGAGGAATTTGGGCTCCTGGAGTCCAACAGTGAAACCATGTAATCACACTGGCTCTTTCGTTTTTCCATTTATCGAAAGAATATCATATTAAACATAAATTGAGTTGTGTAATACTATGGTTTCTTTGTTGTAGAGGGAGATGAAAGTCCAAAATGTTTTGGTAAAAGTTTTATCAAAAGTCCAAGGTATGTTACAAAATGTGAAGTGAGTTTCATAAACCATTCTAGGGCCGAGCATAGTCTGTGACCTCCATCTTAAATATCTGAGGCTTCTAGCATGGGGCAAGGAGTGAAGAGAAAGTACATATGTGTTCTGGTTATTTTCCAAACAAGATCTGTGCCCAGGAAACAAAGCACCATGTACATAGGTGGTGCTATGTAAACCAATAAATAAATAATTTGGCAACATCCCTAAGGAGAAATTGCTTCAGATGAACAGCTGCTAACTCTCTTTGAGTCATGCTTGAGCAAGAAAATGTAGGGATAGACAGCTGTGAACACGGGCCACGCGTTAAAATAAATACATCACTGGTTGTCTAGCATTCTGAAACCATTTCATAATTAAGTAGCCTTGATGTGACAGGGCATGCTTTGTGGAGTCATTAATCCAGAAGTCCAATCTATCATCCTGTACCCTGCAGTTCCTAATGGTTATTATTATAATATCAATCTCCCACTTTTTAATTTCAGAGAAGCCCATATTGGCCTTGTTCCTTTTATAGCATTTTAAAAATAGGACAGGGCAGTGATGGAGATGAAAATTGCCTCCTTGACCACAAATGCCTGCTGCTATTGCACATTTGTCTCCTCCGCTGAACTTTTATGAACGTTATTATGCTCACTCCAACTTGCAATCATAACACACTGATCACATCAAACAAAATGCCTTCCCTCATGGATATTCCATTGTTTATCCTTTTTAAAGTCTACCTACTGTGCTTAACTAATACAATGGGAAGAGTACTGAATGTATATTTAAAAAAAAATCTGCAAAAGTCTGAATACCTCAGATTTTCTCAGACACTGATTTGTACTGTGTTTAAGGAAATATAATCATTCTGATGATTGTTGCTGTATTGTTGTGTACCTTCAAGTCATTTCCAACTAAGGTAAAGATATCATGGGGTTTTCTTGGCCTGAGAGTACGGCCCTTTTCACACGGCATTTTCCATGAGAAAGGGCTTCTCGAGCATCGAACAAATGTGAGGAGTGCTCCTCATGACACACTCACATTTGTGCAACACTCCAGGGCCTGGCAGGCACTACCCACACACTTTTTCATTTTCAGTGTTAAGCCGAAAATGGTGCGTGGTCGCACATCGCTCCGGGGCCCTGCACGCACTTAATGTGTGTGCGAAGTTTCAGAAGCCGGGCTGGTTGCACTTCCTGTCTCAGTGCAGCCTGGGAAGGTCCCAGGCTGCACTGCGAAAGGAAGAGGTGGGCATCTTGATCGAACAGGCAGTTCATGCGGAGCCGAAGGACCCCAGATGAGAGAGCCTCTCTCCGGAGGCTGCTTGTGCGAGAACCGCAACCCAGTGCCGAGAAAAGGTGAGTTACAGAAAGGGCCATAGTGACAGTCCCAAGGTCATGCAGTGGGTTTCCATGGCCAAGCACAGAATCAAGCCCTGGTCTCTAGGGTCATTGTCCAAAGCTCAAACCACTACACCACTCTGGCTTTCTCATTTACTATTAGCCCCTTTCATGTTAGGCTTCACGTAATGACCTTTCTGGGATGTGAATCAGTCTGGGAGAAAAGTGTTGGGGTCCAGTATATTTTGGGGCAGCAAGACTAGGAAATATTCAGCTCTCCTTGTTTACCAGCCTCCTTTGATTTTAAATTTCTATATGTACAACACTTAATAAGTAAATGAGAAAGCACACGCACACACAGCAACTTTTTAAAAAGAGAATGTTATGACTTATTTATTCACTTGAGTGCTTTGCTGTCAGCACCTGTTGCTTATTATTTAAAGCTCTACTCATCAGTCAAGCACAACTAACAGTTGACTTTTTGTTTACTTCCTTTCTTTTTAGAAAAAAAATGCACCTAAAGTACAAAAATGGCCCCTGTTCCCCAAAATGACCTTCAGCAAAGCAAGTTTATGAGAAGTAAGAAGCAGATACTCCTTGTTTCATTTTAAAAGTTATGTTACTAATCATTAGAGCATTGTGTTACAAGTGGAAATTTGCTGTTCCCACTTAACCACAGAAAATGATTTGTTACAGGAAATGGTTTTCCTTGAAATGCATAGCTTCTAAGTTGTGCATAAATAGAAACAAGCAAACAAACATAAAGGTATCAGTCTCCCCTGGGAGAGGCAGCGTGGGATGTCCACTAATACCTTCCTGCCAGCTCCCAGCACCTTTTGCCTGAGATGATTACTTCATTGTGAGAAATTGTAGGACTGTCCCTGAACAGCTCCTTAACAGTGAATGAGATAAAACCCACACATTTTTAAAAATGTGGCTCCTGCCAGGAAGCCGACTTTGGTCCCAAAACAGCCCTTCTTGGTAAGTCCCAAGCCAAGAGGCAGCACTATGGCTCTAGGGAATCATAATTTAAATCTTCTTTTTTTTGTGTGACTAGCTTTTCTTTTTCTAAATGCCTATCTATATTTTACACTTCCAACTATACCTCCCAAACCTTACTCCCACATTGTCAGTTTTATTGTTCCCCTTGCTTGTTCTTTCCTTGCTCTGCCCAGAACCTTATTTATGTTTAATACTTGTGTTTAAAGTAATATTTAAAAAGACTTATAGGTAATAGCAACAAAAAGGACATCACACTGTTTTTTCTCAGTAGTAATCTGGTTCCATCATCATGATATATGCTACTTGGACTTCAGTTTCCTAGTTTCTAAGCTGTGGGGGAAGATGGAAGAAAATGGCTTTGCCTCATAAAACAGTTCAGCATGTCTAGTTGGTGTTGCTGTGTGTTGTATAAATGATCCACAGATTATGTACTCCCACAGAAATCACTGACATGATAGACTACAATGTCTCTGAAAGTGACATTATGGTTTATCATGTTGACTAGCTTCTCAACAATGGAAGGTAGATCACAGGGCTCCATTACACTGTGCATGGAACAAAGGGCCTTCCTGCACCACCTACCCAACCCACCATGGGGATGGGAGAAGGGTGGGACTGTGACAACACTTCTGAATGAAGTCATCATGGTCCCATCCTTCTCTCATCCCCAGGTGGCACAATCACAGACTAAATCATTGACGAGTTTTCTCTGTCAATGACCTATGATCATGCCACCATTGAAGAATTACCTGTCCTGGAAAAGCCCAGGAAATGCAATGGCTGCAGTTCCTGCCCCAGTGCAGCCTGGGAAAATACCCACCTGTGCTGCGAAAGGAAGAGGCATGGCCATAGCACTTCCTTTACCATGGAAACAGGCAGTGTGGAGGGGAGCACTCCCGTCACGCTCCCCTCCCAACAGAGCTCATGCCAGGATCCCCACAGGACAACTGCATGAAAAGGTAGCGTGCAGAAAGGGACAAACCTGAGTTTTTCTAATGCAAATGACAGAAAGTCAAGAAAGTTTGGACAGAGCTGTTGGTCTAATCTCCAAAACAGTCAAAGACTGGGTAACAGATCAAGGAACAGGTAATAATGGAAGTTACATGTTTCAGAACACTGTTTTATACAACTCTGAGAAGGCAGCACTTTACAACAGACCTCATTGCATTGTAGCACTTATGATATTAAACTAAATCTGACATCCTGCATCATCATTGTAACTACAGAGACTGAGCTCCATCATTGCAGTTACATCTGATGATGTCCCCACCCTGCCAAATATACCTTTGCAGCCGGGAAGTGCTACAAAGTGTTTCCAAGGCACTAGAGACAGGGCACTGAGAAATGACATTTGTATAAGCCTCCTGGTCATGGAGTGCATTAAGAACAGGAAGCTGGAGAGAAAACTGCTTCTCAAAATGTGCCAAGTAACTGAGGGAGCACAGCAGACAAAATTTCCCACTGTCCTGATATCCAGCATCTTAGAAACACTTCTGCTGGGGCACTGCCAGGCTGAAATGCATCACATCCATAAACTTGTATTCCCAGCAGTTACAAGATCTTTACTGTGAACAAGTTGCCAGCCGTTAGATGTAAAAAAAAAAGGGGGGGAGGTTCATTGTCTTAATAAAATATGCCATGTAATGCATTCCATTTCAAAAGATTTTCTCTACTTAGAGGTACTTAATGTGATATTTATACAGTGGGGTTCCCAATGGGGTTCTTTCTTTTCCCTCATGGTATCTAATACCTGTATTGAATTGTTGATAAGTGTTATCTGGGGATTTGGAGTAGGGTGTCATCAATCCCCAGATGACTCTTGGCACTTCCCCTTTTCATCTAATCTAAGTGCTACTCTAGATGTTCAGAAAAGGTACTCACAGTCAGTATAACCTGGAAGACAGACAATAAACTGAAGCTCAGTGCAGGTTCATTTGGCTAATGGCTTCTTGACCATGAAAGTGGTATTTGACATGTTCTGGATAATGCTCCTCTTGTCTTTACAGATCACTTTCAGAGTTTTGGATGGTTTTACATCCAGCATTATTGACAGTTCACAAATGGTATCCATAACTTCTATTATATTTTTCATTTCAGTTGGAAGATAGTTATGTTTCATCCTTGATATAACTTGTCTCACTTTAGTTTTGTGTTTTGCCAGCATCCACCTTGGCTTTCTGCAGTGTGTACAATAAGAATATAAAAAGGACCATTCACTCCCCCCCCACCCCAAAAATCAGGTACCAAATGATGTCCCTGGAAATTCCTGTTTATTTTGTTGTTATTGTGTTCCTTCAAGTCATTTCCAACATGTGGTGACCATAAAGTGAACCTATCAAAAGATTTTCTGGGGCAAAGAGTGTGTGATATCTCCAAGTTCACCCAGTGGATTTCCATAGTCAAACAGGGAATCGAACCTTGGTCTCCAAAGTCATTGTCCAACAATCAAACTAATACACTATGCTGATTCTCTTGCCCATTTTAGAGCAGTAAAATTTTCTTTATTTCATTTCTGCATAAAAGAATGACGAAAAAAATCATTTATTTCCTTTCGCCTTCCTGGAGGTTTTTTCATGCATTTAGATAAATGGAGTCAGTTGGGGAAATATGTTATTGCATCAATTACAGATAGATTGACTCAATTAGGTGTAGAGACAGGGGTTCTTTGAAGAGGGACTTAAAGAGTGGTAGACACACAGAGGCATTCTGGGAGGCTCTTACAGGGTATAAAGGGAAGACAGCCAGAGTTGCTGCTATTGATGTTTTCCTATGTGTGGCAGTTTTATTCAGAATTCATATTTTTGTCTTTGAATTTTAATGTATTCTGATACTGTCTGTATAACATTTGTAAGCTACTTTAGGCCATTTCCACATGGTGATATAGCCCACGCTGGGATGACCTCACCAAGAGGTCGTCTACACCGCGGGGTGTGCTAGGGCGGTTTGAAAAGGTGAGATCCTACACCTGAAAGCGCCCTCACGCGGCCACAGGGGTGGCGCCACGTGTTTTATAAAGACCAGCTTTCAAGTGGTCTTTTTAAAACAGGAGCACACTAGCCCATCGCAGCGCCCCGTGAAGAACTGCAAGGGCACGCAAGCGCATCCCTGCAGAGCTGCCTGGGGGCAGGCTTCCAGCTGGTGCGCTGTCCCGATTGGCGGAGTGCTGCCGGAAGCCACTGGTCGCCATTTTGGGCACCGGCAGATGCCGGCGGCGTGTAGAGCGGTGAACGCGCGCTGCTCCCCGCAGGGGCGGAGCCACTCTGATTAAGGTAAGCTCCGTCCCCATGTGTGCCACCCCGTTCCGCCCCGTTTTGCCCCCCACCGTGTGGAAAGGGCCTTAAAGGTTTGTTAGTGAAAAATCAGGTTAGGAGTAAGTTAAGCAAAAGTGATCTGATTGCATTAAAGAAACCCATTAAAAAGCAGATAAGTATACTGATGGGAAAAAACAAACACTGTAATATGTAGTAAGCTCTTGGAGCCATCTACTTTTCCTTGCTTAGACACAAATGACATCTGTATTGCTTCTAAAGATTCTAGGAAGCCATCTGAAAGGTTGAATCTTACCATCTGCAGTTCAATAGATAGGCACAGTCAACCTTAGAAAGCAACAAGGAAATTGTCAGTGTTGTTACCAGCTGCTTTTTGAGAGTAGACTGGAAAAAAAGAAGAAGTCATGTTTGTATTCATGTAAGAATGGTCACTATAAAATTCTTAGCCCTAAAGTAATCTCCTCTTATAAAAGCACACAAGAGAACAATTGGCTGCCAACTTGTTTGTAGCAACCTTTCTTTCTTTTTTTTTGTCTTTTCTTTTGCAAAGAACTGACAATTTTTTTTTCCAAATATTTGTGAATATCCTTCCCATCCCTAACATTTAGGCCAGTGGTTCTCAACCTGTGGGTCCCCAGATGTTTGTGGACTTCAGCTCCCAGAAGCCCTGAGCATTGACCATAGTGGCTGGGGCTTCTGGGAGCTGAAGTCCACGAACATCTGGGGACCCACAGGTTGAGAACCACTGATTTAGGCCATTTCTGCACTACACTGTTATATTGCTACTATTCTACTTTCAACATCCTGTGGAATTCTGGAGTTTGTAGTTTACTGAGGCCAAACAGCTCTCTGGCTGTGAATTCTAAATCCTTTCCTTAAATGGCAAACTTCAGGATTCCACAGGATGTTAAAAGTGTAATAATAACATTATAACAATGTAGTGCAGAAATGGCCTTAGCTTTATTCAGGCATTTAGAAACCAAGGCTAGCAAGACAGCACCTGCTGAAAGGATTTATCAAAACTGTCAAATTAATTCTACTCCCCAGGTGCCAACTAGTACTTGTTCATACCTCAGCTGATGCATGATTGGTGTGACTCTCAAGACTCCTAAACAAGTATGATTTTTTAAAAAAGTTCAGACCCTGATATTATGAATACACTGGGCAGGATTCAAAGGTGTACTTCTGTGTTATTCCTTTGCATCCTTCTGTGCCCTGGTGGTGCAGTGGTTAAATGCCAGTACTGCAACCACAAGGTTGTGAGTTCGATCCTGCCAGGCTCCAAGGTTGACTCAGCCTTCCATCCTTTCACAGGTCGGTAAAATGAGTACCCAGCTTGTTGGGGGCAATTAGCTAAAATACATTGTAAACCGCTTAGATAACACTAGTTGATAGGCGGTATAGAAATAAATGCTATTGCTATTGTTGTCCTCTCTACCTGCAGCCCCATTTTCCCTAAAAGTTTGCCCAAGGGCTATGGATTCCCCCAGCATAGGTTTTTGGCCTCATGGAGAGAAGGGGAAAGGAAGACAGCCCTGATCCTAGGAGTGGAAACAACAGAATTCAGCTAAAATATGTTCTTGGATCCAGGATAATGAATTTGACTATAATGCTACAAGGTATGCTTTGGGAACACCAAATATAGAACCACCTAGGTGATACTATCTATGTAGTTCTGCAAAACATCAGTGTACAGTTATCAAAGAAAAAAGCAATTAAGAGCAGAAATATTCAGTTAAAGATACCTGTTGTTGCTACTTTGGTTGACATGCATATGTAAAGTCCTAAAGTAATTAGATTGATTAAAATGAATTCAAGACAAAATTTGTCATTAATTGTTCATAAAACATGACTGTTTTGTAATTATCTGATAGTACTGATAGTAACTTGAACCCAAGGGCTCTAGCGTTGTACACATGGCATTCCAGCAGCTCATTTAGAGAGAACAAATTTTGCATTCAGAAAGAGTCATCTACTTTGGTCCTTTCAGCTAAAAGGGTCTCAGACAATAGCTTAAAGGACTTTGCTGCCTGTAGCTTTGGACAGACTCTTCCAGTCAGAGTAGACAACACTGGGATCAGGAGTGTACCTATGGGAGAGAGTCAAAATGAGGACATCACTCATCCAAATCAGATTTCCCCCTCCCCACAGTAAAATTTTCATTCAATCCCAATATATCCAGCACTGTAGTAAATTAACATTTCAGCTGAACATTTCAAAATAAAGTTCAGGCAGCCAAATATAAAGGGACAAGAAATTTTACCAATTGATGTGAACACAAAAGAATGTAAGACTTATTCAGTACCTTACTCTCCACAATGCTGGAATTTGAGGACTGAAGGAAAATTTCATTTTCGAGAAGCAGAATTCTTATTCAGAGGTGCAATGCCCTAACTGGCAGCAAGAGCAACGCCTCGGATTGGGATAGATGGAATAAGTAATAACTATTACTTCTTCCCCTCTTTGCAGGAGAGAAACAATTGTGTATTTGTGCCTTTCTGGAGGTAAATAGGAGGGGAGTGAGAAGAGTAGGGGGAAAAACCTGCACAACCAACACCACCACCATGCCTTACAGAGGAAAGAGGCTTTCTTCTAACTTGTTCGCTGATTATCTGGCTGTTTCCACCTCTCTCTGTGTGATATCTTCTCTCAATAGGACCAAGCCCTCAGGTACTGTGCCAGCTACTCAACTTCACCTTCTCCTTTCCTGCAAGGGGATAAAAGCTGGTTACTTGAGGTGGTGGGTCTGCCCCTTGGAGGGAAGCCACTTCAAGTATTGAACAAGAGCAATCCCCTTGGATGGAGGGTAGAGGAGTGTTTTCTTTAAAAAAAGAAAAAAATATTTTTGAGCTATCTTATCTGCTAGTGAAAAACAGTGAAGATGAATTATACCAGGAATAAAGGATAGGAATTGATCCAGGCAGTACCTATTGCCACAGAAATGGGTAGGTGGAGATATGGAGAGGGGAAATAGGTCCTTTCCACACCATACCCTATTAGCACAATCTTCTGTTACAATCCCATCTGCGTGATATATTTGTGTGACGGTAGCAGGTTAGAAATGCTCTCTTTCACATCCTTCTGCCTTTAGTGGATGAGTAGTGGTATTGCCACTGGTGTTCCTTCCATACTACAGCGTTCTTGGTTGTTCCCTTTCCCTGCCTTCACCCTACCCCACCACCCTGCTTTTTTTTTTTTTTTGAAGCTGTACTAGCACAGCAATGTCGTAATGGCTTGACATGCAGTATGCTATTGCACTTTTGTGCCATAATGCTTAAAAATGTATTTTTAAAAATAAGAAGTTTATCTCAAAGGAGACAATTAAAATAAACAAGGAGAGGTGACAGATTTTGAAGTTACCATGCCATGGGAGTCACTAAGGAAGGGACAAGCTGGGCATGCTCACACCCTACCCACTCCTGGATCCAGGAGGACAGGAAGTGCTATCAAGCTCTATTACTGTACTACACTGAGGTGGCTGATAGGATTGAAGCACTAAAGGAGACTCTTAATGGATTTTTTTCTGGAAATGGTATAAAGTGGCTTTACAGTACTTGGGGACCAGATAGCAGCTGGAGAGTAATGATGCCATGTGGTAGCATGACTCCTAGACTAGAAACAACCCACTGTTGGTATAGGATAGTGACATCTTGTTATAACAATGTGAGAAGGGAAAGTCAGAGGGTGCTTGATAACAGCTCCCCTGAAAATGCTTCTGCTCAATGCCAGGTTGGCGAATAGAAAAATACTCTTCATCCAGGAACTGATAGTGGGTGAGAATGATAAGCTTTCGTAACAGAGACCTGGCTAGATGAAGAATATGTTGGGAAAATGAATCTCTTTCAGCTTTGTCCATGTGGGTTCTCTGTTCAGCAGCAGGGGAGTCCTGGTGGATTGCAAATTGCAGTTCCAGGTGTCTATCAGGATTCCATCTCTCTCATCAGGTGCCCTGTTGTTTAATCTGCTGGGTTTGACTGTGAATTTTTGATGGTGAATGTGATAGATGAGGTGTCAGAGTTTGAAGAGAAATTTATTTTGTCTGAAACAGAGACCTTACACCTAGTGCCTGTGAAAGAGCAATCTATCTTGCTGGTGCCTCCACTATCTGAAGGACAAGCTGAAGCAGAGATTTTATAGCCGGTGCCTGAGGGAAAAGGGGTCAGTGATAATTTCAGGGAATTAGATTCACCTTTGCCCCCCACCACTCAGTCATAGAGAAGGCAAAATAGGGTGGCTTAGAAGAAAGCCATTTTGCTGAGGTTGAGAAGACAGGAGACTGTTCTCCTCTGCTATATGAATCGGTCAGCATGGCTTGCCTTTTGCTTGTAGCAAATTGAATCCAAGCTCCCTTGAACCTTGCATTCCTGCTCCATGTCTTTGTGAACTTCAGCATTCCTGACTTCTTGGATTGACTTTGACTTTGGCTTTTGGCTCTGTGTTCTACTGGATTGATAGCTGTGGACTTTCCCTGCTACTTCCACCCCTTGGAAAGTACTGTCACATTCCTTCCCTTGCTGGCAGATAAGCACAGTCTGAGAAATTCTGACAGTGGATTGCAGGAACAGAATAGAGTTGCTGTCTTCTTTTCTGAGCTGACTAACTGGTCTCAGTGGTGGTACTGGAGTCCCCCTGACATGTTATCCTGAGAGACTTCAACATCTATGCTGAGAACCCTGTTTTAAGAGTGGCTCAGGACTTAATGTTTTCCATGAAAACCATAAATCTTTCTCAAATTGTATCTGTTGCCATCCATATTGCAGGACATTCCCTGGATCTGAGTTCTGCGCTGGGCAGGGTGATGTTGATATGTGTGGGGAGGAACTTTTTATAGTTCCGTTAACATGGACCAAGCACTATCTGCTGGGTTTTAGATGCATTGGTGAGATGTCAATTAAGATCGCTCACCCAAGGAGGCTTATGGATCCAGATAGATTTATGATGGTTCTTGGGACTTCCCTGTTGACTCAGCAGGTGATCCTAGCTGATCTCTGGCATAAGAAAATGGCCAGGAGAATGGACATAATAACTTCTAATTGTCCCCTCTCATGGAGAGGAGCCAAGCACAAACTCCCTGGTTTATCTGGGAGCTGTCACTGATGAAACAAGTGAACAGAGACTAGAGCACCAGTGGTGGAAAATTTGGACCAAGTCTGACTGAACACTATGCTGTGGTGGTGACAGGAACAGTAGTTGTCCAAAGTTGCTGTACCATGTCATGCAGAGGAATTGCCTTTCATGCTCTTCCTCATAAGAACAAAATGTAGACCATCCTAAAACCCATTGTGAGGAATTTTTCTGATAGTTATCAGATAAACTGCTCAGATTCAGTCTGACTTGAATGTTATAGTTAATACAGGGTCAGTGGATCTAATCTTGGTTGGTGCTTGTTATTGGATGCATTTCGCTTTGTGCAGCCTGAAAATGAGGACAGGTGAGCGCCACTATGTGCATACTAGGTCCATGCTCTTCCTGGTTCATAAAAGCAGCCAAAGGGGACTGGCTGAAAGGATAAGGACAGAGGTGAATGCTTTACTACTGTGAGACAGAGTTCAATCCTGTCTAAAAGAAGCTTTTCTGAGGCTTTTACTGAAAGTGAAGGAGAACACCTCACCGAACCCAACTTCAGTAGATAATTCTCCAACATCTTTTTTCTGAGCAAGGTTGTAGAGTGTGTGGAGTCCTTCCATCTCTAGAGGCCCTTGCATGAGATGGCTTATCTAGATTCATTTCACTCTGGCTTCATGCATGGATATGGGATTGAAATAACTTTGGTCACCTTAGTGAATGACTTGTGCAGCAAACTAGAGAGGGGGAATGTCTCTGTTATTTCTGCTGGATCTCTCAGTGGCTTTTGATACCATCAACCACGGTATCCTTTTGGGCTGCCTCTCTGGGATGGGACTAAAGGCCACTGTTCTACAGTGGTAATAATCCTTCATAACAGGTAGATTCAGAAGGTGATTCTGGTGGATGCCTATCTGACACCCTGTCCACTGGTCTGTCATGTCCCTCAGGACTTGATTATGTCTCCCATGCTGTTTAATATTTACATGAAATTTCTGGGAGAGGTCATCCAGACTTTAGGGTTCAGCAACACCAGTATTATGATGTCAGCCAACTCTATCTTTCCTTTCATCTGATTCCAAAAAAGATATCTCTATATTAAACCACTTTTTGTTGTCAGCAACAGACTGGATGGGGGTGAACAAACTGAAAATTAATCCAGATGAAACTGAGATCTTTGTAAAGCAGATCAAGGAAAAGGGATTTTGCACATGGTAGGTGGGGTTACACTCCCTCTGAAATCTCACATTCACAGCTTTGGGTGTACTCCTGGACTCTGTTTTAAGCTGGTTGCCCAGGTTTCAGCAGTGGCCAGGAATGTGCTTGCACAGTTAAAACTAGTGTGCCAGCTTTATCCATTCCTTGACATGTTGGATCTGGTCCCAGTAACACAGGCACTGATTACATCTCAGCTGGATTACTGTAGCATATTATATGTGGGGCTGCCTTGGAAACTGTTCAGAAATTTCAGTGAATCCAAAATGCTGCAGGCAGGCTATTGATAGTGGCTGATTACAGAGAACATATAACCCCACTGTTGAAATAGCTTCATGGGCAACCAGTCCATTCCTAGGTAGAATTCAAGGTGCTGGTTATGATCTTTAAACCTCTATATGGCATAGAGCCACACTGTTTGAAAGACTGTATTTCCTCAAATGTGCCTGCCTGAGTTTTAAGATTTGTAGGTGAAGGCTCTTAATGCCACTTCATCACAGGCATGTTTGGTGAGGACTTGGAGAGAACCTTCTCAGTAACTGCTCCTAGATTGTGGAATTCCCTTCTGCAGGAGGTTTGGTTGGCACCCTCTGTTCTTTTCTTTCATTGGCTAACTAAGATGTTTTGGTTCAAGCGGGCTTTTGGCTGAAAATATAAGTGACAGAAAGGGCTTGTGATTAGGTTGTGTTTTTAATTTATTTTCATCATGATCTGCATTTTTGCCTTGTTTCAATCTTGTTTTTAATTGTACTGGTATTTTTTTTTAAAAAAAGCTCTTGTATAAATAATGTTTTTATTGTATCTTGTTTTTAAAATGGTGTAGGACATCTTGGGTCTTGCATAAGGAGAATGGCAAAATATAAATCAGATCATTAAATAAAATGAAAAGTAATTTAAAAGTCTGAATTCCTTTAGGGGAGAGGTAAGCAACAAGGAAAGCCAATGTGGTGTAGTGCTTTGAGCACACTATGGCACTAGAGACCAGCATTCGATGGATTCCCCACTCAGCCGTGGAAACCCACTGGGTGATCTTGAATGCATCACACACACTGTCAGCACCAGAATACCCTGTGATAGATTTTCCTTAGGGTTGCCAGAAGTTGGAAATGATGTGAAGGCACACAGCAGCAGCAGCAAGAAGAGGCAATATCAACATATCTAAGGCCAATTTTCTCTACCTTAAGGCGTTTGGGCCCTGTTGATTGGTAAAAATGTCTGCCTAAAACCCAGAAGTTGCTGAAGGTCCACATCTGATTTTGATTAAAAAAAAAAACCAAATATTTGTGTTGTTTAAGAACACAACCAATGTGGCCTTCTAAACTCTTAAGTGAATTCTTGTTCCTAAAAGCTTCCAAGAGAGGCAATTCATCCCCCATTTCTTTAACCAGAAACAGATAGTCCTGGCCATTCTGAAATGTCATGGGCTGCACAATCAACCCCAAGGCTACATACTGTGCTTACCTGCACTTCAATGAATAGAGAACAAAGGTAGATTATACATTCATATGCAGTCTCCTAATGGTAAATATTTCATTTGGAGAAAAATGTCTGCTTTTGGTAGTGAGTACCCTAGATATATATCATTACATTTACTAATATGAAAAAATATAGAAAATGTTTTTACCTGGGGCATGGAGCCTAGAAGGAAAAGAGCTTAGCTCAAAGGTCAAGCACTGAGCACAAAATGGCCCAGGTCCAACCCTTGCCATTTACCGAGGGATGGGATGGGGAAATACTCTGTCTGGAACCCTTAAAACCAGTCAGCCATTGTATACAGATGGCTAAAGTAAGCTTCCTATTGTTATGGTTCTATGCATTGGGATGATTTTGCTATATTCTGAAGTGCTTGTTTTGGATACTAAAGGTGAGATATTTGAAAGACAATGATAAGCATGAAATTAATCTTTCTGTGTCCTTATATTCACAGTAGCATCTTTTTCAACTCTTTAGTATGTCAGAACAGGCTTTAATGGTGTTTGTGTGTGTGAGTACGCACATACGTGCATGCATATGTGCATGTGTGCTTTCATGAAAGTTCCTTTTTATCTTCCAAAATATACACTGAAAGAGAAGAACATATTTAGCTTCTAGCAGTAACATTCTGGAAGAGATTTTCAAGCAGCCCTCATGCTAATTCATTAACTCACATTCTCTCCTCATGATATAATGGAGAATGTCAGAAATGCCACTGTTTAAAGAGACTGATCCCCTTTAATGGTTCTTTAGTTGCCCACATGGTGCTAGATCAGCGGTATAGGAATGTCAAGGGAAATGAACAAAAGCAAATGGCAAAAAAGGAACTTTGGGGCAAGGGGAAATCAAGAGTGAAAACAAATTACGCTATAAGTGATAGGCATTGACCTGATAATACACATCCCTTGTGGAAACCAATATAAAAGCTCTTTTACTAAGAAGTATGCCCACTGCCACACTATAAAGGCACACAGGAAAGTCTAAGAGAATGTTAAAAGCTATCCATAAACGACAGAAGCTCTGACACAAAATGCATTTGTGTTGCTCCAGATTTCATTTTCATTAATGCACATGGCTCCTTCCATTTTACACTAACTGGAAAAGCTGAAACAAAAGGAGACATAGCTGTGAAGAGATATGTCCTAGGCAAGTGAGCACACTTGCATTTGACTGTGTCTCATAGCACCTGGTGCCAAAGCTTGAGAAGTTATTTTTTTAAAAGTCATTAATTTCAAGCCACCAAATTAGTTAGTTACATGTATAGTTTTTAGACCATGACCCTGTGTCTCATAATTAACTACATAGTTACTTTTACTTACTTCTTTAAAAATCCCAATTAGAGATGTAATGACTCATTTATTTTTTTTTCCAGTGGAAGGAATCAAGAATTTTAACAATTTTCTTACCATCGCAAGAGCCTTTGAAATCCATGTTGCTTTTGAAGGCTAAATGTAATTTGGGACTTATTTCACTCAAAAGTCACAAATGGTTGTTTTACACATAAAACAACATTTTATGTAGAGAAATATTATGCTCGCTGTGGACAGAAAATGCTGCCCCTGAGTAGAATGTGTTGTTTTCTGTACAAAACATGACCATATGAATTTTGTATGGAATAGGTCCTGATCTGTTTCCACTTTTTAAATAAATATGTTAATTTGGTAGGTGATGATGTTGATGATGTTGTTGTTGATGATAAATTTATTTTATCATTTATTTTCTGCCTTTTTTTTCAGGATAAGGACTCAAGATGGCTTATAAATTAAAATGATTACAATATAACTGTAATCAAAAGCACACAGAACTTAAACTTAAAATATAATTCAACTATTAACATTATTCCAAAAATTTACATCCTTCATTTAGAAATTATAAAAAGCAGTCGGAAGCATTACAATTTAAAACAAGACAACTGACTGTTAAAACTCCTTTCCTTAAAAGAACATCCATTCTATAAGCCTGTCGGTATAAAATGTCAATTTAATAATTTTTGCAGATTCTCAAGGAGTGTAGCAGGCCAATCAGTGTGGTATTGCTGAAGATCTCAATGGCCCTGTGTCTGCAGTTTAACACAGTAGAACTTGTTCAACAGTTAGTAATGGGAGAAAATATCTGGAGATGTGAAGCCAGACAGAAAACTGTTGTTGTTACATTATCTTGTTGCACCTGTGCTTGTGGCCCAATAGGATGATGCCCCATCCCACCACCATTTTGGGGTAATGTGCCACTCCCTATGAAAACCAGGGGATACCTCTGATTTTTAAAAGAGGGCACACTCTCTTTTACTGTTCACATGATGACAAACTTTTGAGCTTTTAGGAAAAAGTGGAGCATAATAAATTACATATATACTTTAGTTGCCTTGAGTCCTATCAGACTACACTGTTATAGTGCTATTATTCCACTTTAACTGTCATGGTAATATCTCATGGAATCATGGGATCTGTTGATAAGGGAGAGGGGTTTTAAAATTTTCAGAAAGCGCACTCCAGTGCCTTCCGAAACTGCAAACTCCAGAATTCTATGGAATGATGTCATGGCAGTTAAAGTGGAATAATAGTGCTATAACAACATAGTCTGATAGGGACCCAAGGCAGGTGTGTTCCTGGGTATTATGTCTTTAACAGAAACTGTGGTACCAGATGTAGGAATAAAATGGAAAGAATAGGGATAGGTTCCTACATCATAAAAAAAAGATGAGCAGCTTCAACATGTTTCAGCAGACATTTTATTCAGAAGTAAAGATATGCACATATAAAATGAAATTGCATAAGCATTTGGAATCTTCTAGACACCACTTCAAGACTTCTTCCAAAATTAGATTTTTTTTCCTTTTACTAATCGCCATGTTTTTTATGTTTTACATTTTGCCAGATTTTGAAAGCTATCCTTTTTTAATCTGTTGGGAGTAGCTGGTGACACAGGTTAATCCATTCTCCTTTTTTCTTCTTCTCTGTTTGCTGTTCACACATGCTCACTATGGGATTCTGGAGGCAACTGCTATTTGCTTTGCCTGTTGCAGGCTGAGATACCCAGCTATAACAGAATTTGCAAGAGTAGAGAGTCACATTCCTTCCCAGCTCAAGGTTTATTGTGCTATTTACTGTAGACATGCTGCTACCAAATATCTGTGTTTCTGCAGCCTTCTTTCACAGTCTTTGTAGTGCTGATGTTGCTAAAAATACCTTCTAACTAGACACAGGATAAGGAGGAAGGGCACTGGGCAACATAAAAAGACTTTTGGCCTTTCTACACTACATTGCTATAGTGCTATCATTACACTGTCAACATCCTATGGAATCTTGGGGTTTGTAGTTTAGGGAGGGGACTTTAGAATTCTCACCCAGAGAGCTCTTTGGCCTCAGTAAACTACAAACCCCAGAATTCCACAGGACGTTGAAAGTGGAATAATAGCACCATAACAGTGTAGGGAAGAAAGGCCTTTGTTAAAAGAAGTTTTCTAAGAAGCTTTGTTAACTGAGATATTCCAACAATACAAATAAAGTAAACTGATGCTAACAGCTTAGTAAATTTCCTGCTGCTAGGGATGTGTGACTAAAACTGATATAGGCTTGTTCCTCCATAGCATATAAAATCACTTCAAACTCACATGTCTAAGAACAGTTATATAGTGTGTGTGTGTATGTCTGTTCACACACACACACACACACACATATGTATGTGTGTATGTATACTGACATCCTTCCATCCCTGCCACATCCCTGAATACTGTAAGTTACCTTGCATAGCTTGGTCTAAGCAGAAGGAACTGGATGAACTTATGAGAGATGTCCTGTAATGCCCTGGCATGTCATGAAATGGGGTAATAAAGCATACTGAATAGAATATATGAGTAGTAAGTTGGATCGTATCTCTTGTCGGAGGCCAATAAAAACTGTGACCTTACAATAACACACAATAGAATCCAGAAAAATATTGAGAAATGTCAAGTCTCACTAGCTTAATTGGAATCCCAGGGATTTTGATGCTGTATTTTTTATATGGGCTCTGTCCTATATTTTAAAAGCAGTATAAATGACTTGGTTGCTTTTATTTTCTTGAATATGTGAACAAACCATTAGTATAGGTGAAAGAACCATTACTAAAGGTCAGTTTTAAGGAACTATTTTGCAGTTATTTTTAAAAAACAAAAGAATGTAAAACATCCCTTCTATACTCTCAAATTCAACAGTAGTGAAGGAAACAGCAAATTGTCCATCATCTGGCATGTCTCACACAAGAAATGAAAATTACTGACATATTAAATGTCAAATCTGGTTGAAACCCTAGTGATCACTTCCAAATAACTTGACAGTTATGATCAGCTTATTCTGTAAAAGCCACAGTAATCTTTTATTCCGCTGACCACACTAATCTTGTGCTTAGATCCCCAGGATATTAATAATGATGTTTAATGAATAGAAAGTGAAAAGAGGAAATAATGACACTAATCATACAAAATAGGATAAAATGCAGAATAAGATAAATGATGTGTGAAATCACCAAGAATGAGAATATTTTATTCAAACATCTGCATCTCTCATTCTTTCTTGGTTAAAACAATATAGTTTAATATTCTGCACCTTTTTATTTATAGGTGAAGTTAGGCTGTATGAATCCTGAATCTTGGTTAGGTGTTTGCTAAATATTGCAAGACTTTGGTTTCCTTTGGAAAGTCTTATATTTCACCTAAGGAAGAATTCTTCTACACTATGTATTGTCAAGTTGCTAAATTCTCTAAGCTCTCTGCCAAAATACTATGCTGCTGGATGTGTATTCTTTGCTAAGTGCTACTTTGTATTTGACCATTGCGCAAATGGGGCTACTTGTATCCAGGCCTAGGTACTGCTAATTGCTGCTTCATTATAATCTATAGGCCACTGGCTGTTACATTGTGTTTTATGGTAGAGTGGATCAGAAAATCAAAACTAAGGCTGGCAGTGCTGAGACATTTTGAGAACAAAGCACTGTGAAGATAGAGATAGAGAAATATTCACAAAGAAAAACCCTGGACAAGAGTGTATGTGGTTCTGGTAAGCACCAGTCTGGGAAAATAAAGAGGGGTTAGATACATGAAAGAATTTGTGGCTGGGACCAATGAATGCTTTTTTGTCCCTAAATTTGTAGTGATAATGTATAAAAGATACATGTTGTATGCACCTTCCAGTATCAGTAACTTCTGTGGAACTGTGCTATGTTGCTCATATTTATCCATGCAAAATAAACTTCTGTCTACTCAGAGTGTGTTTTGTGGACTGTGGGTTTTCTAAGACATGACATGTATTCAAACTCTGGTTTTGGCAAAATTGCAGCAGTGGTAGCAACTCTTACACTGGAGTAAAACAAATAACCAAAAAGCTTTTCTGGTAATCCTGGCATTTCCAAAACTGATGGTCCTCATTGTGCAGTTGTCAGCAGACTTTGTCTAGGATAAACTCTCACTGATCTCAAAAAGTACAGTGAGCAAATACAAAATTTTGCTTGCTTCATCTCACTGGCTGTCTGAGGGCTCTTCAAGACCACTGAACAAGTTTTTTAAAAAGTCAAGTAATTAATGTTGGGCTGCTGTTGTGTCCTTTCAAGTCATTTCCTGCTTATGAATACTCTAATGTGAACCTATCATGAGGTTTTCTTGGCAATATTTGTTCCAAGAGGGTTTGCCATGGCTTTCTTCTAAAGCTGAGGGGGTATGCTATGTCCAAGTCACCAAGTGGGCTTCCATCACTGTACAAGTATTTGAAACTTGGTCTCCAGAGTCCTAGTTGAACACCCAAACCAGTGTGTGACACTTGTTTTGTTAAGTAGAGTAACATAATCTTCCTTCGTGTTCCTATACAGGAACTGAATAGTGAAATAATACTGAAATAAAGATTAAAAAAAAAATTAAAGCATTGTTTTCTCCAGTTTGGACAAGTTTTTCATTCTTTTCCTTCTTTTATTGATCTAATGATTCCAAAACATCTGGTATTTTTGTCCTATTTCCTAAAATCTAGGTGTGATAATAGAACTTCCCATTATCTAGACTTGGCTAAAGGGGGATACTTCCCACTTCAGATAAACCAAGGGTTAATGAGGTCTTGGGGATTAGGTTACATTTTTTACTGTGGGTCAGCCTCACAGGTGAAGAGGAGAGAATTGCCCAGTCAAAGGAAAGAGATGAGCATCTTTGAGATGCTTTGACATGCTTCGAAGGAGAAGTTATAAAAATCCTTGAGAGGCCATGTGGCAAAGAGTCAACAAAGAAACCTCCTAGAGATGAGATCTGTGCCACTTGTAGGCTGCAGGCTCTCAGGCCTCGCCTCCTGGCCACATTCCTCTCTTAGACCATCTAAACCTGTGAACCCAAATGTGAGTAACTAGAACATTAGGTAGTTAGTCGCTTTAGGGCTGTTTTATTATTTTGGAGGTTGGCTGATCTAAAGAATGTATCTGTTTTTGTAACTACTTGTAACTTAAGCATACCTGGGAGGGGGGAGCCTCTCATGTGTATTATTGTCTCGTTTATTTGCATGCCTTGAATAAATGCTTTTCTGTAAAACCTCTGTTTCCTCTCCATTCCCACGCCATACGCTTGATAGAACTTCCTCACCCAGAAGGGAGGGAAGAGAAGGTCCTTAAGCCTAGGGATTGGCAATCCACTCTTAGGGTCCCACTGTCCTGTCCAGTTAATTCAGAATTCAGTGGGTGGGGCAGCAAGAATTCGTAAATGCTGAGGGAATTTCCAGCCTCTTTCAAGGGTAGAAGTCAGGCTTGGGGAGGGGCTGGAAATAAACTTCAGTATGACACTAGGTGTAGAGAATTGTTGTTAGTAAAATAAGCATTTAACATCGATTGAAAAGTTATTGAGTAGGCTATGTTTTTTTCGGACCCATAATTTTTCTAGTCTTCTTTGCAGAACTATCAAAAGTAGAGATATGTTTCAACAGCACTGAAAAAAAAATATTGCTGCTAGAAACAGAAATAATGAGGTGAGTACAGGTTTGAACTAGGGCCACTTTATTGGACATGCATAGCATAGAATCTGCAAAGGGTGAAATCACCTATGTTCCACCCACAGGTCACACAGCTCTGTAAATAAGGTTCCATCAAGGCACAACACCTAAAATGACACCTCTGGGGGTCTTCATCCTTGTTCAGTACTCATAGTCTTGCACATTCCCACCTCACAGTGGATGAATTTAACCAGGTAACTCTTCTAAATTGAACCAACAACATGAGAAATTCTTCTCAGAGTAGACACCCCAGTCTGGCAGGGTTAAAAATTGCTCCTTAGTTTTAAAAATGACAACTGACCAGTCCTTCACAGTTTGGGAGAGAGGTGTGTGGATAGGGAGCAACTGGATGAGAAGACAGGCTTCTGGGGAATGCAGACTTAGGCCTTTTCCGCACTTTGTTTTTGCAATGGGGCAGAGCGTCCTCCAGTGAGGGCGTTCGCACTTGGGGGTGGACTGGGTCCGGACTACTTTCTGTAGTTCCGGACTTCAGCCCGCTCTGGAATGAGCAGAAGTGGTTGCTTGCCATGCTACTGAAAGACCACTTAAAACAGGTCCTTCAACAGCGTGGCGTGCCCCACTCTGTGGCTGCGCTCCAGTGTAGATTTGCAGGCTCACACCAGCAGATCTTCCAGGGGCTGGCTTTAGGCTGGTGAGCTTCACCAGTTGGTGGAGAGCCTCCACCAACTGGACGCCACCATTTTTGTCCCTGGAGCAGTGTGTAGAGCGGCCATGCACTGCTCCAGATCAGCCTGGATCCTCCGAGGGAGCACTCCAGTCCGGTGAGTACCAGAATGGGGCGATTTCTTCACCAAGTGCGAAAAAGCCCTGAATCAGCCTCCGTTCCCTGTCTCCTCATGTAACAGAGGCTTAGAACTAGCATCAGCTTTATCTGTTTTGGCTACAAAACCTATCCCTGCTGTAGTTATGGACCTTCCAAATTTGCCTCAATTTTCAGTTCATACCAAATCTGTTATGAAAAAGTCTTTCTCAGAAGAGTTGTTTTGCACTAAAAAATTTTTTTTAATCTCACATTCCATCAGAAATTTCACCAATGAAAGCTTTTTATTTTTAAATGTCACTTTTGTTATTGCTCTAATCAGAAGTAAATCAAGCCACTAAAAAAGGCAGAGGGCTAGACATTAATATATCGTTGCTATGTTTAACAAGGAAAATAATATTAAAATAGATGGGAGAAAGGATGAAAATAAAATAAAAAATGGCTTCCATTAAGAGAAGGCAAAAAAAGGAAGGACAAATCTATTACAGAAGCCCTATTACTTAATGAAAATCAAAGAGAACAGGAATTATTGTCTTTTTGCTTCATACCACATCCTTTACTAAGAGGTTCATTGTGACTATATTATTGCAAAAATCATATTGACAAGAAAGGGGAAAAGATTGAAAATAAAATAAAAAAAGAAGGAGCACATGCCAATGAAGGGGGTGGTCATCCATTAAGCAGACTGATGTCCCATCTGCTGTTGAAGAATAAATGTTGTCTATAGCCGGGTTTGGGAGTCTCTGGTAATGCTACTATGCCTTCACAAACCGTAGCCAACCAAACCAAAAGTGCCTCACAAGCCATGTGTAGTAGCCTATCAAGGAAAAGATAAGACTGTTGCTAGTGTTGTGTGCCTAGAACTGCAAGACAGGCAAATGTCAAAGAACTAGCAAACTCCGAATGTGGTTTATTGGCTGAATTTGGGTCAACAGTTTATCGTTCAATCCGGAGTTTCTTTCAGAGAGTGATTCTGAACACAAATCAGTTGGTTTACAAAGACTCTGCTCAATATCTCAGTTATGTCTGATCAGAAGTGATGAATACATCTGGTTTCAGAGTTGTTTGAAAATAGGTCACATTTCCTGGTAAGTCACAGGCCCTTTCCACACCTCACCTTCTTTTGGCACTGGGGTGCGGGGATCGCACAAGCAGCCTCCAGCGAGAGACTCTTGTGTCTGGGGTCCTTTGGTGCTTCATGAGCTGCCTGCTCACATGGGAGCCTCGCCTCTTCCTTCTGAACTGGGGCAGTAAGTGTGACCGACGTGGCTCTGGAGGCTCCACACGCCAGGTAAGTGTGTACAGGGCCCAGGAGCAATGCGTGATCACACAATATTTTCAGCTTCTAACCAAAAATGAAGGTGCGTGATCAGCTCCTACCGGCCCCTGGAGCGTTGCACGATTGTGAGTGTGTCGTGCAGAGCACTCCTCACAATCATGCAATGCTCCAGGCCCTCTTTTGCACAGAAAATGTTGTGCGAAAAGAGCCATAGTCTGGACAGTCCCTGTGACATACTCAAATCTCCCATAAAATAACATCACATATGGTAGAGCTCAATACTCAAAAGTACAATTGTACAAGCATTATATGATTCCTGATATTGCTGTTGCAGTTATACAGGAGATGTTGTAATACCATCTGTATTTGAGTAAATGATAACATATATCCTGTAACACAAAAATTTATAACTTGGCTGATACAAAAAGTATTTCCATAGAACTAGAGATGGAAAGGATATTTTTTTAAAGACAAAAAACTCATTCAAAACATGGTCAAAATATTTCTTTTTAAAATTTTTGGAAACGGACAGAAAAAAGTCTGTCTGAAAAGAATGTAAACAATGCAGGATTTATTGTGCACAATTTTCACATATGGCATTTTTACAGAGAGAATAGCATTTTCTGCACAGAAAATATATTCCTGCACAGAAATATTGGTTTCTCTGCTGAAAATTATTTTTCCTTTATGAAACTATTGCATGTGAATTTTTCACATAAGGTCTGGACTGTGATAGTGTTTTGTATTACTTTGTAGTGTTTATAGTATTGTACTTTGTTTTTATTCAATAAAATGTGTAAAAAAACCCACAGTAGTCTTCAAAGAATTTTTGTAACAGCAAGAAAATTGCTCAAATTACTCATTGCTTTCTTTAAAAACAAAATTAGTGCATTTCTATATAAAACAAAGGTACGTAATTATATGCAAGATGTGACACGTCCCACCAGAGATATACAAATCCCTTTCTCCAGTTTATCAGATCTTTTTTCAGACCCACTAGGTTTATCAAGTCAAATATGGGACAGGGCTGTTTAAAAATTATGTGTTGTCGTGAGCCTTCAAGTCATTTCCAACATATGATGACCCGAAGGTGAACCTATCACAGGGTTTTTTTAGCCAGATTTGTTCACAAGGGGTTTGTCTTTGGCTCACATGAGTCTGAGAGAGTGTGACTAACCCAAGTCATGCAGTGTTTTCCACAGCCAAGTGGGGATTTGAACTCTGGTCTCCAGAGTTGTAATCCAATGCTGAAACCACTACATCATATTTGTGCCTTCAAAGTTATGCGGAAGAAAGAATTTCAGCAGTTGTTGTTTGTCATGAACTTGCTGAAATTCCCTCTTCTATACAAGTAAAGATACAAATGACCTGCCCTTTATTTCACCTGTCAACTCCAATACCAACAAAGCTTGGCACATTTTCCAGCTAGGAAAATATTACATCATACAATCTTTATTGCAATAATGCTTATTAATTTACAGACTATATTCTTTTTGGTGCTTCTGGAATACAGTTGGCAGAGCTGCTTAGTTCATTTGTGTTTTCAGCTATATTCATTCTAAATTTCCTCCTTTAAGATATTAATTAGATCTTCTATTACACCAGAGACTAGTGATACCTCTTCCCATCTCATGTTTTTCTCACCTGTTTCGCTCCTGAAATCTTGACCCCTTCCAGGTCACCTTTAGGACTAGGCCTCATGTTGGCTTGATATCATTTAACAAATTTTGCTAAATTTAAAGAGTAGCCCTGTCATTCTATGACAAGTATCAAGGCAGGCATACCATTACATTATATGTGAAGTTAAGTTTTAGTTGATAAGGTAAAACAAGGTCATGAAGATAGGTTATGAGCTGGAATGAGGGTTAAATGGGTGGATTGCTTGTTACAGGTGCCAAATTGTCTCTAATGACTACCCAAAGTTATTGTTGTTCATTCACCTACCCCACTAATGGTGTGATGGTGACTTTCAGTTTAGTTTTAATATAGAAACTTGTAATGGATTTAAAAGGGATGTGCTAGCAATATGTTATTAATCTTCCCACTAGCTAAAATAGGACAAAAAAAAAAAGGCATGACAGAGGAACCAACCAGGCACACTACTGCACATTTCAGTACTGAAGTCTGGATTTTGATTTTGATGGTTCTGGGAAAAATTAACAGTTACAGTAACAAATCAACAGTATTTAGGATTCAAACTATAAAAAGTATTCTTTCTCATTATTCATACTTCCATTCATTTTGTTCAGGTATACCACATTTTTCTGTCAAGAGGAAGCTCACAGCAACTAGCAATGTTTGGGCACATTGTGTACTTGGTTTTGGTTTTAGTTCTAGGTTGTTTCTGTGACTTTTATTGTCTTATAAAGGCTGCCGCTCCTGCACATTTTATATGATGTTTTTATGGTTGAGAATTGCTGCATTTGGTTTGTAACACTTTAAGGCCATATTGCCCTTCATACCTATTCTGAAGTAGGATGTGTTCATTTAATAAAAGGGAGCAGAGAGAAAAGATGTGTCTTTGGTCTCTTTTCATCAACTTAGGCATATGAGTGCATTCTCTCATTGTAACAGAAATATTTCTTGTGCTGAAATCTTATGATCCCTGAGAAGGCAATCAATGGATTATAGTATCTTCTTAAAAAGTACGTTCTATGAAACTTTTCTTATACTACTTTCTCTAAGGGCAAGCAAAAAGATTTACCCTCAGAGGAGAGCTAACCTTCAATTCCACCCATTCCACAAGCACAGAAACAGCAGTGACAGTTCTTTCCTGATGTCAGAATCCAAAGATCAGGATGATGATGAGAGTTGGAGCTACTGAGCTCCAGATATTTCTGTGATCTATCTACATGTGCCTGTCAGTTAGGGATCTGAAGTACTTTGATTTTTTTTTCTCGTTGGCTTCAATGGGGAAATTAAGGGAAGGGGGAAGAATGATCCCAAGAAGAAACTAGTAAAAATGTTGTTTTCCCTTCTCTTTAGTCTTGCTGATATCAGCTGTCTGTGCCCTGGGAAATAAGATTGTCTTGATTGTGTACAGTACAACACTGTATTATTAGAACTGATGAGCAAGTAAAATAAAATTAAAAAATGAACCCAGAATTTATTGTCTAATGTGAACATATCTGTATAATATAACTTTCATGCCATCCAGGAGGAATCTGGGAATAATACCACCAGTATTCTTTACTTTAATTATTCTGTAGGCCCATTTCAAGTTTATCTAATTATTACCAAGGTTTAATAAAACAATAGGTCACCAAATTATTTTTAAATTAGCCTCAGGGACACTCAGTAAAATTAGCTGCAATGAACTGTAGATTCCTAAATTGCTCATAACAGTCTGGATACTAAATTACATAAGTTACTTAATGTTCTCCAAGTTATTTTGTACTTTCAAGTGCTTTGTTGTTAGTCTTAAGTAATATCCTTCTTGATTTGGGGACAAAACATTGGTCATTTCCAGCTCACATGACAAAATATGTGTAACTCCCTGCCATAACCGTCCATTATGTGAGTGTCTTTTTTGACAAAAGCACAGATTTTAAAGTGATAAAAGCACAATTTGAAATGTGTATCTCACCCTTCACAACCCTGTGCAGCTTGGGAATGTGGGTCTTTGGGGATATGTTTGGCTTCTTATTGTCCTGGTTGTGCGCTGAATTCAGAATAAGTCCTTTTTCTCCAGATGCACTGCTACCTTCAGTAATATGGTGAAGGTAATAGGTACATTGTTAGGATACCTTCCACAAAGAAACTCACCTTGCAGCTACTTTGCTGTCCTCTTGGGGCCAAGCAAGGATTTTTTTCTTTCCCTCCCAGGTCAATAAAGCTCTGAGCATTAATTGTTTTAAACTGTGATTACTTGTTATTTTAATTGGCTGCATTTGTTCTGATTTTGAATTGCTTTCCTTCTTATTTATCCTATTGTTAACATTCCTGGGCACTATTCAGTACAAACTGTATAAAAAAGGGAATGATGATATTTCAGAGCTACTACATTTTCATGCAAATAGAAATAGGTATTGCTCAGAATATTATAAATTGTATTGGTTTCTTAAAAGTCTTCTGTTCCAAAGTGAACCGGAGTGCCAAATCTAACAGCCTGCTTTCCTTGCACAGCCTCCTTGTTCCTTTTTCAGTGCAAATTCCAGGCAGGAAACTTCCATTCAGGGTCAGATATCCCCAGGAAAAGGACACTCTTCACCCAGTTAATCTGTCCAGTACCTTGAGCAATTTAAGCTGGAGACTTCCCCTCAGCTAGGTGCAGGAAAGTTGATTTAATTTGATTCAACCTCAAGTCAATTTAACCAGATGCATCCCTGCAGGACTATCAGTACTTTCGTATGTGTGGTATACATAACCTTTGAATCTCTTTTGTGTTATTTATGATAAAAGCAAGAAAAGTAGGGGCATTTAAGATACAAATGAACCTTTCGGTCAATATAGTCATGAGAAACTGACTGAAGCAAGGCCAACTTAACATATAGAGTACCATCCAACATGGATGCCATACTTCATACAGTTCCCTGCTTGTCCAATAATGATTATTTTCAATTAGTGCAGCCTGAAGATATGAACAGATTCCTCAGAGATGTGAGAGCCCCCAGATGTCCATTACACCCTTGCCCTTCTCAACATAGAATCATAGAATCATAGAAATGTAGAGTTGGAAGAGACCACACGGGCCTTCCAGTCCAACCTCCTGCCATGCAGGAACACCCTCAAAGCAGTCCCGACAGATGGCCATCCAGCCTCTGCTTAAAAACCTCCAAAGAAGGAGACTCCACTACACTCCAAGGAAGCATATTCAACTGCCGGACAGCCCTGACTGTCAGGAAGTTCTTCCTGAGGCTCAGGTGGAATCTCCTTTCCTGTAGTTTGAATCCATTGCTCCTTGTCCTGGTCTCTGGAGCAGCAGAAAAAAAGCCCTCTCCCTCCTCTACATGGCATCCCTTCAAATATTTAAACATGGCTATCATGTCCCCTCTTAACCTTCTCTTCTGCAGACTAAACATACCCAGCTCTCTAAGTCTATCCTCATAAGGCATGTCCTCCAGGCCCCTCACTATTTTGGTTGCCCTCCTCTGGACTTGCTCTAGCTTGACCATGTCTTTCTTGAATTGGGGTGCCCAGAATTGGACACAGTATTCAAGATGAGGTCTAACCAAAGCAGAGTAGAGTGGTACCAGTACCTCCCTCGATCTAGACACCATGCTCCTATTGATGCAGCTGAGAATTGCATTGGCTTTCTTGGCTGCCGCATCACACTGCTGACTCATGTTCAGCTTGTGGTCTATGAAGACTCCTAGATCCCTTTCACCAGCCACATATCCCCCATCCTATATTTCTGTATTCCATTTTTTCTACCTAAGTGTAGGACCTTACACTTCTCTCTGTTGAATTTCATTTTGTTAGCCTTGGCCCAGATCTCCAACCTATCCAGGTCATTTTGAATTTTGATCCTGTCTTCTGGCGTATTAGCAACACCTCTCAATTTGGTGCCATCTGCAAATTTGATGAGCATGCCCTCTGTTCCTTCATCCAAGTAGTTGATAAAAATATTGAATAGCACTGGGCCCAGAACAGAACCCTGTGGCACCCCACTAGTCACTTCTCTCCAGGATGAAAAGCAGCCATTCGTGATCACCCTTCAGGTTCAGTCGGTCAACCAATTACAAATCCAACTAACAGTAACCCTGTCCAGCCCACATTTTACTAGCTTCTTTGCAAGAATGTCATGGGGAACTTTGTCAAAGGCCTTACTGAAACTGAGATACGCTACATCCACAGCATTCCCTTCATCTATCAAGCTAGTAACTCTATCATAAAAAGAGATAAGATTAGTCTGGCATGACTTATTTTTGAGAAATCCATGTTGACTTGTTGTGGTTACCACATTGCTTTCTAAGTGATTAGAAACTCACTGCTTAATGATCTGCTCCAGGATCTTTCCGGGTACTGATGTCAGGCTGACTGGGCAATAATTATTTGGGTCCTCTTTTTTCCCTTCTTGAAGATGGGGACAACATTTGCCCTCTTCCAGTCTGCTGGAACTTCTCCTGTCCTGCAAGATTTCTCAAAGATTATAGTAAGCAGTTCCGAAATGACCTCTGCCAGCTCTTTTAATATCCTAGGATGCAATTCATTTGGCCCTGGAGACTTGAATTCATCCAGTGTGGCCAGGTATTCCTGTACCACCTCTCTACCTATTATGTGCCTCATTTCCCCTGCTTCCTCACCTGCTCCCCAACCGCCAGGTTGAGTACTTGTATCCTTCTGGGGAAAAACTGAGGCAAAGAAGGTGTTAAGTAGTTCTGCCTTTTCTCTTCCCCCTGTGAGTAATTCACCATCTTCTCTGCGCAGCGACCCTATCGTCTCCTTCTTTTTCCTTTTGCTGCGGACATATTTAAAAAAGCCCTTTTTATTGTTTTTAATGTCTCTGGCCAGCCTAAGTTTGTTCTGTGCTTTAGCCTTTCTGACCTCCTCCCCACATCTCCTGGCTACTTGTTTAAATTCTTCTTTGGTGGTTTCCCCCTTCTTCCATTTCCTGTACATGTTTCTCTTAACATTTAGCTCAGCTGAGAGTTCTTTAGTCAACCATTCTGGTTTCTTCAGATGCCTTCCATTTTTCCTCCTTATTGGCACAGTTTTAGACTGTGCCTTCAGTATCTCCCTTTTAAGGAACTCCCAATTCCAGCCAGCAACCCCTTAAGTTTATAGAAGTCTGCTTTTTTTAAATCTATGGAGTGTCTGGCTACCCTTATCTTCTCCTTCCCACCGAATGCCAAATTCCAATAGGGCATGGTAACTCCCCCCTAAAGATCCAACCACTTCTACCTCATTAACAAGGTCATCCCTGTTGGTCAGGATCAGATCTAGAATATTTGATCCCTTTGTTGCCTCTTCCACCTTCTGGACCATGAAATTGTCTGCAAGACAAGCAAGAAACTTGCTGGACCTTGCTGTCTTGGCAGAGTTTGACTGCCAACATATATCCGGGTAAATGAAATCTCCCATTATTACTGTATCTCTCCTTTTTGAATGTGCAGTCATTTGGTTGAGAAAGGCTTCATCAGAATCCTCAGTCTGGGTTGGAGGTCTGTAGTAAACCCCCACCACAATATCCCTATTGTTTCTTGCTCCCTTAATTCTTAACCAGATGCTCTCGATCTGGTTTTCTGGGTTTAAGTCATGGATCTCTTCATAGGTGAAAACATCCTTGACATACAAGGCTACTCCTCCTCCTTTCTTGTTCGGTCTATTTTTACAAAATAGACTATACTCCTCTATTCCTCTATTCCAATCTTGAGACTCATCCCACCAGGTCTCAGTGATGCCTATCAAATTGTATTTATTTTGTTGTTCTAGGAGTTGAAGTTCATCTTGCTTGTTTCCCATACTCCGTGCATTAATGTAGAGACATTTAAGTACCTGGGCCCTTCTTGCAAGTCCTGTACTATAGTTTCTACTCCTCCCGCCATTGGCCGCTTGTACTACTTGTCCAATATCATTTGGGCCTTTTCCCCCTGCCCGCACCGAGGCCTAGCCCTGAATAATATTGTCTCCCTGCCCAGTGGAACTTAGTTTAAAGACCTCTTAATCCTCCTTGTGAGAGTGTTTGCAAAAACATTCCTGCCAAATTTCGTGAGGTGCAGCCCATCCCTTGCCAGAAGCCCATGTTCATGGAAATTCAGACCATGTTCCAAAAACCCAAACCATTGCTGGTGGCACCATGCACAGAGCCAATTGTTGACCTCTGCTATTGCCCTTTCCCTACGTGCACCATATCCTTGAACTGGGAGGAGAGATGAAATGACCACCTGCACACCAAGGTCCTTAAGCTTTCTCATCATAAGCTCATAGTCCTTTGAGATGTGGTAAAAGCTGCTCCTCGCAGTGTCATTGGTTCTGACATGAACCAGAATGAGGGGCTTATGGTCAGTGGGCTTGACCAGCCTGGTAAGCCTCTCCATTATGTAGTTGATCTTGGCCCCAGGAAGACAGCAGACCTCTAGATTGAGCTTGTCCGATTTGCAAATTGCTGATTCAGTTCCTCTGAGCAAGGAGTCCCCAACCACCAGAACTCGCCTCCTCTGAGGCTTGTCCAGGGCTCCTTGATGAGCATGTTCTTCTAGGACTGCCTGGGCATACTGTTTTGGCTGGGAGTGTTGATCTAGTTCATGTTGCCGAAGTTGGATTCCTTCTTGTTGACATTCTGTTCCCTCCTCCTGGTGTTCCTCCTGGTGTTCCTGGTGGTGGTGGGAGACTGTTATCTCAAATCGTAGGTGACTGAGGAGTCCATCCACAATCCCAGTGGCTCCATGAGACAGGGGGGAATATTAGCTCAAAAGGGAGGTCTGCGAGAGGAGAGTAACCTAACAGGATCTTTTACACCTGTGTATGCTGGTACTAATGCAGAGACACCAATCAGAGATTCAAAGAATATTTGTATTATTGGAGAATTAACAATCACATGCTCACAAGATACAAACAGTCTCACAATCATACAAGGCCAGTTAAAGGAAAAGGGAGAAAAAGTTTGGATAGTGGGAGTTTGGGGCATTATGGGCGATATTTACCTATTGAGTAATGAAGAAATGAAGTGATGTGGCTCAGACCATGGGTCCAAGGGTATT
Source organism: Iguana delicatissima (assembly GCA_948472985.1). Classification (NCBI taxonomy): domain Eukaryota; kingdom Metazoa; phylum Chordata; class Lepidosauria; order Squamata; family Iguanidae; genus Iguana; species Iguana delicatissima. The sequence goes on along the minus strand of CAOKZL010002060.1, from coordinate 386,946 downwards.
ACAGACCAAGAATCAGAGCAGCAGAGTGACAGCCAGTATGCCAATGTACTACGAGATATTTGGCTCAGAGCCAGGGTTTAAATACTCTTTTTTCCACTCTGAGGGGAAAGGTGTTAATAGCTCTCTAGCACAGTAGACAAAGAGCTCAGCAGAGTGGACAGTGGGGTCAGGAATGATCTAATGGCCTTAGCATTAAGTGACAAAGGACTGACAGGAATTGTGATATCTCTTTAATGGTGGGATAGATGAGAGGACAAAACAAGAGTTTCTGTGAACAAAGGGAGAGGGTCAAAGACAATCAGTCCTTCCATAGAAGCAGTTTTGGGTGCTATTGTTTCTAAAGGTCAAGTTGTTGAGGGACATCTGCTAGTCCATTATCTCTGTAGTTTCTCTGACTTCCCAGCCTTATCAGGATATAATAAATTAATATTTGCCAATTAAACCATATCATGGAGTTGGCTTGTACCACCTGTGACCAGAATCTGTTCATCTCCTGAGCTCTTGGTCTGAGAGGTTCTTCAGGGCTGTTTTCTGCCTCCATAATGTTAAACATCTACATGAAACTACTGGTAGAGGTCAGCCTGAGGTTTGGGTTGGCTTGAGGTTTGGGTACCACCAGTATGCCAATGAAACACTATTCTATTTCCTCTTTCCACCTATTCCAGGGTCATTGTTTCTGTTTTACACATTGATAAAAAGCAGTATGTAAACCTCCAGGAACAGATTATTTTCTTCTTGTTTGTTTAGAGTACTGCTCTTCCTGCTCTTCTTGTCCTCTGTGTAATTGAGTTCTCTGTTGGCAATTATGAATTTATTTCCAATGACATTATAATAAAGAATGAGAGATGGAACCCTTGCTCCAGATTGTATGACTTCATTGGCACCTTGATTATTAAATCTTTTGATGATGTGCATGTTTAGTTTTCAAAGAGTTGATCCATTGTCAACAGTCATCTTATTATTACAGAAATAGTGCACATTCTTCAGTTTTGCCCAGAACTCTACCTCTCTTTGCTTGGTTCCTTTTACACCTGAACAAACTTCTATATGCATTTCTATGGATAATCTATTTCAACTGTGTTGAAAGCACCTGCAAAATGCCTATAATAATTAATAGAAAGACATTCATTCAATGGCAAAAAGATGTAACTAAATTTATTTGGGAGGGACAGAAACCTCGAATAAGTTGGAAAACGCTAACTGATCTAACAATCAGAGGAGGTGCTGGAGCACCGGATTTCTACACATATTATGAAGTGGCTGCATTATCATGGGTCTCAGTTTAAAGAATGAAAGATTACTTGCATTAGAAGGAGCTGATCTAAGAATGGGATAGCACACGTACATCTGTTACAACAAAACTAAAGTAGATAAAGACTTTACCAACTATTATATTAGAAAATCCCTCCTGACAAGTTGGAAAAATTACAAATGATTATTTATTACTGCAGTTCCAAAGTGGGCTTCCCCACAAGAAACCTTCTTTGGGAGATGGAAGAACATGACCAAATGGCTTAGATACAAAGACTTAATCAGAGAACATATCACGGGAGTTATAAATATCAAGGATAGAATGGAGTTGGAAAAAGAAGAAGTAATTCTAAGCTGGTTCCCTTATAGGCAGCTAACAGAAAGATTTCAGATGGACTGGAAGTGGTATGGACTCAATATGGGAGGGCAACATGAAATAATAAGAACCACGCAGGAAAATCCACCACACATAATTGCTAAATTGTATAAAGGACTACTATTATATAAAAGAGAAGAGGAAACAATCAAACACGTAATGATCAAACGGGCACAGAACATTGGTCATCCAATAAGTTTAGAAAATTGGGAACGAAGTTGGAAATCAACACAAAAATTCACAGCGGCTCAAAATTTAAAAGAAAATTATCTGAAGATTTTCAACAGATGGTATATGACCCCAAATAAACTTCAGAAAATTTATAAAGTAGGCTCCAGAAAATGCTGTAAATGTCAAGCGGAAGTAGGTACAACCTACCACATATGGTGGACGTGCAAGCAAGCAAAGAAATATTGGAATAGTATACATAAAAAGATTGAAGAAATTTTGCATGTGGAATTTTCTAAAGAACCAGAAATTTACTTGTTGAATATGCTACATACTCTAGATCAAACTATACAGAAGAAATACTTAAAGATCCTGTTATATATGATAACATTAGCTAGAACTGAATATGCAAAGTTGTGGAAGAAAGAAGAGACACCAAACATTGATCAGTGGATTCAAAGTCTACATGAGAATAAGTTAGCAGACAATCTAACACAGAGACTTAGAGGGCAATCTGACAAGAAGATTGAAAAGGACTGGGGTCCAGTAAATTTATTTCTACATAATCAGAGAGTTACATAAGCTATCTTGTTCACGTAAAATAACAAGAAACGTGACAAAATAAAATAAAATAACCAAATAAATAACCAAATAAATAAATAAATAAATAATAACGGATGCAAATACTCTTAATGTATGTTATGAGTGCTAGTAGGGTCAAATAAGAAAAAGGACTATAATTAAATAACAAGATAATGTATATACTGGATCAAACTTTGAAAAGATGCAAACGATGTTATTAGAGGACTTATGATACAAGACGCATATTAATAATTATCTGCTTTGATAAGGAAACATGGAATAATCATAGTACATATATGGAATTTCTGTAAATAGAACTGTATAGTATATGATGTATTTTTTTTTATTTTCACTAAAATTAATAAAAATTATATATATAAAAAAGAAAGCACCTGCAAAATAAAATACAATAAAACAAGTATACAAAATGCTTTAAAATGATAATACTATACAATTCAAACCATTTTTTGCCTTTTATTTCTGGAGGCTGGCTTTTCCCCCCTTTCCAGTAAATTGCTTGATTTGCCACACTGTGTTAAACAACGTCTGGTTCTCCGTGAGAAAAGCATCTGCTAAATCCCTTCACTGTTATACAGACCTCAGTTGATCCTTAGCTCAGCAGATGAAATCTGCAACACTAAAATGCTTTGCTTCCTAAGGGAACACAAATCTGCTCTGAGAATAGGGACAGACCTGCCAGCTAGAAGCAAACCTTGCAGAAATTTCATGAGTTTTGGGGTGGATTTATAAAAGTATTTGCTGTAGTTTTAATTGTAGTTTTAATTTAAAAATGTTTTTTCTTAACTGTTGGCTTCGACCTATGGAAACCCTATGGACAAAAGCAAGTTACCTTATTATCAACAGCCCTGCTCAGGTCTTGCAGTTTTAGAGACATTTCTTCCTTGATTGAGTCTATCCACCTGTAATGCTGTTTTCCACTTTTCCTACTGCTTTTTATGTTACCAAGCATTATTGTCTTTTCTAGTGAGTCATGTTGTCTCATGATATGGTCAAAATATAACAGCCTCAGTTTAGTCCTTCTGGATTATAGGGAAAGTTCAAGCTTGATTTGCTCTAGGACCAATTCATGTAAGTTTTTAGCAACTCAGAGTATCTGAAGAATTCTTCTCCAGCACCACATTTGGAATGAAGGTTTTCTTCCTATCAACTTTCTCAACTGTACATAGAAATTGGAAATACGATGGCATGCACAATTCAAACTTTAGTATTCCATGACATATCTTACACTTCAGGATGTCAGGGCCTCGGGTGTGGCCGCACCGGCAGGCGCCGCAGAGGCCGACGCCGCAGTTACCTCCGAGGAGGAGGAGGCGGGCCCGGGCCCTCTGGAGGCCGCAGCCGACGATGGGGGCCGTGCGGCGCCGCGGAGGGCTCCGCCGCCAGGGGTGATCGCCGGGACGCCACGGCGGATGCCGATCCCGACGGGGGTCTCCCCGACGTGACGGAGGCCGCCGCCGAGGATCGTCCCGGCGTTGCGGAGGCCGCCGGCCCGGCTCCCGTGCCGCTGGGCGTGGCAGGCAGAGACCCGTTGGAGGAGGCAGGCCCCAGGCCTGATCCCGGGGCACCGCCTACTTGCAAGGCTGCCTCGGAAGAGGCTGAGGCCGCCGCCCTGCCGCCGCCGTTCCAGCAGCGGCGGCGGCTCAAGGAGGCCAGCCGCTGATCCCGGAAGCTACAGGAGAAACACCTGGGGGTGGGGAGCTCCCAGCTGTAGCGCAGCTGTGAGCCCAGCCGCGTGCTCGGGCTGGATTGGCCGCTGCCCGGCTTAGAGGCCTTTTTAGGTAGATGCGGGGCTGGGAGAGGCACGGAGCAACAACCGTCAGCTTCCAGGACGTCTGCTACCCGTGCCTTGTTCCAGTCCTGTCCGAGCCCACTTCCTGCTGCCTGGTTCCTCCAAGACCCTACCCCAACGTTTGGTGAAGTAACCTCTTTGCATTCCGGGTGAAGTAACCCATTATCGTTTTCTGTTGACGCCGGCTGCTAAGGCCTGCTTTAAGTTCCCCCCAGATTGTGTGCTGCAGCGCTTCTGCGAAGGATGCACTAGCGCTGCTAGTGCCCGGCTCTGGTCCAGCCCCTGCTTGACCTCCGCCAGCGCTGACACAGGATTTTGTTTAGTTCCTTAATAGGTGCTCTTCCAAGTCATAACTTTCTTCTGATTTCTAGACTGCAGTCTCCATTCTGAATAATGACTGAGCTAAGGTGTCGAAAATCTCGAATTATTGCAATGTCTTTATTGTCTAGTTTAAGGTTAAATAAATCATCTCTAATTGTTATTTTTGTGTTCTTAATGTTCAGCTTTAAACCTGCCTTTGCACATTCTGCCTTGATTTTCTTCAGTAATCGTTTCAAGTCTTTGCTGTTTTCCACTACTGGTATGATATTATCTGCATATCTTAAATTGTTGATGTTCCTTCCTCCAGTTTTCACACCTCTTTCTTCCAAGTCTAATCCTGCATTATATTTTATATGTTCAGCATACAAATTAAGCAGATAGGGTCAGAAAATGCAATTTTGCCAGACACATTTGCCAATTGGAAATCTTTCCATTTCTCCATATTCTGTCCTAACAGCAGTGTCTTGTTCTATGTGTAGGCTACACATTAGAACAATCAAATGTTGTGGCACACCCTTTCTTTAAGACTGCTCAATAATTTCTCATCATCTACACAATCAAAGGCTTTGCTATAATCTATAAAGAACAGGCTGATTTTCTTTTGAAATTCTTTGAAATGTAATCCATTATCTAGCACTTGTTTGCAGTATGATCTCTGGTGCCTCTTCCTTTCCTGAACCCAGCTTGGGCATATGGTATTTCTTACTCCACACATGGCAGAAGCCTTTGCTGCAGAATTTGGAACATGGCTTTGCTTACATGGGAAATTAATGCAATGGTGCTGTGATTACTTCAATCCCTGATGTCCCCTTTCTTGGGGACTGGAAGGTATATTGGGTGTTTCCAAACTGTTCTCCGCATTTATTGACAGATTTTAGTTAGAACTAGCATAGATTCTGTCTCAATAGATTGAAGCAGCTCTATTGGTGTGCCTCCTGTTCCTGGTGATCTACTTCTCTCAAGTACTCTGAGTACAGCTTTCATTTCACTGAAATGGAGGTTCATCTTCATATGGTTCTGCTCTGTTTCTTGCTTTTGCATTCCAGTTTTCTATGATTAACAAGAAGTACTGATCCAGTGTATAATCATTTTTCTCCTGGAGTCCTACATATAATCTTTTAGCTTCTTTTTCTGCCTCGGTAACTACAGCATAAACTTGGATTATGGTTATATTGATGAGCTTTCACTGAAGTCCATGATTTGGCCAGATTTGGCATTATATCCTTTGACCACTTTTTCTATATTGCTCCTCACTATAAATATCACCCCATTTCTTCTTCAATTTTCATTTCTTGAGTAAAACACTGTCATTATCTGACTCAAAATATCCTATTTCTTTCCACCTTAGCTTGCTCACCCCAAGTATTAAAATGTTTATATGCTCCTTTTCTTGTTTCACTATGTCTCGCTTGTTCTGATTCATACTTCTCACATTCCATGATCCTATAATATATATGTTGTGCAGCTTTGGACTTTCCTTTCACTTCTGAACACATCAACAGCTGAACATTCTTTCAGCTTGAGTCCAGCAGCACCATTACCTACAGCACTACTTGTAATTGTCCTCTGCTCTTCCCCAGTAGCTCACTGAGTGCCAACTGACCCGGGATTCTCATTATTGGGCACTATTTCTTGTTTCATATTGGTTTGTCTGATCATAGAGTTTTCATGGTAAAAGACGTTCAAAATGGTTGTATCGTACCTCCTTCTGTGCAGTACTAATAAGTATAGCTATGCTGCTGCTGCCATTTCTCTGAGAGATCTTCCATCAGTATCTCCACACACACACCCACACACAACTGCTGCTTCCCAGTAGCCATTTAGCACATTTAGTCTGGCTCCTCAGCAAAAGCCTGTCTGACATGGGAGATCCTACCAGAAGCACTACTGCTTTAAGCATAGCCTCTTGCCTCACTAAAGCAGCACAAATATGAACTTATTTCAAATTAGAGATTTAAAGACATCTCAGTCTCAGTTTTGTTGAGTTTCTCTGAATGTCACCAGCCCCCTCCTCCCCATTCTTCTTTAATTTTTGGTTGGGAAACTTTGGCTGAGATTCTAGATCAGCTACTTGGTTATCTAATTACCTTAGCTATATAGCTAAATGGCATCTCTCAGCCTGAACATTACTCAGGAATTCTGTCTGACTGAGCAGTAGTCACTGTGAGTGGCAGTACTTTTTTCTGTCAGTGAAGATGCAGACTGGTGTTTCCAACACCTCCTATGAACAAGCCTAAGTGTGACAATCAAAAGCAGGATCCACATCACAATCCCTTGGCACATTAAAGATTGTTCCTGGGAGGAGGTGGAAACGTCAATCCACAATGTACCAATAAATAGGATAACAGGTCCCTATTCCTTTCAGCAGTTACTGTCAGGTAAGTCAGGACTGGGAGAATTTTACTATCCATAGGTATTCTCTACACTACTGAATATGTTGATATTGTGTACACAAACCAGTTCCAAATGGGTAACTCTAGGGTTACCTGATTGTAACTGTGATAATGATTCCCAGCCATTGTGTTTTCTTCTTGTGATGTACACATCTCTATGCATTTTCCTAAGACACACATTGGTTTGCACAGTTTGTCTTAACTATGCAATTTCCCTCCATGGACAAAAATATATTTCTTAAGGAAGAAGAAGAAATCTCTCTAACAAAATTATCCTTAATGAGGTAAGCTGTCTTGAAATGTCTAGAAATCCTGTTGAGAGAGCATTCTCCTCCCCACAAGATTTCTTGCTTCCAGTGTGCCAGCAAGGTAAATGTTTTCTTTTTCATGTTGTGGTTTCTGCAATTTGTGAGAAAAGTCTCTGTGCAAATTATGCCTTTTCTTTTTGTGAGCCAAAGCCATTTCATCACTAGCCTTTATAGTGCCATTATTCTACTTTCTTTCTTTCTTTTTCTTTTTCTTTTATTTAGAAACTAAGATAAGTTGATAAAAACATGAACAGATTAAACATTGAGCAGAATTATTAACAAATTAAACTTAAACAGAGTTGTTTTCGATCAACTAAAATCATTGAATGTAAAAAAAGAAAAAGAAAATGGTTTCTGTCCACTTTCAACATCCTATGGAATCCTCAAAGGCCCTTCCCTAAACTGCAAATCCCAGAATTCCATAGTATGTTGAAAGTGGAATAATGGTACTAGAACAGGCTAGTGATGAAATGGTCAAAGCATGGCTGCTGGGTCAAGAAGATAGAAGGAACCAAATCTGATGCTTCTGTTCTTTTAAAAAAAAAACTTTCAAGGAAAAAGCAATCAACCTTTTACAATTTGGGCAATTCGTAAAATTCGAACAAAAATGTTTCTTGCAGATGTTTTTACAAAGGCACTGAAAGTAATAGGAATTATCTCACTATTTTTTTTAAGTGAGGAAAAAGAAATGGAGAATAAAACAAGAGAGTATTTATAACCCTGAGTTTTCTCTCTGTGTTACACACATTTTAGCTGATCAAATTTTAAAATTTGCATATTGTATTTTAGTGCCCTATAACTATCACTGGTGTTAATGGTCAAAGCAAGATGTACATTTGTCATAGCAAATCTAAGAAATTGCTCCAATATTACTTTCATGGAAATTTTGTTGTTTGCTGAAATTTCTTTTCATCACTATTTCACTTTCACAACACTTTCCAGTGGAGACAATTCAAAAGCTGCACTATGTATAAACTGGCTCTTAGGGCTAGTCCTGTGAACCAATAAATCAAATGACCACAAGACTGGCATAAAAAATTAACTGCTTTCATTAGTATATAACTTCTCCTCTCAAGCCAAAGACCTCACTGTCAGCACCAGTACGACATACTTCTGTCCTGCTACTTGTCTTGTGCTATTATTCAAAAGGTAGGTTTCAGTATTCAGTACTTACAAAAAGGTTAACATAACACTGTAAGCCCCCATCACCGGCATCTAAGGAGTTTGCAATGGGAAAAGGAAGCAGCAGAGCCTTTTCTGCAGCAGCCCCATGGTCTTTGCCAAAATTCAACAGGAGGCATATTTTGATTGTTTGTTTCTGCTATGTTGCCATTTGCACATGTTTTGCTGATCAGTAGAAACTATTTGGATGCTGATAAATGATGTTGGGCTTAAATATATATTTACAACTACAGTTTAAAATTAGGTCATAAATTACTTTCTGCTATGGTAGAACTGGGGGAACGTTTGAGAAGAAACAGTGGACGATTTATAACAGTGGACGATTTGTTGATGTACTTTTTCTTTCTGATTTTAAAAAATGTGGAGAACTTGGTAAAGGTTAGGATACTAATCTTTTAAGTAAAAAAATAAAAAAACAAAAATGTTATCAAACTAGTGGAGAAAGAAAATAAATTCTGTATGCATGGATCGAGTTACTAACTGCTGGAGCATTGTTGTTATTGTTCCTGTTGTTGTAATCTGCTTCAGGGCAACATGCAATCACATAAATCTGAACAGAGACAAAAAACATATTAGACAATCTGGTAAGTTAAAACAGAGCAGTTTAAAACCAGCTAAGATAGTAAGACATGGGAAAATGGGCACACATATTTTAAAATCATCTTGTGTGCAGAAGGGTGCCAAAGATTTTTTAAAAATGGTGAAATTGTTAACTGTTTAAATATTTTTAATTGATTATCTATATTCCTTTTAATGGATTAACAAAATAGGTTAGGGATATTCCAAAGATTAGAGGCTGTATATAAGACTAATAACCTGGAGGGGGTGACCACTCCAAAAGCACAACTGTGGGCAAAACTTAACACATTGTGCCCTCCAGAGTGTGTGTATGTGTGCATGTTCAAATTGCCTATTGACTTGTGGCAACTCCATGAATTTCAGAGGGTTTTCTTAGGCCCTTTTCACAGGACATTGTCATCCCACAATGGAGATGGGAGAAGGACGAAACCACAATGAGAGTTACTCATGATGTCATCATCGTCCCATCCTTTTTCTGTCTCCAGGCAATGCAATCATGGAGTAAATTGTTCATGGGTTTTCCTTATCAATGACCCACGATCACAAGACCATCACAGACCTTCCTGGTTGGTGGAGGGTCCAGAAGTGCAATGGCTGTGTTTCCTGACCCAGTGCAGCCTGGGAAGATAGCCGGCTGTTCTGCAGAAGTGGCAGGACCATCATGCTTCCTTCATTCATGGAGGTAGCCAGTGTGGAGGGGAGTGCTCCCATCACACTTCCCTCCTGGTAGAGCCACTGCTGGGATCCCCAGTGGATCCTCTGGGAACAGGTAAGGCGCAAAATGATCCTTAGGAAGAGAATACTCAGAGGCAGCTTTACCAGTTCTTTTGTTTGAATTACAGTCTATAGCACCTGGTATCAATTGGCAGCCTCCCATCCAATTATTAATCAGGGCTGACTCTGCTTAGCTTTCAAGATCAGACAGCGTCCAGTGTCTTTAGAGTATTTACCAAGTGGTTATTTTGTTCCTTCTCAACTTCTTTTAAGCATGGCAATGGACTCTTTTCCGGAACAAAGAATTATTGGTTACTTTCAATTTTCAGTTTTAATAATGCCCTCTCCCATGCCCTAAAACAGGCTGGAGGAAAATTGATTAAAACATTCAAATCATTTTTTGTACAGGTAGCACAACTGGCCATTTTCAGCACAAAGCTTTTTGGGGTGCATCATGAGCTGGAGGAAGGCCTATGAGCTGTAGTGAGTGGCAGCTGCTTACAGTTTGTGGACCATGCCATCTCCACTCTGAATGCATGCCTATCTTCTGCAACTCTGTATGGTTAACTACTCCATAGCGTTTTTTCTTCTCCTCCTACAGTGAATGGAGAATTCTTTTAATTGCTTTAATTGCAGTAATGAAGCAGAGTTACCTGTCCCCACTGAAGAAATACCAAGAATACTGTTCAGAGAGAATCATCTGACACAAGCCCTTTATGTACTATAAGTATGTGTGAGAGGACCATGTAATTAATCTCCTGATGCTGCCATTATTCCAATCACGCTCCTTACTGACTCAGCAAGGGCAAACATGAGAATCAAATAGAGAGATCTCCTAGTTTCATTCGTGTTTCACACAAAAATTTTAAACTTCAATTTCTTTCTGTTCTGGATATATAAAAATTTGTTGCTTTTGCTAATTTCTTAAGGAAAAATAAGTGAAACGAAATTCCTCATCATTTGTATAGACCATATCCAGTAGATGCATCTGTTCCCAGCTAGGAGGGTACCTTGGTGTACTTCTCTTTCATAAATGTTTAAAAATGAAGAGAGTGTTAGAGAGAGAGAGAGAGAAGAGATAGAATCTTAATTCAGCACTACTATATGCTTTGATAGGGATTCAAATTCAGATGTTCAAGAGTTAAGCATTAAAAAATCTGGGGATTAGATGGATTAATTTGTAATTTCCATTTCACCTGCACTGAAATTTCAAAGTCTTTCCATCCTGAATATAGAAAAAAAATTCAAATCTCAGTAAATTATTTTCAAAAAATAAACTGAATGTATATTTTTACCAATCCCTGATTTTCACTGAAGAGTTTTTCTACTTATGCATAAAGCATAAGTAGATACTTACCTATTTATGCTTTATGCATAAGTAGAAAAACTCTTCATGTAAAGAATACATGTAAGTTCCACTATCCATCCATTCTGTGAGGCAATGGATCATCACATCAAAATGCCTAGGAAAAATGTCTGAGACCTGTAAAATATTTTTGTAATTCAGATTTAAAAAATAAAAATAAAAAAAATGATTTGTAGAAAATTGGTGTTTGGCACCAAGTACATAGTTTAGTTTGCAGATTCCTTTCCTTTCCTTTCCTTTCCTTTCCTTTCCTTTCCTTTCCTTTCCTTTCCTTTCCTTTCCTTTCCTTTCTCTCTTTCTTTTTTTTTTGTGGCACAGAAATAAGCTTTTCCAACAAATGAATACTTTTAGGAAAAAAATGTCATGAAGTTACTGCATGCAAGAATGAAGTGATTATTTACATTGACAAGAAACCATGAGAAAAACAAACAGCCAAATAATAAATTGGCAATGGTTGTTCATAATGTCTCCCATTTGGTCAACATTTCCTTATCGTAAGTAAACCTAAAACTTAAAAATATGCCTCTATAATGAACTAGAGATCAAAAAAATGAGTGTTTTTGAGCTGCAGAAGGACATGGAGCCAGCTTTCAGTCCCTGGTAAGTAAGTAGGTAAGACAGAATAAAATGTTCTCTAAGCTAGATGGCAAGTAATGACAATTGATGGTGGGTGAAACATTCAGCATTGGATCAATGGCTCCCTTTTGAAAAGGTGCATGTATCATCCACATTAAAGCATTCTTCTCTGTGTGTTCATTATGTTTGGATATAAGTAATAGAACTTTGCAAGCCTTTCACTAAAAGCACTACTTCAGAAGATACACGCATAGGAATGTAGATACTGAAAAACCCTGCATTCTGTATTGTGTGAAGAATTGCCTGTGTGTGGATACCTCTACAGGCAGAAAAATGTTATAGACATGCTTTATAATGTGCAGACTGTTAATGCAGTTTAGACCTACCTGGCGATAGCACTCGATATCACTTTGATATCATAATTTGGCCTTACCATACCACCCTTCTCCACATGCTTGTGAGGCCCCCGGACAAGCACGAAACTAGGCTCGGCACTTAACTGCTGAAATATTCTCAAACAATACAGGCAAGCCAGAAATAGCCAGATCGCAGCTTCAGGGACCTCCCCGGCAAACACCACATTATGTGTGCACGCTACCTACAAAAGGCTCCCTGCCCCGAGCAAGCAACTTAACAAAGGCTGAACCATCCACTGTCGAGCGTTGTGCATTTACATACAGGCTACACCATTGTTAATTCAGCTCTGATTCCATCATGCTAAATTGTGACCTTTCGAAGACATTGTCTCACACCCAAAACTCATTGTTGTCCCCGAGTAAGGCATAGCCTGCAGTCACACTTCTCCCTATAAAAACCCCTGATTCTGAGACTTTCCTTGGATTGCTCCCGAGTTCCTAACCACCTTGCTGCTGCTTTGCTTGGCAAGCCTCTCCTCAGCTCCATGTGCTGAGCCACATCGAACCTCAGCGTCGCTCTCTATCTTCTTCCAGGCTTCAGGAGCAGGTTTCGAATCACCCGAATCAACTATCCCTCTGAAAATCTCGCTATCTTACTCACACCTTTATTTTCCTTAGTTATCTGTGTGCTTGTGTTGCTTACATTATGTGCCTGTACTTAATAAAGATCATTCATTACTTTCAAACCGGTCTGCTTCTTGACTCGGCCTGACCTCGTAAACACTGGGTTACAAGATCCTGCTAAATTACCCTGCCTCTCGTAACGCTAAAGCAGTGCTCTGAGCTAATTTTCCCCACCTATAGTTGAGCACATTTAGGTGTCCCTCCCCGGAGCCCCAGAAAACAGGGTAACAAGACTATAGCCATTTCCACACGGGCATATTGCCCACGCTAGGGTGACCTCTCTTGGAGGTTTTCTTCACCAGGGTGTGTGCTAGAGCAGTTAAAAAAGTGAGGTTCTAGACCTCAAACTGCTCTAGCGCAGCCGCGGGGGTGGCGCTGTGAGTTTTATAAAAACCACCTTCGCAAGTTGTTTTTATAAAACTCACCCGCTGCCCCGTGGCAGCTGCCAGTGAAGAACTGCAGAGATGCGGTAGCACGTCCCGGCAGATCTGCCCGGGGGCGGGCTTCCGGCTGGCACGCTGTCCTGATTGGCGGAGCGCCGCTGGAAGCCGCCGGCCGCCATTTTGGGCGCCGCTGAGCGCCGCCAAGTGCTGCCAAGCACCACTGAAATTCGGCGGCGTTTAGAACGGCAGATCCGCACTCTCCACAGGGATGGAGCAACCCGCTCGCAGGTAAGCTCTGCCCCTGCATGCGCGGCTCTGTTTCGGCCCCCCCTCGTGAGGAAAGGGCCTATGGCATGAGAAGTATCCTGTGTCCAGACTTCTGAAACAAGCCTGAGCACCTGGGCTTTATGATATTTATTTACTAACTTTAAAATATTTCTGACAGAAGTGCTGTGGGGGGATTATATATTCATGGTAGTTTATATGTTTCTTCAGGGAGAACTGATGCCTGCAATACTTTATCTTGAAAGAGTACACAATATTGTTGCCTGAACTGCAAATTGATTTAAATCCCTAGCATTTACTAAACGTATGAAAACGTAAAAGATATACATTCTGAATGAATTTCAGACAGTTTACAACATAATTTAAGCATCCTACCCTCTAGGAATTCATTTTGTAGTATGATGTCAATGGAAAATTAAACTTTTTTTCATTGTGGAAAATAAAAAGGTAAAGTGTGATTTTGCATGATTTAGTAACCAGGAACCATACACTTAACATACAGTTATAGACTTTCTCTATAGTTAGAATATATATCCTTTAAGCTAAAGATGGCAAAATCTGTCAGCATGGCTTGGTATTGAAATGGCAAGGGACAAGTTTTAGAAATTCATTTCCGTTTCACTAGCCATATTTAATGATTTCAGACGTGCAACTTGTTTTTCATCTCATTAAAAAGACTACTATGTAATCATTGCTTTTGGAAGAAGTACTTCCTTCTCAGTAAATTATAGGCACAATTTTTAGAGAAATGGGCTGGGGGAGGAGCCCATCTTGCTTTTTCACACATACATTTTTTGTTAAACAGGCTAAAACAGTTGTCCAGAAAAAACTGTTGAGAAAAAAAGAAAAAAGAACTGCATTGAAAACCTCTCCCATCTGCACCAGGGCAGATAAATGTTAAAGATGAGAACAACTGTCTATTATCATTATGGTTGAAGATACCGAGGGCCTTTCCACACTACACTGTTATCGGGCTATTATTCCACTTTCAACATCCTGTGGAATTTTGGAGTTTGTAGTTAACTGAGGCTAAAGAGCTCTCTGGCTGAGAATCCTAAAGGCCCCTCTCTAAACTGCAACGCCCAGGATTCCATAGAATGTTGAAAGTGGAATAATAGCACTATAAGAGTGTAGTGCAGAAAGGCCCAGAGACTGAAACACAGACTTGTAAGACCTGGATCTAAAAACCCTGGTTTTTCGTCCATAGTATCTTTTTATAAACCAGGTTATTTGCATTTTAGATATGAAGAAATCTGCAAAAACTTTACAGAAAAATTCTGGTAAATTCTCATTAAAAAATAACTAAAAAATATCTGATCATTCCTACTGTAATCATCATCCAATCAACCTGATGTTTGACTTGGATACTAGACTTGAGAAAAAGATACTTGCCAGGTGACTATTCACTCATGTCATAGAGTTCACCAGTGGGCCTTATACTACGTTCTGTCTCTTAGTCTGTTACTTTATCTACTTGTTTTGAGCATAAAGGAAGGGGCCATCCCTCTGTGCAATATTTTTTTTTCCCCTGCACCAAGCTGTTGAGAAAGGGAGGATAATCAGCTCCCAGTATAATGCTGTAGTTACAACTATATTTACATTACACAGTTCATTCATAGTTAAATGCATGCAAATATTCACACAGGAAGTAATGAAAAGTACAAACTTTGAAACAACACTAGACTATTTAATGTATTACAACTTGCTGTTGGGACATTGTCTATCAGAATAGAGTGATGGAAATAGAAAAGGGCAATGGATTCCATGGGAAATATTGGTAGTCAAAAACATTATTTTACACAGCAGAAAATCCATGAGTGTAGAAAGCCACATGGTACAGTGGTTTGAGCGTTAGGCTATGACCCTGGAGATTAGGGTTTGATCCCCTACTCAGCCATGAAAACCCAGTGGATGACATTCAATATGTCATAAACTCTCAGGCCCAGAAAACCCTGTTATATGTTCAGCTTAGGGTTGTCATAAGTTGGAAATGGCTTGAAGGCAAACAACAACAACGACGATGCTACATATAGTATGCTGGACAGACTTTGATCACAATGACATGAAGGAAAAAAAGTAGTCAGACATCATTTTGGTGTCTTACATATTTATAGGTTCCCTTACACAGATGGGTGAACATTTTATTCCAAAGCATACATTCCATATTCAGCTGAAAGTTCAGAAAGCAAAATTACGCATGTGATACCATTGTTCATCATTGAATATTGCATATTGTTCTGCACTGTGCATTGACTGCATGGTCATACATGGTTGTACATAGGGCATAAATGTGCAACATTCATTGTTTGTGCAATGTTAGAAGTATGTCACAAGCTGCCATAGTGCAACCAAGATGTAACTCCCTGAGCATGTACAATATTGGCCAGATACCATATACTCCACTTTATTTGAATTGTTTGAAAGTTAGGCTAATTATGGGTGACATATTTGTCTAGATCATAAAGGAGAGGACTGAGAAGATGATTCCTACAAATAAAAGAGGAGAAGGAACTAGGTATTCCAGTCATGGCCTCCATGCTATGAACTGGCACTTCAACTCTCTGTGTCAATCTGCAGTTAAGGAAACATACATGGAAAATAATGTTCAAAGGAAGGATTGAGTACATGTGCACTTGCCTTCAGGCCATAACCAGAAAGCCACTAAGGTGACCCACTGTTTCATTCAGACAAATACAGATTACCGCTTTCCCCTCCCCCAAATCAAATCCTGCATAAATAAGTCAGAATTGAATTCTAGACAAGGGCCATTTCTGCACTACACTATTATAGTGCTATTATTCCACTTTAACATCCTATGGAATCCTGGGGTTTGCAGTTTAGGGAGGGGCATTTAGAATTCTCAGCCAGAGAGCTCTTTGGCCTCAGTAAACTACAAACTCCAGAATTCCACAGGATGTTGAAAGTGGCATAATAGTACTATAACAGTGTAGTGCAGAAATGGCTAGGATTGAGCCTCATAACTGTCATGACTCATATAACATTTCCTATGCCTTTCATAGATGCTGCAACTATGTAACAAGAACAGCATTTTTCTCAATATGAAGGTGGAACCATTGGAACAGCCTAATCATTGAATTTGCTGTGCAGCTAATGCAATCAAAGAACTCCTTTAAAAGAGGTGCTAGGAAAAAGTAGGATTCCTATTAGAGTGAATGAAAAGTGAAATCTCTGGGAAGAATTGAATGAGACTGTCCCATTTTGCTCAACACATCTTCTACTTTGTGAAAATCCCCACAAAAACACATCCTTTTGGCATGCTCTAATATGAACTTTTTAGTACTACTCTAGCACTCAGCTAGAGTTCATTCATGGAAGAAAGGCCTCCCTGTGAATTTCATTTGCCCATACTCAAGCAACTCTTGACAAAAAAGTGTCAATAGTTGTCAAGGGAACTAGATACTTCAATTAGATTCCTCTTCCTGAAGACAAAAGACATCTACATTGAGAAAGCCAAACACTGCAGATACAAAAGATGGATTCTTGATGGGAAACTGTCTCCAGACTTCCTCAGCCTCTCACAAACAAAATACTGTGTCAAATAGAAATGAATATGAGGGGGAAAAACTGATCAGATCTAAATTTGTACTTGGAAAAATCTGTTTCTGGGGCTGTAACTCTCAAAATCTGTTAGCCTGCATGATTATACTGGCAAGGACATTCTGGAAGTTGTAGTTTAACCCATCCTCCACCCCAATTCTACTCCAGATTAAAATATATTTGGAAAAGAGATTAAATTTTTCACACTATCTAGTCTGCTGTCTCCAGTCTAGCTTGTCTTCTTGCATTTCCTTCCTCTAGCCAGAGGATAGAGATGGGGTATGGGAAAGGCCTATTCTTGATACTCCCAAAGCCCTCATTTTTCACTAATACAGATTCTGCCTGCTCTTCACACACCCACAACATTTTCTTCCATCTCTATGTTTGTTCTCTATCTTCCCCTTCAGTTCAATGCATACTCTTGCAGTCTTGATTTCAGATACACTTCATTTTGAACATCCTGACATTGTGTTTTTCTAGACCTAGGACCTTGACCTACATCAGCTTTACAGCCTGTCCTCCCTATTTTCTCCCCCTCTAAAAAAAAACAAAAACAACTGTCCCACAGTATTTTTTTTTCTTTCTTCTGAACTTCTATGAATCTAGAAATGCACTGGGGTTCAATTCAAGTTGGGGTGACGAGATTACCTCATAGACCTATTTCTGCACCATGGCGGTACTACACAAAACAGCTTTTAGCAGCTCCATGACATCACATAAGCTCATTCAACACCTACACCGTAGGAATGATCTTAGTTGCTTAGCCAAAACTGGGGTGAGTTTCACATGCAAAAAATGATAGCCAGCTTCAAGTCCATTTCTCTGTATCATAAATAGAAACCGACATTGTTTAGTTGCCCAAGTTCTTAATTTAATTCAGAGTTCTGTATTTCATTCTTAATCTGCTCTTCACCAGGAAACTTGACACTAATGAAATTTTTCTATATCCGTCCTTAAAAATAGTACAAAGGGAGAACTTTTTTCCTTTGAAAATGTACTGCTTACTTCCAAATGACTGGAAGCTGAGATCCTCTAGCTCAGGGAGAAGTCAGAAAATATGCAAATAGCCTCTTTAAATTCTTGTCTTGTAAGGTAGGTTGTTCATGTCAGGATGACCTTGTACCCTGAAAGAAATTATACAGGAAGAAGGTGTTAAGTTTCAGATAATTTCAATTCCAAACATCTCAGGGTACATAAACGTACTGTAAATGTTCAGTTATTAATTTTATGCACAGGTCACAGTAAAGGGAAAGGAAAGATCAAATAGATTATAACAGATATTAAAATGCTCTTAGATGTCCTTATTTTGAAAAGATTTATAAGCAGCAGCTTAATTTATGTAAGCATCAAGGGACACATTTTGAAAAGTATACATATTCAATTTATCAAATGGAATTATTTCTCTAAAAAAAGAAAAAATCCTATTGACATTGAGAGTGGATATGGTGTAGTGGTTAAGAGCATGACTCATGTGCTGAAACTCCCTAGTTAAAATTTCAGTTTGGTCATTAATTCATTTGGTAGGCTGAGGCACATTAGATTCAGTGGTGAATGGAACAGAGTCCTTGTCAGCATCCATAACCAATCTCACAGGAATATTGCATGAATTTTGGTTAAAGATAAGAACTACAAAGAAAGCTCTTCATTTTTCTTTTCATTATTTTGATGTTAACATTTTTTTTCTTTTATAGTTTCTTCGTTTGTATTATTATTTTTTTCATAATGTCTTTGTTTCCTTAATAATCTGTCTCTTTTTGAAAATCATTCTTCTTCTCCATTGACTTGAATGGAGGGTGTGTTTGGGAGGCTCCTTCCCAAAGATTCTGATTGACAGTGTTGGTTCTGTGCACAAGAAAACAGCTATTACATTCTTCCCTATTATAAGCACAATAAATCTCAGTTACCACCTTCTACATGAATGCTGCCAACAATTGGGATGTGCTAGAAATTCACTCTGTTCCTTCTTTTATTTTTTATTTTTTATAGACCAACTAATTCACACCTCCTGGACCACACACAAAGAAACTAATGCAATTTCCAGGCAGAAAACAACATATTTCCAGGGCTTTGAAACATCTTTAGGTTTTTTTTATTTTTAATGCATCTGATGATAGGGCACATCTGCAAAAATGTGAAAAAGACTCTGTGTGTACTTTGAAAACTGACAGCCTTTGCAAATAAACTTCATCTTCTGTGGAATGTGAAAAGGTGTGTGCTGATGAGGATGCAATTCTTCACTAAGTTCATTCTCAAAGGAAGCAACAAGTGATTTTAGCAATTTTCTTCTTGCTGCAAAAATATCTCCAAAACCAGTGCAGTTTTCAAAAACTGTTCACAGGCCCAGAGAAACTTGGAGCAAAATATTCATTTGCATAGACATCAACATTTTCTGTGAAAGAAACAGCATTTTCTATGCAGAAAATGTTGTTTCCTGTACAAAGAATGAAACAAAGTGGAATAATAGCACTATAACAATCTACTGAGGAAATGGCCAAAGTGTGCACAATATGAAACAACTGACCCGCCCCCTCTCTTTTTACTTCCATTTAAAAGGAACATAGAAATGACACCCTAATCAATTCCTGGGTTTTTAGTCCCCCCCCCGCTTTGATTTCATATCTGTCGCAGCAGAGTTAAAGGTTTCCAGGAAACGGCTTAACATGGGAACTATTACTAAGTGGAATTGCTCTACCCATTGCTGCTTGGCTGTGTTGATCCCAATTCTACACAACAGTATGTGGAGTTTGCCCCAGCCCACACAACCTGTTCCAATTTTTCTCCCCCTTTGGAAGTTTGTAGAGGACATTCAAGGCACATCTTTCTGAAAAGGGGAAATTTAACTAAGGTCCTTTCCACACGGGGGGCAGTGAAACGGGGGAAATGGGGCGGTGCATGCGGGGACGGAGCTTACCTTGCAGCAGGAGGCTCCGTCTCCCCGCAGGGAGCAGTGTGTGTTCGCTGCTCTAAACATCGGCAGCGGTCAGCGGCTTCCGGCGGCGCTCCGCCAATCGGGGCAGCGCGCCAGCCAGAAGCCCACCCCTGGGCAGCTCTGCAGGAATGGACTAGCACGTCCCTGCAGTTCTTAACGGGGCGCTGCGATGGGCTAGCGCACACGAGTTTTAAAAAGACAACTTGAAAAATGGTCTTCGTAAAACACGGAGCGCCACCCCCGCGGCCACGCGAGGGCAGTTTGAGGTGTAGAACCTCACTTTTTTCACCGCCCTAGTGCACCCCGTGGTGTAGACGACCTCCGTGTGAGGTCGTCCCAGCGGGGGGTTTTACCCCCGTGTGGAAATGGCCTAAGTATAACTAAACTTCCTACTAAAGGGAACTTATAATAGGAAAAATGTATACTGGGGCACAGACAAGCTCCAAGCAGTGGTGAGCTAGTCTGCTTTTTCAGAAAGGAAGGAAGGAAGGAAGGAAGGAAGGAAGGAAGGAAGGAAGGAAGGAAGGAAGGGGAACATTTCTTTTTTGGCTAAAACAGAAAGGGGAAGGTAGCTGAACTGAGACTGCACCAGAAAGGGCCATGCAGCTGTGTCAGATAACAGAGTTTGGTTGCCAAGGATAGTAATTTAATTTGCTACTATTTTATTATTACTGCTTGTGTGAATATCTGCTTTATCTGCCAAATTACCTAGATGCCCTTGAGCAATGTTCTCCTTAACTGAGTGAAGGTTTCTGTCCCTTCTGCCTCAGGCAGCAAAAGAACTTGAGTCAGAGTAGCATCAATCACTAG
The DNA here is from genome assembly GCA_948472985.1 of Iguana delicatissima. Classification (NCBI taxonomy): domain Eukaryota; kingdom Metazoa; phylum Chordata; class Lepidosauria; order Squamata; family Iguanidae; genus Iguana; species Iguana delicatissima. Next base: position 366,315 of record CAOKZL010002060.1, on the reverse strand, counting down.
TCTAACAGTGTTTACAGACATAAGTCATACAACAAAGACCATCACAAGCTGCCTAGTGGGAATCCATTTTTAAAAGACTGCATATGTTGAAGGTGCCTCTTGAAGTATACATATACAGAAACTCTTCCGTTTAAATTTTCACACATTTTCTCAATACAGTTTCACTCATCTGTCCTTCTACTCCAGTGGTTCTCAACCTGTGGGTCCCCAGATATTCATGGACTTCAGCTCCCAGAAGCCCCAGCCACTATGGTCAATGCTCAGGGCTTCTGGGAGCTGAAGTCCACGAACATCTGGGGACCCACAGGTTGAGAACCACTGTTCTACTCCATTAAACCCTTAACATTTCTATGCTATGAGCAAAAAATAAAACAAACCAATCATTTCAAATTTCTAAATATTGGTAGGACATTGATTCCAAAAACTGATGGCATTTTTGCAATACAAACTGCATGTATGGTGGCACCATGATAGGTGATGAAAGTTTAAAATCCTCTACCACCTATTCCAATTTCTTTGTATGGTTGAGAAAACTGGACAGTGAAGAAGACTGACAGGAAGAATACTAGAACAATACAGCTGGAAGAGACTAAAAGGGCCATCAAATTCAAACCCCACCCCCATGCAGGAATACACTATCAAAGCATTACCAACAAATGGCCATCCAACCTCTGTTTAAAAGCCTCCCAAAAAGGAGACTCTGTCACACTTGGAGACAGCATATTACATTGTCAACCTGCTCTTACCATCAGGAAGTTTTTCTTAATGCTGAGATGGAATCTCTTTTCCTGAAGTTTGAAGCCACCTCTCTATGTCCTAGTCTCTGAAACAGCAGAAAACAAGCTTGCTCCATCTTGCATATGGAATCCCTTAAAATATTTAAACATAGCTATCATGTCTTAGCCTTGTCTTTTCCAGGTAAAGGATACTTGGCTCCCTATGCTGTTCCTCTTAGGGCATGGTTTCTAGGCCTTTTACCATTTTGGTCACCCTTGTCTGGACGTATTCCAGCTTGTCAATATTCTTCCTGAACTGTGGTGCCCAGAAGTGGACACAGTATTCCAAGTAGGAGCTGACCAAAGAAGAATTGTGTGGTACTATTATTACTCTTGACCTAAATACTATACTCCTATTGATGCAGCCTAGAAACATATTGGCTTTTTTAGTAGCTGCATCACACTGCTGATTCATGTTCAGATTGTGGTCTACTAAGAGTTCTAAATCCCTTTTACACATAGTGTGGTCAAGCCAGATGTCACCTAACTTGTATATGTGCATTTCATTTCTCCTGCCCAAGTACAATACCTTACATTTTTCCCCATTAAAATTCATTTTGTTAGTTCTGGCCCAGTTCTCTAATCTGTTAAGGTCATTTTGAATAGAAGATAATTAACTCATTTGACAAGTGGTGCCAGAGATTCTACAGTTATAGCAACACTAAATGAACATTAAAAATAAATTTAATTATTAAACATATGTTTTAAACATGATAGTTTAATTTGGTTTTAAGTTTGATTTTTGTATGTTTTTAATTGTAGGGTTTTATAAAAAAAATGTGTAAATTGCTTTGGTCATAGAGCAAATCAGGCTGAACTTTCCCTGGAAATGAAAATGGCTAAATTTAGGTTTTGGCCACAACCTGATACACCATGGCCCTTTTGGCACCTTACCTGTTCTCAGCAGCATCCTGTGGGGATCCTGGCAGCAGCTCTCCCAGGAGGGGAGTGCGAAAGGAGCTCTTTCTTCTGTACCAGCTGCCTCCAGGATCCAGGAAGTGAGATGGCCTTAATTCTTCCTATTGCAGGGCAGGTGGGTACTGTCCTGGGGCAAGAAACACAGCCATTGCTCTTCTAGACCCTCCACTCACAAGGTAAGTGTGGGATGGCAGCTCAATCACAGGTCAGTGACAGGGAAAACACATCCATTATTTACTCTGTGATCATGCCACCTGGGGATGGGATGACAACATCCTGCAAAGAGGGCCCATGACTCACTAGCAAAGATGATAATGAGCAGAAAAGTAGAAAGCAGTAGGAAAAAAGAAAGGCTGAATTACAAGTGGTTAGAGTCAATCAAAGAACTCACAATCCTACAAGATATTAACATTCATTCATACAGTCACTGTAAGTCAAAGCTGACTTGATAATAATTAATAATCACCACCCATGCTAGGATTATTTTTTTGTGAGTCCTGCACTTACTCTAGAGTAAAACAAAAGTAGATTTCTTTTGAAATAAAGGCCATTTCTGCCCAGGGGGAGGGAATCGCCCCGTACCGCTACTTACCGGGTCTTATGGATCCCTGGTCTGGTCCAGACTGCTCCGGAGCAATGCGTGCTCATCGCTCCGCACTGCTCTGGAGTCGAAAATGGCAGCTTCTGGTTGGTTGAGGGTCTCGACCAACCGCTGAAGCTCGTCAGCCTAAAGCCCACCCCCAGCAGATCTCAGGTTTGCATTGGTGTGGATCTACATTAAATAGTCCGTACCCAGTCCACTCCCAGGTGCAGACGTCCTCCCTGGAGGATGGACTGCACTGTTTCAAATACCTCATGAGAAAATGGCCAATGACTGCTATCACTTTCAGCTACAATTTCTTTAGAATTAGTTCAAATACTCAGTTTATGAGTGTTGGGTTCTCATATGGTTAGAGAAATCAAAGCCAACCTAAATGAAATCTTGTTCAGCAAAAATGTTCCGCATGTTCGTCATAGGCTTCAGAGCACTGGTGTAGCACACACAGTCCACCCAAGTCCCCAGGCATTTATGCACACCAAGATATCCCTACAGTCTAAAGCCTTTCTTCTTCAAGGTCCCAGGTCTCATAGAAATTTTTGCATGTAAAACTGTTTGTATGTAAGGGAAAATCACAGAACATTCATCTATATGCACAGAAGCTTCAGCGAAAGGTGGAACCCTGAACCCTCATGGTCCAGACTGTATAGAAGGCTTCAAATATATAGTGGTACACTTGAAAGTCCTGTCCTCACATACACTCAACCTGAACTTTGGGCTGATTGGCACACACCAAATCAGGTTTGTCAGGATCATTTAATATTCAACAAGGACATGAAGGTGTATATTTGTCATGTGGTATTTTCTTTCAATTACAGCTTTTGTTCGACCATAAAAACCAGGTATTATTGCCACAATCTGATGAGCACGCACTTGTGTCTGGAAGATAGAGCTGTAGAAGGTGGCAGCAATTGGGCAAATTTCTCTTAGTCTCATGTGTTTCATTGGCCTCTCCCCCAGCTTATCATGTTATTCATCACAGTCCTCCCTGCTAAATATTACTCTGCTCCAGGCCCCTCTCTGCACAAACCTTGTGGATAGTTCTAGTATGCATTCTTTTACATAATGTAAAAGAGACATAAGCACCTTTCTAGTGGAAGAATGGCCAAGATGCTTCTCATTTCTGATTAAATGTTGGAAAGAAGTAACCTAGTTGCTTCATTCAAATAGGTTTTTTTTCCTGATTTTTTTCCCTCCCCCCCCTTTTCCTTCCTCAGGGAAGGGGAGTGGAAAAACGAAGAATCTTCTGCTCTTGAGAAATAGAAGTTATTAGATACAAGTTGAAGTAGAAGAAGAGTAATATGCAACCTTTCCTCTCTCACCTCTTTCTGATCCTGTGCTTTGTAACAGAAAACTACAGCAATCTGAAAACTATAGCAGTGTTAAAACTGCAGCAATCTGAAAAGCTCTTGAGATAGAGTTTACCTGTACCAGATAAAACTAAACCCCTAACACAGCAAAGGTAGCAGTAATCACTCCATTGTATTCCCGAATGTTCTGTACAGACTCCTTTTGTGTCTGTGTGGAATGACCTCATTAAAGCACTTGACTTTGCTTCCTCTTTGCTCCATCGATATATTGAATTCTTTGGTGACTATTAGAGAGATGAGTGAATAGACTGGAGGAAAGAAGGAGTAGAAGCAATTAATGGAGAAAAATGAGGCAAAGAGAGAAAAGAAACTTTTTGTTGTTATTGTGCAGCATTCCTCACCTGAAAGAAACATCCGGAGAAAATGGGTTTATAAATTTTCCATAGTTGCTCAGTGATATTTATGGCACATACTTACACTCTGTGTAAAATGGAGAGAGGGTTGTGTGGTCCTCTTGCTCTGGTGTATTTCCAGGGTTTATAGTGGTGGAAGAAATGGGTTAGTTTGTTCTAAAGCATTGGAAGTGTCAGGGAGCCATGTTGGTTCCCCCTGAACCCACAAAAACTTCCTTCCCAGTATTGCCAAATTTGGTGTGAGGGAGAAACACACACATCCACAGACACACATAGAAAGAGTAAAAACTATGTCTTTTTTTTCCTTTAAAATTAGGCAAGCAAGTTCACTGCTCCTTCTTCATTAGTAGAATCACACTTCCAGGAGGCTTTGGGAAGGCCAACACTATTTGTAAATGAAAAAAAGTGTGTGCCTTGCTTTAAGTCTGTGGTTCTTAATCTTTTTTGTGGTGTAATTATAGATCCCTTCGGGAATCAGAGGAAAGCTATGGACCCCTCCCCAAAAAACATAAACAGGAAGGAAGCTGAAGAAAAAAAAATACTGTGCCTGGTTTAGGGACATCTCCCCTCCCTCAAAAGCCTTCCATGTGCCCCCTATGGTATGTACAAAGCGTTTCCAAAAGAAACAAAAATAAAGATGGGGTAAGTATGGGCAAGACATTTTTGTGTTTAACTGTGTCAATCAAAATTATATCAAACCTTGGAAAATTTTCATTATAGTTATATTTCCTGGGGTTATGGAACCTATTTTTATTTTTTTTAAAAAACTGTCTAAGGTTGTATGCTAAACACAACAAAATTACTTGTGTTCCTTAAAACATCAGATTTTCCAAAGCATAAACATTCAAATCTGGCTTGAGATTTTGCTATTCTTTGAAAAGGACAATAGGTGTTTTTTGGGTATGCATCTAAACAAATAAATAAATAAATATAAAACAAAATAAAACAAAGGCAAAAATCTGTAAGGGCAATGTGAAAACTACTCTCCTATCTCTGTAATTTTCTCAGGTTTACCCAAACTAAATAAACACAATCAACCTGGCAGCTTACAGATGGTCCTAAGTGCAATGAAGCTAACCAAATTTGTCCATTTTAATGGAAGCTGTTACATTTAATTAGCAGTTTGGTACCTATTTCTCCTATCTCTAGACAGATTTAGAGCCCTATAAAGTCTATACAGGCTGTGTGCTGCTGTCACACTGATTAGAATGGTGCTGAGTCACCTTATGCAAAGTCTGCCTAACCATAAATGTAGTAGCTTTTGAGTTAGAAAGGTTAACAGGAAAGCAACACAAAACCAAAATAAAAATGAACACAAAAGGTTTAAAATAGAGGAGGAAAATCTGCTCAAAAATGCAAATCCTAATTTGTAGGATTTGCATCATAAACACTGTTAGTTATGCTAATAATATTTACAGTGCAATCCTATGCATAAGGAGATGAGTTTCTGATGGACAACATTAAATGCCTATCATGTCCTCCTTCTGTTTCCCAAACGCCCAATGAAATCCTTACAAGAAACCCATGATCACCCTCTTTCCACTCATATTTTCCTGCAAATGGTATTCATAGTACCTCTGGTGATTATATGTTTCCTCATAACTTGTAATCCTTGATAATCCTATCCTTCATCAATTTGTCCAGTTCCTTTTTTGAGCTAGTCAAGTTGTGGTTTAATTAAGTACTGTGGGGAAACATATTTTCTTTTATCTCTCTTGGATAATTTCCCAAAGTCCCACTGATTTCAATTAAACTTGTTGTTGCTGCTGCTGCTGCTGCTACTGCTTGTCTTTAAATTGCTTTTGGCTTGTTATGACCATAAAGCAAGCCTAGCATTGGGTTCTCTGGGGCTGAGAGTTTGTGATTCGTGAAAGGTCATCCAGCGGGTTTCTATCGCCAAGGAGGGAATCAAACTCTGATCTCCAGGGTTGTAGTCTAATGCTCAAACCACTCCACTCCACGGGCACACTAAAATCCTTATCAAATCCTTCCAAAGGTATGTATCTGGCTTTTCAGACTTCCATAGGTAAATGTTTCCAGGATTATCTCAAACACATACCACCAACAGAACCCTGAGCAGAAATGTGATGGCCACATGGTCTGAGTCTTAATTGTTCTCAGTCAGGTCTTTGGTTAATCCCTGTGCTGAATGGGATTAGACTCTCACTGCAATCTGATGTTCACAGTTGTTACTGCAGCCTAGGCCTACCCAGAGATAGCACCTGATATCGTTTTCGATATCAAACCATTCGGCTTTCCCCTGCCACCCCATTCCACGTGTTTGCAAGGCCACCAAACAAGCATACAAACAGGCATGGCCGATAATTGCCGAGACATTCCTTTCTCCACCTAGGCAGGCCAGACACAGCCGGTTCGTCACTTCAGGGACCTCTCTGGCAAACACCTCATTAAGCATGCATGATACTAACAAAGGCTTCCTGCCCTGAGCAGGCTACTGGACAAAGGCTGTGCTGTCCACTGGTAAGCGCTGCACATTTGCATACTGGCCACACTATTGTTTATTCGGCTTTTACTCAATCATGCAAAGTTGTGACCTTTCCGAGACATTGTCTAGCACCCAAAACTCATTGCTGTACCCAAGTAAGGCAGAGCCTGCAGTCCCAATTCACCCTATAAAAACCCCTGATTCTGAGACTTTCCTCGGATCGCTCTGAACTTCTCTCCCGCCTTGCTGCTGTTTTGCTTGGCGAGCCTTCCCCTCAGCTCCAGTAGCTGAGACCGCAGCAACCTCGGATCGCTCCTGAGTTTCAACTCGTCTTGCTGCTGCTGTGCTTGGCGAGCTCCCCTCAGCTAATTGAGCTGAGTTTCTTCTCTGCACCCCCGGATTCTCCGTAAGGTCCAGAACAACGAGACAGGTGTCGTATCATCCATTTCCCCCAAAATCTATATCCTTAGCTCAATCTCTATTCTCTTAGTTAGCTGGGTGACTGTGGTATCTTTGATATTTGTTTGCTTGCAATAAAACATCATTTTTATTACTGCATATCTGTTTGTCTGCTTGACTGACCTGACCCCGTAGACACTGGGTTGTAAGATCCTGCTAAGTTACCCTGCCTCTCGCTAGCTTAAGTGAGTGCTCCAGCTAATTTTCCCCAAATATTGCTTGTTGTTGTTTGGTTGCTTAGGTGTCCCTCTCGGGACCCCCAGAGAACAGGGTAACACAGTGGTCAGGAGTGTGTCAACAAAGTTAGAATTAATTTGCTAGCTGCAACCATTCTGGAAATGGAAGATCTGATCACAGTGATACATGCCTTGATCACCTCCTGTCTAGATTACTATAGCACACTGTAGATCCAGAAAGAGTGGGAGAACTTCATCAGGTCTAAAATATTACAGGGAGATTGTTGATCAGGATGGTTAAGAAACATACCACTTTCTTGTTACAAAAGCTTCACTGGCTATGGATCTGTGTCTGCATATAATTCAAAGCAATAAATATGTGATTAAAATAGCAGTATTATAATTATATACAATAAAATAAAATACTAAAATACCCAAGTTTTCTTTCCAAAAAACTAAAGCTGATAGACCTTTTTTAAAAAATAAATGACTTCTAAGCCATTTTTCTCCTAAGAAGGGGCCCAAAGTGGCTTAAAATAAATGTCTAAAATGGTATGTGTTACAAAACTTTAAAAAGAATTAAACAATCAAATTAAAACATTAATTTAAGAGTTAAAGGCTGAAGCCCTTTGGGGGATAGTCCCAACCCAAACGCTTGGACAACCAAAAAACTTTTGAACTGCAATCCAAATGAATGCAACGTCCCTGCCAGCTGTACCCCACAGAATATACATACTCTTATAGAGAAAGAACTTTTTTGTAATTGATCATTAGGTCATTAGGTTACTCTGAACTTTGAATAAGTTCATCAGTGTTAAAAAAAACAAATCTAAAAACCTCAGGTTTTTTCCCCCCTGCCAATCTGGCCACAATGTCATTTGCACCAGAAGATACCCACACACACATAAAAAAGTGTTTCAAATTATTTTCCCTCAGTAGTAATGATTTAACTTCCCACCCCACAGTCTGATCATTACTCATTAATTGAAGTTATTTTCTGCTTCCCTAAGAATGATGGTGATAATTCTCTCTCCCTCTCCCTCTCCCCCTCCCCCTTCCCTCCCTCCTTCTCTCCCTCTGATTTATCTAGTTATTTTCAGAAATATAGAGAACTTCTCTCATTTCTCCCAAAAGGTGCTGTCATGGGCAACAGTAAACAATATTACGAAATTATTAAATTGGGTCGGGTTAATTTAATTTGTGTTTGGCTCTACAGTTTCAGATTATCCAGCGGGTTTACAAATAAATCACAGATCAGCTATATGTGATGTTATCTGGCCTTATTCTAAATGAACCAGTTTGGGTGGATTAAAAGGACACACTAATGAAAATGACTGCAGATTAAACAGGAATCACTGGGACAAGCCTTATAGGTAAAGCAGGCTGGCACACAAAAATGACTTATCTTTGCAGAGCCTAGAAAGAATTTAATTAAATCTCTGTGCCAACCTATCTGATATCCCAGAGAGAATTAGTGCTCCAAAATGTACTATACTGTGCTCGTCTTGATGATTTTCCTCTCCTCTTTATCCCCTAAAGCTTCAGAGAAAAATAATCTTAAATGGGAAATGTTATACAAATTCTCTCATATTCCTTCCCACCTCAGTATATTTAATAAGAATCCTCATATAAGGTCACACAACATGGTTCAGTGTTTTATCTCCATATCCTTTAGTAAAACTGTGAAAAATATATAGAGCCTCAAATAACAGGTCTATCAACTATGGTGAATCTTAACCTCTTCTCTCGCCTACTTTGTAACTGGTATGTGTGAGCTACTTTATGTATGATGGTTGCATTCCTGTATTGGATTGCTATAGTTCAATGTGGCTGTTATGAAGAAATAAACTCTTTTGGTATCCCCATAACACTGGAAAAATTCTGTGGCATTTTAAAAAAACATTTTGGGCATTTTTGTAAAAAAAATTTTAGGCAACTGATCCAACCGAGAGCCCTTTTTTTTTTGTAATGTAACTTTTGCATTTTAACACATTTGCATCCATTGAGGGTAGCAATATATATATATGTACGAAATAGTGAAATTGTTATATTGGTAGCAAACCATAATGCAGAGGAAACATACAAAAATACCATGTGCTGATGATATTAGCTATGTATAAATATTCATCTCACCTGAAGGACGTGAATGTGGAAGCTGGCTATGAGCTCCACATACTCTGTCATCTTTCTCTCATTACCAGTTCTCTACCTCCATGCGCTAGAAGGTGACTTCAGTGCTCAGTCTATTGTGAAGGCTCTCCACATGATTTAGAATCCAGTTCATTGGTTCAAATACGGCAGGATTCCCACTGTACATCATTGCTATCCAGTCTGTGGCAGGTGGCAAATCTGGCAATAGAGTTGTAAGAGAACCAAGAGGAACAACATAGTTCAGTGTAATATTGGAAGAAGATGAGAGAGATCTGAACTTAAATGACCAGGATCTTGGGCCAGTTATACTCAAATAGTCTAATCTACTTTACTGGATTAAAATAAAGGAGGAGGAACTGTAGTTAAGATCCTGTTTACTGTCTGCATAGTGTAAAACTACACAAACTTAGCTGTTAAACAGAAATAATTCATGCCAGTGAGCAGCCAAACACAAAATAGGCATTATGGTCATTTCATGACCTCTCCTGTTGTGGAACTGTCAGCCCAACTATCCATCCATCACTAAGGAACACATTAATAGAACCTACTAGGTGGTGTTCCTGGTTGATACTGGAGTCACAGCTTGGACTAACCTCTATTGGATTTCACTTTGCCAAACTCCTAAAGAAGTTCAAACACTTTATATCATGGTGTTTATGTCAGTTCCTCTGGGCCTTCTATGTTGTGAATAAACTATTTGTTCATTGAGTCAAACCACAGACAATATTGGAAAGCCAGGAATACAGAAGATTGAAACTGGCACTTGGGTTTTCTAGTGCAGCAAAATCGGGACATTAAACAACACAAAAAAGAAATAGAAAAATAATGGCATAGATGAGAATAAATATTTTTATAATGCAATATCTCTTGGGACCTACTAATCCTTTATCAGAGAGATAAACAATAGTATTCACTTTTTAATCAAACTTGTTCTCAATGATGCTGTCTTGCATTGTCCCATCACAATCCTGGCAACACCTCTGCCGGGATGGGAGCATGTCCCCAACACTCCCTTTTGCATCTGGCCAGCTGCCTGCAGAAGGGAGTGTGAGGGACATGCTCCTTCCCTCTGCACTGCAGCCAGCCTTCTTCCCGTGCTGCAGTGGAGAAGGAAGCATGTGATTGTGCTTCTGTCTCTTCTGCATGGCTGGTGGCAATGGAAGCTTCATGCAATCAGGGTCCATTGATACAGTTTTTCCACCAATGATATACCAGGTGATCATGCCATCTAGGGACACGAGAAGGGCAGGACCACAATGGCATCATATGAAAGCATTGTCATGGTCCCGCTTCTCTGATGTCCCTATACTGGGAGGCTGCTGTCCTGTGGAAATGGCCTTAGGAAAGCAACTGGAAATGAATGCTTGCTCGCATATTTTTAATACTGCTTTCAGACTTCCTTTGCTGTATGCAATACTAATGTTTGTAAATTTTAGGCAACAGTTCATTGCATGATTACTTGTTTTAAGACTTCACTTAAGTTATGTGACTAAGGGCCTTTCCACACTACACTGTTATAGAGCTATTATTTCACTTTGAATACCCTATGGAATCCTGGAGTTTGCAGTTTAGGGAGAGGCATTTAGAATTTTCAGCCAGAGAGCTCTTTAACTTAAGTAAACTACAAACCCCAGAAAACCACAGGATGTTGAAAGTGGAATAATAGCACTATAACATTGTAGCATGGAAAGTCCCTTAATCTTCAGTTTATCAGCTTGAGTGAACAATAAAAATAAGAAAGTTAAGGCTAATATGTTATATTTTGATTAAAATAGCTTTTTCTTTTTTTAAAAAAAAAATCTTTATGGTAAAGATGTTTGCATGGAAAAGGACTGTTTATTACACTAAATTCTAAGCTGGCATTTGAATTTGCACTGTATTGTTGTGTGCTCTGAAGTCATTTCCAACTTAGGGCAACCCTGAGGTGAACTTATTGTAGGGTTTTCTGCAACTTGGATTGAGTTTTGAACCCGAAGTCAACCAATAGGTTTTGATGGCTGAGCGAGAAATCAGACCCTGATCTTCATGGTCATTGTCCAAAGCTCAAACCACTACATCACACTAGCATTGTTTTACTACACTAAAATCCCTATCAAAATGAAAAATCTCACCCATGATTGCATTTTCTTACCCCTTCCCAGACCCTCTTCTAACTGTAGGCATTTTGTAGACATTGATAATCTCTTGGGAGATGAGATTTTCAGTTGCCACCAAACTTTAGCTGATGTGAAAATCATAACAAAAATGAATGTCCTGATCTGGCAAAACATCAGTAGCAACCTGAAGTAACATTTTTAGTGAAACTCTGAGGGAAACAAGTCAATACCTGTAACTAATTGATTCAAAAGGTGAGAGACACAGACAGACACAAACACTCTGACACACATGCATATACAGAAACACACACAGAAACAAACATATAGAGGAGACACAGACATATATTCATACTCACTGTTTCTCTATTGCAGAGACACGCAAATAAACATATGAAGGCTTAAATACACTCAACTAATTAAGATTCCTTTTCTTGCAAGTATTTAGATTTCCCCCAAGAATGGCCTTTCTGAGTTCTGAGTTCTATGTCCATATGGGACATAAATGTTCAAATATTTTGTCCTCATATATGAGGATAAATAATTCTAGTTTTTGCAAGTGTTCACATATTTTGAAGTGTTTCTGGAAATTTATCTGTACAGAAATACATTTTTTTCCTGTGAAAATTAATTGGTGGGGAGTTGTAATTAAAAAAAAAATCATGTCAAACACCCTTCTCCATTGTTTCCAGTATCAGATGGATTTTTTGTGGTCTTTTCCTGTAAACAGTGAAGCTCTGCATGAAAAGCATGTTACATGCACAAAACACCATGATTTTCATGTAACTCCCTCCCCTCCATGTGTATTTTTGCACAGAATAATTTACTGAAACATTTTGGATGGGTGAATACTGGGGAAAAACTGAAAAAATTCTCACCTCTGTATTATTTTTCCCAACAGTTTTCCTGTATTAGAAAAGCCATTTCTCAACCAAAAACTAATAACAGTGAACACACTTTCTATCCCTATTTTGTGGGGCAGTTTTCTTCCATTCCATAAAAAAAATGGAGTTCAAGAAAGATGTTGGGTTGGCTTTGTTGGTTAATGCAAGATGAGAACACACAATATTCCACACCAGCTGAAGGTAGCCATAACTTTTTCAAATATTTGGATCTCCATGCTTCCGCTTCTGGCTGTGCAGGATTCGTCAGTTGTTCATGAACCTATGATTCATAATCCTCAGGCTGCTGACATGAAGGAACTGTTTTACTTCTCTGTGTCAGCATATTCTTAAGGATGAATGTTCTTTGGTGAAAGTTCACAGTTCATGAGATCATACACTTTACATCATGGCAATTGTGGAACGTTAGCTCTTTCAGGAGATTTTGGGGTATCACACACCCTCATTTCATGTACTCCTGCAAAAAGGATCACATTTTTGCCCCAACTGTCCCTTCAAAAACCCTCTAGAGGACAATGGGAGGCATTTTCTCTATTTTTGGGGGCCTTCCTAGGCCATTTTAGGGCTAGAAGAGACTTTTTTAGCAACAGCAAGTGAGCAGAAGACACCTCTTGTTCACTTCCTGTTTCAGAAAAGTCCTCTCTTGATCATTAATTGGCACAGAGATCCACCTAAACACAGTGAAAATGTACCCATGCCTACTAGAGAGAATTTTTTTGAAGCAAAAGGATTTTTTAAAAAATGCAGAAAATGTTTTTGACTCCTGGGGGGCCCTGGAAGCTGCCAACCATGGCAGGAATGTTCTCCATACCCACTGAAAGTCAGCTATTAACTCTAGCCTTTTGATCAATGCAGAAGGGCAGCACCATGGTAGTACTACACAAACCAATGGCCTGTAGACCAAGACCAGTCTAAAAGCTGATTTGCACTAATTTTCCAGAAAAAAAATGTGAATACATAAATATAATACTCCCTTCTGACACATGCAGGAAGGAAATGCAAATCCATCACATCAGATGGCTTTAGAAGTACTGCTGTATGTCACTGCAGTTTGTAGGAACACTTCCAGCATGAAATCCTACAATTGTTTTAGGTGGAAGGTTGCACCACCAGATTATTTTTATCATTAAAATCTGTTTCCTGTGTTCATTCTACTCTCTTGTATCCTAATCCCATCTGCATTTTTTTTCATAAGACTACCATCTTCACTTTTCTTCTCTAAACAAATTTCCATTTATCTACTTTCTTCTGAAAGTGTAGGTCCCAGAACTGGACTATAATCCAAATGAAGTCTAACTAGTGCAAGATAAAGAATAAAACTGTTACACCTCCTGACTGAGAAGCCAAGGATGTATTAAGGCAGTTTATAATTACATTAACCTTATCTGTAGCTATGTTGTCCTGTAGACTTTGTTTTACTGTGAGATCAGCTGCAATCCTGAAATCCTCTTTGTATGTAATATATTAAATTTCAACCAGTGTAAGTCTACACACATCAATTGATCTGAATTCTTGCACTGTTCTTACTGTTTCTGACTCTGCAGAGCCCTCCACCACTATTAGTAGTCTAAACCTAAGACAAAAACAGAGAAACAAATGTAGGTATTCCTTTTAGCAAATTTACCTGTTTAGCCATTGAGGTAAATACAGATTGGTATTATTAATCCGTATCTGAGACAGAGATTAATAACTGACAAAGAGCAATTAGCTGGTATATTTCAAGTAAAAGGAACTTTAAAAAAAACTTTCTGCAATCCCTGTTATATACATCTCAGTTATGTTACACACACACACAGACACGCACACATAGAAAGAGGGAGAGCACACATTCAGAATTTCAAGGAGAATCTTGCTTTGCTGTGCAAAATCAAATATGTAATTAGCAATGCAGTAGTTCCCACTCCACTCCTGGATGCTGTTTCTAGGGTATATGTGAGTGTATGTGTGTGGTTGGTGTAGGGGGGTATATTTTTTTTTCTTGTTTCATAAGATGAAAGCCCATGATTTAGAACTGCACCCTGTGCTGCTGGAGAAATGCAGCATCTGCAATTTCTGCCGGGTTACAGCATGAAGAAACAATAGGCTTGTCAGTGATTATATGCTGTCATGCCTGCAGCATTATTTTCCAGAAGTAATCAGCATTGGAATTGTCTTTCAAAAGACATTGTTAGTATGTGCTGCATGTAGGTCTCCAGTGGGTGGGAGGAATGGCCCAATTTGCTCATAGCTGTGTTTTCCAGTCTCCTGATAGCATGACACATCTCCCCCAGCCACGCTTCCCCTAAATTAAAGCTGGAGGCATGCTTTAGTCTCAGAACCAAAAGGCAGAGACTACTGCCAATTTTAATTAACAATAAAATATAATTATTGAATTAGGACTTAGGCCATTTCCACATGGGCATATTGCCCACGCTAGAGCGACCTCTTCAGGAGGTCTTCTTCACCGGGGTCTGCGCTAGAGCAGTTAAAAAAAGTGAGGTTCTAAACCTCAAACTGTTCTAGTGCAGACCCGGGGGTGGCGCTGTGAGTTTTGTAAAAACCACCCTCAAAAGTGGTTTTTATAAAACTTACCCACGCTGCCCCGTAGCAGCCCCCGGTCAAGAACTGCAGAGACGCGGCAGCGCGCCTCTACAGATCTGCCCGGGGGCGGGCTTCCAGCTGGCGCTCTGTCCTAATTGGCGAAGCGCCGCCGGAAGCCACCGGCCGCCATTTTGGGCGCCGCTGGGAACCGCGGAGCGCTGCGGAGCGCCGCCGAAATTTGGCAGCATTTGGAACGGCGGATCCACGCTCTTCAGAGGGACAGAGCAACCCGCTCGCAGGTAAGCTCTGCCCCTGCGTGCGCAGCCCTGTTTGCCCCCCCCGTGAGGAAAGGACCTTAATTTAATGAACTATTGTTATGTGCTAGAGAAGTTTCAGGGTCAGCAGTTATTCAGGTTTGGTTTTCCTTGAAGGAAAGATCACTGGAGACCTCTGTACTTTATTTACAAATATACACATTGATGACTGAAGGTGAAGTGGGGTTGCCATGTCTCTAGGCCCCTCCCAAAATTTATTTGAAATAAAACCTGCCCTCCAGCTACAGGTGAGATTGAGGAACTCAGGCAGGGTGAACTTTGTATCACCTGACCCAAACCAATCAACCAAAAAGACTTTTAATTAGATATACTACATCCAGCAAGCCAGACTACTACAAAGCCTGGCTGTCAGAGGCTATGCATGGATGAGTCTTCATTCCTCCCCTCCGTTTCTCATACTAAAGCCAGGGGCAGGGCTCAGCATGATGTCCTGCTTTAGCTTGTTTGGCAAGGCAGGAAAAAGTGAGCTGGAAATGTGAGCATGCATGTGCAACTTTAAGGAAGGCAGGGCATTTGTCAGCACAGTGCACGGTAATGTACTAAGAATGAGCAACTTTCCAGCTGGACCATAATTGCTGTTGGTTATAGAGTCATGGATAACTGTGACAGGTTGTCAGGAAAATAAAAGCAGGGTTTGGGCATTCAGTCACTCTTGCCACTCCTAGTTTGTGATTCATTCTCTTTCCAGTACCACCCAGACTGCTTAATCTTTTCCCAGGCTTCTTCTGATCTTCCCAGCCAGTAGATTAAGCACGCCAGTTGCAGGGGGAGGGAGAATGCAAGAATTTTTGCAATCTGCAGCTCTGCCATTTTGCTTTCAAACAGCTTACCAGAAGGAAGGCTCAGTTGCCTTCATTTTGATAAAACTATCTGTCTTCCAACTGTTGCCAACTGCACTTTTGGGACCTAGTCCTGAGTATGAGGTGGTATGTAATTTAGTATTTCAAAGCAGATCTAGATCTCTAGTACTGCTATGGTACCTCTGCCAAGGGATGGGGGTAAATGGAAATTGTTTCCCCTTTCAGCTGTGGTTGGTTTCTTCTCTTCATTGTCTGTTTCTCCATAAAAGGAGAATTGCATAAAAAGGAGGAGAACTTCATAAGAAAAAAAAAGCACATTCTATATTGTGACACGCTGTACAGAGAGAGAAAGCCCACCAAAAACATCTGCATAGGAGAGGCAACACCAGGCAAGTGCAAAATTCAGCAGCATCAATTGCTGCTACAGTTGGGGTGCTCTACCTGTGTGACTTCCTTGTTATATCTACCTCCTAGAAGACCCAGCCTCACCAAGGTTTCAGTTTCTACCAATAAGTGCCACAGTTTCTACCAAGTGCCGCACCTCACTCCAGCGGGAGCAGCTGAAGGAGATGGAACTCCAGATGAATGAGTCTATGCGTAGAAATGTTGATGTCAAAGAGGGTGACACCAATGAAGGCTTGCTCCTTTGTGGGATCCCCATCTTGGAACACAAAGATAAGCTTCTATCTTGCTGCTTAAAAGAAAGGGGAGCACTGTGTACTGTTAATTTGTATTGCAGAGTTTTAGCCTTTATCATCTTTAAGCATACAGCCATTCCACAACTGGAAAGATGTACTCTCAAAAGAGGATGGGAGATGGTGAGTTTCAGAAGTAATGAAATAGGCATGGTTCTCCAGTCTCATAGATGGAGAAATTGAGGGTCCATGCCATTAGTCAGCTAATTCTGGATTCTATCTGGGGTCACCCCTATCAATTTCTGGCCACCGGAGTTCCCAGCTCATGATGGTGGTTAAGCAAGACAGGCTGAGTTAACATCAACATTCCACCCAAGCATTTTCAAGTAGTGGAATCTCAAGCTGTTTATATGGGAGATGAGTAGGCCTCATGGCAGTGTTAGACTATTTATTGCATATAGTTATATAGATATATACACATATGCATATCCCTTAGGAAGAAATACAGATAATTTATGGGCAGTTAAACTTCTTTCTATTCCATTCCATTGCATGTGGGGCATTATATTACACTATATTATATCACACGGCTTTCCAGATGTTCACTTTCATAAGGACTTACATAGGAAATACATTTATCTCTTTAATATAATAATTAACACATAATGATGATGATGATGATGATGATGATGATAATGTGTAAAAACATGATTTTTAAAACATTTAACACAGTCTTTCATTGGCTCTTTCCGCACCACCCTCCCAATCCACCAGGAGGACAAAAGAAGGATGGGACTGCAAGGACAGTTCTGCATGACATTGTTGCGGTCCCATCCTTCTCCCATTCCTAGGCAGTGCAATCATGGACTAAAACATTGATAGGTTTTAATAGAGGGGTTCACTAGTCTTGCTTACCTCTTTCCAATAAAACAAAGCTCTGATTTATAACCCCACTGGTAGTTCAGTAGGAGTTAAAACTACCCTGTGGCCTCAGCCAGTGAACATACAATGAGGTTCATGCCCAGTCAAGCTAATGTATACTGTCCTTTTTTGATGACAATTGCACAGGCATTTTAAATCTTATTTACTTCTGGAACATCTGCAATTTATCCCAGGCTGACATTAAAGCTGAAACCAGTTTTCTGCTAACACACACAAACTCACATGCACAGAGAGAGCTTACTGACTGTATTAGTTATTATGCTGTTTATGTTACCATCTGTAAGTAATAATATCAAGATAGGATTTGAATTCTAGTCTCCATAGTCATAGTTCAATACTCAAACGACTACACCATGCTTGCTCTATGTTACTAGATTCTTAACTGGTTTTAATTTTATTGATAGTTTAATTGCATTTTAAACTTCAGTGTAATGACAATTTTTAGCTCGACTGTTTTAACTTCTCTGGGTACTGAGAAGATAATATAAAGATATAATAATAGAATAAAAGTAAGAACTTAAATTATGTTTTTGATCTCGTTACACTGAAAGTGAGCTTTCCTCCCTGTTTTTGAAAACAGAGTGACAAAAATGGTGGAGGAAAGGTTAAATCCAACCTGGAAAATTCTCAAACAATCCTTTCCCTCCTATGGTATCAAAACCCAAAGGTTTGATCTGATTGCTCTTCCTGCAACATTTCCAGCTGGCAGACTGAGAAACCTAAAACCTAGAGAGAGAGAAAGTGAGAAGGACAAACAAATAAAACCCTGGATCGGGTGAGTTGACTGTGTTAGCTTCTCATCATCTATCCCTTGTTTTATTTGCTGCTTTTCTTGCTCTAGAGGTTCTGTGTGTGTGTTTAGGTGCAGGATGTTTCCCCCTTAGTCTTAGGTTTCTTTAGCAAATGAATTGAACTTGTGTGGGTTTTGTCTAAAGCTAGAGCTGAAACCTATTTAAAGGTACACACTTGGCAGAGGATTAGATTTATTCCGCAAAGAATGTATTTCTTTGTATGAGTCCAGCTGTTTCTAATGTATAGGATAATTGTGCCAATTTAAAAATTATGAGATTTTATTTTTAAAAATAATCTAATTATCCTAATTCCTTGAGACTTTTGATTCTTAACAAAATTTTTCAGCTACCTAATGCTTGATTATGAGAGGATAGGATGGCTGCTGCTTCTGTCATGGATCCTATATCACACCAGTAATAATTAAGCCACTGGAGCTTATATAAAACTTTCCCATCTGTTCCATCCACCTCATGTGCTTCTGTTAATCAAACATTACCAGTGAAACATGAGATTCAGATCAGATACAAAGAAGCTGAAGCTACATCATTTCTGCAGTATTTTTGGCTATACAAAACTTGGCAAATTCTCACTTCCAGCATTGCAAGTTCTGACATCCCATCCCGTGGACTCATCCCAGGTACCCATCCGATCCCACAGCTAGGTTCATTTGCTTCTGAGTTAGATGGAAAATATTGGGAAAAGTTTGCTTAATGATATTACCATGGGGCCAGCTCCAGAATTTCAGGGCCTACGATGCTTTTGATTAAGAGGTCTTATACAGAAATGCTAAAAAACCTCTATTGGCAGCAAATCTAGTGTGCAGCATCAGATTCCCATATGAAACACACTGAGTTTCTTTTAAAAAGTCCTTTTTGGTCTTCCAAACCACAGTTCTCAGCTTACTTTTTTCCTGCCTTAGATCTCTTTCACACTATTGCCAATATAGCACTATAATTCCTCTTTAACTGCCCTGTGGAATCTAGGATTTGTAGTTTCATAAGGAATGGTGTAGTGAGGAGAACACTGGACTACAGTTCTGGAGACCAGAGTCTGAATCCCCACTTGCTCATGGAAACCCACTGTCTGATCTTGGGCAAGTCACATTCTCTCAACCTTAGAGAAAGGCAAAGGCAAACCTAATTGTAACTAATCTTGCAGGTCTTGTGAATGCCTGTGGAGGAGATCTTAAACACTTTCCTGGTCCAGGGGTGTGATCTCAAATGTTTCTGTTTCTTTTCTGTTTCCTTTAAGTCCTAAACTTCTTAACATAAAATATTTATGTTTTACACCCATCCAGACTATATATAGTTTGAAATGTACAAACTAATCCACTCATAAATGAAAGTACAAACACTGGATAAGTAGGTTTATTCTCACATATTTCTAGACTAATGTAATTCAGTTGCTCCAATATAGGGCTGAGCAGATTTTTCCATACTGTTTCTTAGTTCAGGAGTAAGACCTTTTGTGGTTTCCAGGAGTTTGAGACTACGGCCTTTTCCACATGACACTCTTATAGTGCGGCCCCTCTTGAAGCTGCAAACCCCAGGATTCCCTAGGAGGTTGAAAATGGAATAATCACACTATAAGAGTGTCGTGCAGAAAAGGCCTACAACTTCCATTGGTGACTTCCATTGTAGTCACTATACCAGGCACTAGTTGGTATAGTAAATGTTTTATAGGAATTGTAGTTTTTTAGTAGAAATTGAAATCCAACATATTACATATTTTTACAGGTTTTGTAGGAACTATAGTCCAAGGTAATAGGAAGTCACCTGCTTTCCTAGTTCTGAGTCCTGAAACCTCTCATTTCACTCTTCACTGCATTCAATTCCCACTGAATTCTTTTTTTAAATATATATGAGTTTATTAATATAAGATATCTTACAGAACAAAAGTTATACACACAACATTTAACTAACCACTCATACACATACAGTATTTCATTGTTTTTGCCCCCTCTCCCTCCCTCTCCTCTCCCTTCCCCCACCCTCCCAGGGAATGGTGTACCTTATTAATCTCCTTTTTTTTTCCCCATGTGGAAAATCATTTTAACTGTTTCCTTTATTTTCTTGTACCACTCCCTTTCCTGAACAAAGTCAATCATTAATCTCCAATTACTAAACCAGATCTCCTCTTTCCTTTGACCAAAATATACTCTTCTTTTTTCCATCATATAATCAAACATCATATATTCTGATATGTACTGCACCCATCCATTACAATTCCATCTTTCCTTTTCTTTCCACCTATATGCTATTACTGCTTGTGCTGGTATAATCAATTGTTTAATTAAATATTTTTGTTCCTTCTTTAGTCCAATATTCCTAACATTACAAGTTATACATATTTCTTTATTTAATTGAATCCCCCCCCCCATTATTTTATGTATTTCTTGTTCTACTTCCTTCTAAAAACTTTGCACCCTGGTAGACTCCCACCACATATGAATATATGTTCCTTTACTCCCACACCCTTGCCAACAAGCAGGTGATACATTTTTACTAATATATGATAATTGTTGTGGTGTTTTTTACCATCTCGCTATAACTTTCATCTGTTGTTCTCTAACCTTATTATTTTTGATAATTTTAATTTCTTGTAGTCATTGTTCTATTTCTTTCTTATCCTAACCCCAAACTCCTAACAAACCTTCTGTAAGTTTATACTGATTATTCAATAACATCCTATACATCTTGCCACCTAACCCTTTTCTGCCCTCCTTTCTTTTCTTCAATATTTCTTCTAATGGATTTTGGCAGTCTTTTATAGATATTCACTGAATTCTAGTTTACTCAAAGACAATCCTCTTCTCTGTTTTTGATGTTCAAGATTTGTGAATGCACTTATCCAAAACAGTGTCATCCACAGACAAGACAGAGGAATCAGCAAGCTTAGGGATTCTATTGCTTCCCTTAGAGTTTAAATAAGTATTTAAAATTATTGGGGTCAAAAACTTAAGAGGGGAGAAATTAAAACATCCTAGAGATGAATAAATATGTTCAGTGGTCAGGAAAAAAAATTGCTATGGGAAAGGGAATGTAAACAATAAAATATATTCTTGATACAAGAATAAACTAAGCTGTATCAAGGTCTTCACTGTTTTAAGAATGGAATAAATGCAACTACTACACCAAACTAGAGTAGATTCATTGAATCAAGAGTAACTGCTAAGTCAAATTGTTGTTGTTGTTATTATCTTTATTGTATCCCACTTTTTATCCAAGATTGGCCCTCAAAGCAGCAAAAAGTTTTACGCAAGTTATGTTGCTTCAATGGACCTCCTTACTCAGGATTACGAAGAGGAAAGAGCCAACAATATTTCATTCTCCCTCTTTGTGGAGGGAATGGAAAACCCAGATAAGAAATGGGGTAAGATGGCTGACTGGATGGGTCAAACTTCTTTTGATATCTAATACAAAGCAATTAATATCCCTCATATCCTATGTGGTACATGGTACCTAAAGTTAACAATGTTACTGTGACACATGATGCAGGAAAACCTCGTATTTATCCATTTTCCTCACAGTAGATTTACAATCATTATATCATTGAAAATTTCTTGTTGATCCATGACTCTCAAAATCTGTTGTCTGAGGCAGTCACCTCACTCTGTTTAAACATATGGCAAGCCCTCATGGTTGGAATCCTGAATGGGGAGTGAACCTTCTGGTGCAACATTTTGTCATAAGTCCTATTACTATGACAGTCACTTCCAAAACTGAAGTATATGAACTTTGCTGCAGCCTTCAATTCTGTTGTTCATTCCTGTTCTTGTTTCCCCCTGTGTTATCCATTTGCCCATGTATATGAATGATGTATTTCAAAAAAGCTATCATGTTTATACAAGTGAATTTATTATATTGCTTGTTGTTTAGTGCGTTAAAATGAACGTATAGCACCTGTGCAATGGCTATAGAGCAATAAAATATATTTTTGATGGAAGAATACCAAAAGGCATACCCAGGGCTGGGCTATTATTATTATTATTATTATTATTATTATTATTATTATTATTAATTATTTAAAACCAAAAAGTTGATACAGTACATTCATTCACAACTCATAATGACATTCAACTTCCTCTTAGCAGCTCTTGGTATAAAAACAATCCAGAAATTTCTTATCTGTTTTTCCATGTTTAAAGCATATTCCATTTACCATATACATTGAATAATTCCTTATCTTATATACAAATTCCATTTTGATATTACATATATTTATAGATAGTCTAGTTTTGTAACATTATAGTCATTTTTCTTCCATAATATTTATATCACTGTGATAATGGGGCTCCCCGTTATCTAGGCTTAGCAAAGGGAGATACTTCCCTCTTCAGGTAAACCAAGGGTTAATGAGGTCTTGGGATTAGATTACATTTTAGGTGGGTCAGCATCACAGGTCACAGGGTGAGAACTGACCAACCACAAAGAAGGGGGTGGGCATCTTTGAGATGCTTCCAGATCCTTCCAAGGAGGAAATATAAAACTTCTGAGAGGCCATGTGGCCAGAGAGAAGAGAGACAGGAGAAGAACCAAGAGAGATGAGATCTGAACCAGTTGCAGGCAGGCATGCCTGGCCTCCTGGCTCTCTCTCTCTCTTCCCGCTTAGACCATCTAAGCCTGTGAGCCTGCTTGTGAGTAACCAGGAATAAGATAGTCACGTTAGGGTTTTTTATTATTTTGGAGACTGGCTGATCTTAAGAATGTATCTGTGCTTTTATATCTATTTTTTGTAACTTCTTGTAACTAAGTGTACCTGGGAGGGGGGAGCCTCTCATGTGTATTACTGTCTTGTTTATTTACATGCCTGATTAAATACTTTCTGTAAAACCTCTGTTTCTCTCCATTCCCACGTCAGCCTTTGGCACACGCTAGCTAGGACTTCTCTCACTCAGAAAGCGGGAGGAAGGTCCTTAAATGCATAGAGATTGTTAATATTGAGCAGCTTCCCACTGTGCTGCTCAGCTATTCAGAATTCAGTGGGTGGTGGCAGCAGAATTAATAACGCTGGAGGAATTTTCAGTCTTTGAAGGGACTGGAAATAAACCCCAGTATGACAATCACATATTTTCCTCCCTTTCCTGCTGTGGTGCTTTTTGCTTGGTGTATTAAGATGAACATGTGAGAACCTGTGCAATGGCTATAGAACAATAGGATATATTCTTGATGCAACAATGCATAAAGCCATACCAAAGTCTTAGCTATTTTAACAATGACATAAATTTAGCTACTACTTCAAACTAGAATAGATTCACTGAATCATGGCTAACTAGTACGTCCTCTTCCTCCTCCTCTTCCTCCTCTTTATTTGTATTCTACTTTTTGTCCAACATTTGGACTCAAAGCAACACAAAATTTTGTGTAAGTTTTGTTGATTCAGTGGACCTGCTTACTCAGAACTACAAAGGGGACGGAGCCAGTAAGATGGCTTTGTTTCAGCTAACTTAAGAAAATGCTTGGGTTTTGTTTTGTTTTGTTTTGTTTTATGAGAATTGTGTGCCTTGGTTTCAGGGACTTTTCTCCAGAGGAATAAAATGACATAGCTGGAATAACACCCAGGTGTCCCTCTCTTCCCGGCATGTAAAGATTTAAGGCCTTCTAATAGCAAGAAGTCTAGAATAAAGCTGTTGAAGGTCAGTTCTGATGCATGTAGTCAAGAATGTTAATTGACAGAAAGTTACCCTGGCATGTATGCAATATAAGGTGCCTTGCCACCTTTTATGTTAGAATGTAAAAATGCTAAAATCAAGGTCCTCATTCTGTTCAGATTTTAGTTTGCTGAAATACTGGGCAGAAATGCATTTCTTTAATAAACTTTGATCTTTGTTTTACCAGCATGGCCTTCTAATTTCTCCTGGAATTACTGGAGAAGTCAATTTTTCTTCAGCAACTGGATTTAGGCTGAGACAGAATGTTACTGAACTAAAACTCCCAGCAACCCTGTCCAACAAATCCACTAGTGTTGATTGATGGAGCTGCAACTGAATGCCATCTTGAGTGCTGCATAATCCCCACCTCTAAATTAATCAAAAGTCTGTAACAATTAGAAAAGAAACCACTCAGTCTCAATTTAACTTTTTTCCCTCAACATCTTCTGCCTCACCAGCCCATCTTTTTTTTCCCCCAATGTGGAAATCCACATGCATTTTCAATAGAAATTTTCCACAGTGGATTAATTTTTTTGCACAATTTCCCTAATGCATGCATTTTTGTACCCATCTCCCAACTGACTAAATCATATTTATGCATATTTTTGCTTAAATGCATACCACCCATTTACATTTTTTAAAATGTACTTCATGATGATCAATTTATTTTATTCACCATAATTGATCACAAACTCTTCAAGATGTATCAATGTCTGAGGTAAGCTGTACTTTGTCCTACAAGTCTCGGGAGAGGCGATATCAATAATTTCAACAAGAAATTCCAAACCATCAACATTGATTTCCATCACCATCACCTTTACTTGTGATTGATTACACTGAAGGAAGAAAAAAAACCTAGATTTTTTCAGAAGTGTGATCACATTGAATTTTATGGTAGAGTTGTCTTAGTGTACGTCTGTATACTTATACTTCTTCATGGTCTCTGTGCCTCGCACATTAGGAGCTTTTGCGCCTGCGCGGTAGCGTTCAGAAGATTCTAGAGCTCATTAGCTTGGCGGAAACCCCTCCCCCACATTGGTACTGCGCATGCTCCTCCTGCCGAGCAACGGTCTCTCCTCAGTTTACTCACCAGATCCTTCGCAACAGGGCCGCGAGGCTTCAATCCCATTGTTGGGAACAATCTTTGCGGGCGCAAACCCCTGAGACGATGGCTGAGAGACATCCAACCTCCTCTTCTTCTTCGGCAGCAGCGGTGGCTGCCATGCTCTTGATGTCATCCGGATCGGTACCGGGCTCGGTACCGATCATGAAGTTGTCGAGAATACCGAAGATCTTGGCAACTCGGGCGCGTGAGGACCCTGCGGGCTCACAGGCCTCCTCCTCTTCCTCCAGGCCGCTCACCCCGGCCCAGAAGAAACGCCCCCCCACTGAAGGGGCGGGGAAGAAGAGGAAGAAGAAGATGAAGGAGAAGTGGGGCTTTGCCCCCTCATCCTCCTGAGCTGACCGCAGAGATTACCCCGCCAAGTCGCCGTCCGCCCTCGGCAGACCACCAAGAGGAGGCTGTGGTCAGGCAGCGCCCAGCCTCTTGACACGACAAGTCCTGCTCGCCGGAGCAGCGGGCCAGGCCTCCATCCCTGCTCTATCGGGAGATGTGCCTGGAAAGGATTCGCTCGGGTGAGAGCACCTACTCTCCTGCCTACCTTGGACGGTACACCCAGGAGCAGGTGTGGCATGAACCGGCTGGCTCGTACTACTCTACTCGCCATCCTACAGGGACCGGTACCATCCAGATCCGCGGTACTGGTCACCTCGGTGCCGGTCTTGTTCACCACAGCGGGAGGCCTACTACCCCCGCTATGAACAGTCACCGCTGCATCGTTCGCCGAGTCACCGTAGGTCCCGGGAGCCCTCACCCCGCTACAGGACTGTTTCTCCACCCCCGAGGACGACGGCCACAGCTACCCAACCGGTGCCACAGTCTACCATGGCCCAATCGGCGGTAGCTGCAACGTCTACTACGCAGGTGGCACACTGTCCTAAGCCCGCGGTCGTGCCCCTGTGAGTGACTCTGGTACTGGCCACGACATCGGCTGCACCGGTATCGACGCAGCCTGCAGCTCCAGCAGTCACCCTGGCACGTTCGGCCTGTAGGCCAGCTGAGGAGAAGGAGGCGGAGAGGTCGCCAAGTCCATCTGGTGACTCCTATGACTCAGACTCAGACTCTGCTGAGTCCACCCCTTCTTCTCATGAGTCCCCGCCACTGGTTTTCGGGGAGCCAGGTCCGGAGTCTGCACTGGAGGATGTGCACCAGTTCTCTGCGATCCTTCTCCGGATGGCCACAGCCCTTGGCCTCAAGGTGACCGAGCCTGCTCCGCAAGCCCCAGACCCAGTCTTCCAGTACTTGGAAGCCCGCCCACCATTGACTGCGCCGCTGCCGTTCCTCCCGACTCTGGTAGAAGCGATGAAGCAGCCGTGGGCGAAGCCAGCGTCAGCTCAGCCTATTCCGCATAGGCTGGAGCACCTGTACAGGACGCAGAAGGAGAATGCGGAGTTCCTCTTCAATCATCCTGTACCAAACTCCATCATGGTCAAGTTGGCCCAAACGAAGGGAGGTACTCGAGCGCACACCACCCCTCTGGACCGTGAAGGACGGAAGTTCGATGCCTTCGGCCGTAGGTTCTATTTGGCATTGTCCCTGGTGGCCAGGATGGTGAACACGATGGCTTGCCTCGCGGCATACCACCGGAACCTCTTCGACCGACTTGCTCCACTGCTCGCTGACCTGCCAGAGGAGTCACGCGCCTCAGTCACTCAGATCTTCGGCGAGGCCATTGAGGTGGCTACCCAGGAGATCACCTTGAGGCATGCTGTGGAGGCTGCCTCGAGGGTGATGGTCGGTGATGTAGCCCTCCGACGCCACGCGTGGCTCCAGTCCTCTGGGCTTCAGGAGGACAGCCGTGGAAGGATTGAAGATCTCCCATTTGACAGCAAAGGGCTTTTCCACACCTCCACCGACGAGGCTATGGATCACCTCGTCAAGGCCCAGCTGACTGCGAAGAAGATGGGCATCAACTAACCTGCCGAATCTCGCCGCACCTTCCAGCCGAGGCCTTCATGGAAAAGGTCCTCCTCCTCATCGGCGTACCAGACGCCGTCCCCGCAGTTGACTGCATCGAGGCCATCGACATCTTCAGCTTCAAGGATGCTTCCTAGGCAGCCTCCATCTTCATCGTCGAAGAAGTCGTCCTCTGGAGCGAAGTCCCGTTTTTGATGGTCTCTGCAGGACTCCACCCATGCCATCCTTTGCCCTTCCAGTAGACCTGATCCATCACCCGAGCCTGGACAAGCACCTCGATCACTGGCGGGAGATCACTGCGGACTCCTGGGTACTTAACATTGTCCACCTAGGGTACGCCATCGAGTTCCAGGATATTCCGCCACGGGGTGTCTACTACTCCACCCCGGCCAGCTCGGCTCTACTGGAAGAGGTCCAGTCCCTCCTCGAAAATGGAGTGATCGAGAGGCTCCCGCCTTCAGCCAAGACCACCGGCTTCTACTCGAGGTACTTCATGGTGCCAAAGGCGGACGGCTCCCTGCAGCCCATCCTAGACCTCTGAGGGGTGAACTACTACATCCGCCCCAAGGGGTTCAAGATGGTCACACAGCCCTTGATCCTCCCCTTTCTCCGGCGAGGAGACTGGTTTGCATCCATAGACTTCAAAGACGCCTATTTCCACATCTCGATCCACCCGCAGCACAGGAGATACCTACGGTTCGCCGTCGACGGTACCAGCTACCAGTACCGGGTGCTGCCGTTCAGTCTTTCCACTGCACCGCTGATGTTTACCAAGTGCATGGCTCCGGTCGTGTCCTTCCTGTGGACGAAAGGCATCTCCGTCTACCCTTACCTGGATGATTGGCTATTGGTGGCATCCTGCAAACAGAAACTGGACAGAGACATTCACCGGACTTTGTCACTACTCACTTGGCTCGGACTCAGGGTCAACCCCAAGAAGTTCCACCTCGAGCTCACTCGGGTTCTCGACTTCATCGGGACGACCCTCGGCTCGGTATCGTCGAGGGCCTTTGAGGCCACAATGATGTCAGCGAGGAGGATTCAACAGCTCCTCGGCTACATGGCCTCCACCACTGCCGTAACCTACCTTTCCAGGTTACATGCACGGCTGCTCCAACACTGGTTCGTCAGGGCCTTCGATCCACTTTGGGATGACCAGCGCTGCCAATACTGCCTGCCCCAGCAGGTTCGTCGATCGCTCCTGTGGTGGCAGTCATACAGGAACCTCCTGTCAGGCATGCCGTTCTGCGAACCCAAGCCATTGGTCATGGTAATGACGGATGCCTCGCTCTTCGGCTGGGGAATGCACACCAGCGATCTCCGGGTCCGAGGCCGGTGGATGGACGACGAGCTGTTCCTCCACATCAATGCCCTTGAGCTGCTGGCGATCCACAAGGCCCTGAGAGTGTTCCGACACCTGGTCACGGGCCGCACAGTATTGATCCTCACCGACAGCACGAAGGCGGTCTGCTACGTGAACAGGCAAGGAGGGACTCATTCCACCACACTGCTGGGTATCGCACTCAACCTCTGGAATTGGTGCATCCCGCTCCAGATACACCCTGTGGCGGTTGACCTGGCAGGGCAGGAGAACACCACAGCAGACGCCCTCAGCAGGGACACCACTTCCCACCACGAGTGGTCCCTGTCCGACGAGGCTTTCCGGATGGTTCGAGACCGATGGGGAGAGCCAACCATCGACCTCTTCGCAACCAGCCAGAATGCGAAGTGCAGCCGCTTCTGCTTGAGAGCCGGCCACGATCTCCACTCCATCGGCAACGCGTTCCAGTTCCCGTGGGACGAGGAGTTGATCTACGCCTTCCTGGGCCGTGTGATAGCAAAGATCATCGCGGACCGAGCAGACGCGATCCTCGTGGCACCATACTGGCCGAGGCAGACTGGTTCGGACCCCTGATCGAGGCCGCCCGGCGCAAGACTCTCAGGTTTCCGATGGTACCGGACCTGCTGTCCCACTCCGATGGACTGGTGTTGCACCTGGACTTGCCGGTATTGGCCCTCCATGCCTGGAGGATATCGCCGTAGGCGACTCAGCCATCGGGAACGTCTTGACCGCGGCCAGGAAAGAGTCCACACAGAGGAACTACCACTACAAGTGGCAGCACTTCGTGGCCTTCACCGAGGAACTTCGAGAGCCAGTATAGCCTGTCAACCTGCGTACCGTGCTCCACTTCCTCCTGCACCTCCGGCAACAGGGCCTGGCCTTCCCGTCACTCAAGGTGTACCTCGCCGCGATCATGGCATACCAGCCGCCACAATCCCCATTGGCTGCACTCTTCAGGGATGGTACCATCAAGCAGTTCCTGAAGGGCCTACAGCATCTCTACCCGCCGGTATCACCGCTGCTACCGCCGTGGTCGCTATCATTGGTGCTGTCGCAGCTGACGAGGCTGCCCTTCAAGCCCATGGCTACGATGGATGACAGGCTGCTCACGATGAAGACCACGTTCCTAGTGGCTGTCACCTCTGCCAGGCGGGCGGGAGAGTTGACGGTGCTACGGTGCGATGAGCCATACCTGGTCTTCCATCGTGACAAGGTGGTCCTCTGGCCTGACATCTCCTTCCTGCCAAAGGTGGTGTCCAGCTTCCATCTGAGCCAGGACATCATCCTGCCAGCCTTCTATCCTGACCCGACTACGCCTCTGGAGCGGTCCCTCCACTCCCTGGATGTTCGTCGGGTGCTGGCTTTTTATAAAGATAGGACTGCGGCCTACAGGCAGACACCACATCTGTTTGTCTGCTATGGCGGGTGCCGGAGGGGCCACAAGGTATCCACCCAGCGCTTCTCCAAGTGGGTGGTACAGACTATACATCTGGCATACGAGCTTGCCAAGAAGCCTCCACCAGGCCTTCTGTGGGCTCACTCCACCAGGGCTGTGGTGACATCTGCTGCCCTCCTGAGAGGCGTCGATCTGTCGGAACTGTGCCGTGTGGTGACCTGGTCCCAACCATCAACCTTCGTCCACCACTACAGGCTTGACTGCCGTTCCAGGAGAGATGCTCGATTTGGCCGTGCTGTGCTGGCTTCTGTCCTCTAGGGTCTGGGATCTGACCCACCATCCTACTGGTAAGCTACACAATCTCCTAATGTATGAGGCACAGAGACCACAAAGAAGAAGAACAGGTTGCTTACCTGTAACTGTGGTTCTTCGAGTGGTCATCTGTGCCCTCATACATCCCCACCCTGCCTTCCCCTCTTTTTCAGGTCCCATCTTCTTCAGCAGACCAGAACTGAGGAGAGACTGTTGCTCGGCAGAAGGAGCATGCACAGTACCGACATGGGGGAGGGGTTCCCGCCAAGCTAACAAGCTCTAGAATCTTCCGAACGCTACTGCGCAGGTACGAAAGCTCCTAATGTATGAGGGCACAGATGACCACTCAAACAACCACAGTTTCAGGTAATCAACCTGTTCCTTTAGTTCTAACATTGGGTGGATGTGCTTTAGCTTGGCTGCTTTCAATGAAGTTACTAAATGAACACTTAAAATTCCAACATCTGGAGTGGAATTTGGGTGGGTTGAGGTTTGGAACACATACACACTTGGTGCAAAGACACAGCAGAATGATCTGTCTTCAGAGGATAGTGACTGAGAGGAAGCATATATTCAGAACTTCCCAAGAATATTTTATGAATGTATTCCATGTGGCACAATAGTAGCTCTGTCAGGGCAAATTTACATAAGATAACTCATGATCTGGGGATGACTAACTTGTGGTTTTACTGCTGTGCAAAGGGATACCAAAAGCATTATTGGAACTAGGATGCATCCTTTTAGTAAAACTTATCACCTGTTTGGTACTTTCTTGCTTTGTTATTTGCAACTGAAATATATTTAGATTAAATCAATTATAACCCTAAGGATGTCATTTTAATACTCGCTTGGTGTCTCTAAAAGTACTGTGCTCATTGCAATAGCACTCAGCTGAATTGCCATGCATTATCTTCCTCTACAGTTATTAGCTTGTTAGAATTTTATGAGTATTCACTGACCATCTTCAAGTAGACACAGCATATGTAGCCTCTCACTGATTTATGAGTTCTGTGTAGCTTTTGGACTCTGCATTTAAATTCCTCTTTTAGAGCAGTGCAGGTACTTGTAAAAGCTGAAATGAAGATGAAAATAAACAACTCTCACCTTAACTATGTTGAAGTCCAAGATTTCTAGAATAGATCGTTGTTGCTTAATACAAAATTGAGATGGCACTGACAATATGTTAGATCCTCAGTCAATGCCAGCTATTTGCATAGCAAAGCAAGTCCATACTGTTTTGTGAGTTTAAGGGGCCATGTGATTTGCAATTTAGTCTGCAATGTGCACTGGAAGAGGCAGGCTGGCTGTAAATTAACTGTATGCTCTCAGTTTTAAGGATATCCATACCTGGATGCAAATGTAGCCAAATGTAAAATGGTGCAGCTTAGTTAAGTAGAATGTGCTTAAATCCTATGTTAATAAATAATAAATGGATAAAATCAACCTAAATTTTTACAGAATGCTCTCTGACAGACACTGATGTACAGCAATCAAGAACAAGACGGCTGTTCCAAGGATGGCTGTCTACCTTGTTGTTTCCATCCCTCCTTCCCTTTCTTCAAATGAAATTATGGTGACTTGTGTGGCTCTCCTCCTCATGTTATCCTTACCACAACTGTGTAAATTAATTCAGTTTGAGAGTGACTGGTTCCAGTGCATTTCATGATTCAGTGGGGACTTGAACCTGAATTCCATCAAGCAATATCTCTAATTGTTGTTGCTGTGTGCCTTCAAATCATTTCTGACTTATGGCAACCCCAAAGCAATATATTACAGGATTTTCTGGAGTTGAGAGTGTGTGAGACACCCAATGTCACCCAGTGGGTTTCCATGGCCGAGTGGGGAATCTAACCCTGGTCTCTAGGGTCATAGTATAAAGCTGAAAACACTATGCCACACTGGCTCTCAGTATCTCCCCATAATCACTCTATCATACTGATTGTCACTGTAAGGTGGGGTGGACAACTTGCACATGCCAGGAGCTAAATTTCACCCCAGCCCAAGAACTCATCAGGAGTCACATCCAGGAACCAGTGCAGTAATTTTAATTCCTCTGCTTTATCTCAAAGTAAGATATGTGGCACATTCTTTAATAACAGTCCCAGAATCTTTCAGAAAGTGCATCTGTGAAAGTGAATGTCATCAGAAGAAAGCAATGTGTGGCATGCACATTTGTGTATGAGTTTAGTAGTGTTCTGGGAAAGAAGGTGTGCATACTACATATATCTTGTTTTAACCTGATCCTTCCTTCCATCGAATTTATGTCCAGCTTCCCAAATGATGACTTATAACATGAACTACACACACACACACACACACACACACACACATACATTAAAATAAAATACATTAAAATGATAAAAATCTTCTTATTTTAGTGATATTTTTTTAAAAAAATTAAATATACACCCTGTTAAAGATTTTCTACCTAATCACTTAATCACTAAATCTTGTTACCTAATAACGATAAAGTAAAAAAAAAAGGTTGTTTTTTTGCCGCTGCCAAAGAAAATTAAGCAGCAGAGATGATGAGGATCTTATGAGATCAAAAAAATGGATAAGTGAATACTTCTACATGTTGCATTTTCAGCAATAAGGAAATCCAGCAGGGTGATAGGGGTAATGCAGTTTAAAAGGGAAAATAGATGACTAATATTTGGTGACTAATAATTGGTGAAAGGATGTGTCTTCTGTCCTTTACTTCAGGCTTATATAGATAGAATAATAGTAGAGATGGGCTAAGTGAATCCTTGAATCCCAGAATCCTCGAATCCTCAGCAAGGATTTGAGATTTGTGAATCTGAATGCTGTGCAAAAGTAGGTGAACCAAATCTTTCAAATCCAAGAACCAAAAATAGTTGTTGTTGTTGTTTTTTAAAAAAGTTCTCTTTCAAAAGGTTTTAAAAAGTTTTTTTTTTTTTAAAAAAAGTTGCTTTTTAAACTTCTTTTTAAAAAAGGATTTGAAAGATTCAAAATTCATGAGATTTGAGGATTCCCAGAAACTTCCAGGGATTTGGATCTGGAAAACTCTGGATTCATTTCATCCTTAAATAATAGAATCATAGAATTGGAAGGGGCCTTATTATGCCCCCCCCGTACTCCCAAAAATTGATACAGTTTAGTTGGCAATATTATTTGATTGGCACTACATTTATTGGCATTGATACAAAATGGTAACTGAGGTGACCGGAAGGTAAAGCTGGAAAAAGTAAAATTACTAACTGTAAATATGAGATTGCAAGGCACGTCAGCCACAGCCCCTCCTAAGCGAAACCAAAATCATAGGCAGATTGCAAGGGCACTCTAGAGACAATAGGCTTATGCTAAAAACTGGACATCTCAGAGCAGAAAAGGGAAGTTCCCACCAAACTGGGATTGTTTTAGCCCCTTTCTCTCACAACTGGATTTTTCCCTGCTTTGTCTTCACAACCTCCTCACGATACAGAGCTACCAGACCTCATTGTTTGTGTTCCAACTTCCATTGTCCACTCACCTGGGAGACTGATTCACACCCATACCCACAGGGAAATTTTGAGTATAAAAAAATTGATTTTGAGCAGTCTCTCAACTTACTGAACGCCATGCTTTCTGTTTGATTCCCAAACGAGAACTGTCCTTACGTGCCTACCTAAGCCACATTGTCACTCTTCTTCCCTTCTCTCCGGGTCGGTAATTCTCACCTGAATCCTAAAAGTCCTCTGTCCACAACTTTCCTCCACTTTACCTTTGGTTAGTCCTTGTGTGGGCACATGTATCTTTGGATCTTTTGTGTGCATGTGTGAATCTTCCAATAAAATACATTTTTAATTTACATTTTGAATTCTCTGGCAGGTTCTTTCCCGCATGACCCCGTAAACATTGGTGGAAAGATCTAATTAAGTTACCCCCCTCTCACACGCCTCCTAATATTGAGCTAATTCCCCACTGCGATATGGAGGTACTGGCATCACAGGCGAAACCCTGAATCACCCATGTTTTGGGGTAACAGCTTCATAGGCCAGGGAGTCCAATCCCCTGCTTACTGCAGGATCTACAGCTAAAGCATCACCAGCAAGTAAGGCATGATATTTTTTTGTGCCTGCCTAGTTCACCCTCTCAGGCTTGGAAAGTAGACTTAGAGCAATGAAGTTCCCTTAATCCTTTTGGAATGCGAAGGCCATAAGGAAAGGTGATAGTGAAACAGCCGCTCATTCACCATAAACCATCTACATTTGCTAAGAGAAAGGAGTTGTGGAAGAAGGAAAAGTGTTCATTTATTACAGACATCAAGTTGATACTGTATCTATAGTATGGGAAGAAGTCATCCACAAAGAGTTAAAATAACCCATTGCAGATTGTTTGAAGTTCATCAAAGTTGTCTATTCTTAGAGTTACTCTTGTCCCACCCCTACAGATTTCAAAGTTCAAGTGTGTTATTAATTTATGGCTCTTCAAAATTATTATTCTCAGGAGGGAATAATAGATACGGAACTAGGGAAATTAAAAAAAAAAAAAGATTTCTCAGCCTTGATTTTTTAAAATAAAATGGTGGGATCTTAACAGATTGAGACACCTGAATGGCCAAAACAAACAAACAAACAAACCAACCAACCAACCAACCAACCAACCAGCTACTGCAAGACTTTTTATGGTTCAGTGAGATCAAAGACACCTGCGTCTCTCCACAAGGCACACTTTATGCACAAAAACATTTATTTGCACAACATATTGTACTTCATACACATTCCAGTGTTTTCTGTGCAAAACTATTTTTTTTTTAAATCATTTGTGTCAAAGAAGTCCCAAAATGTGGGGGGAGGGGAATTATTTTAAAACCTTTTACAATTTTACTCAGTGTGATGAAAGCTTTTCAAATTTTCTATTGATTCATGTGAGAAAGTCTTCTCAAAGCCTATCTGTGCCAGAGCCTTCCTTTGCTTGCATTTTCTTTTCATTACAAAAGCCAGTAGAGAATGTCCATGACTGCCATGGTCCTCAAGTTGCAGATGCTTGAGCTAGCACAAATCAATCAGATTTTTTTTTAAAAAATATTCTCATTGTTTTCTGAATATGGAAAAAAATGTGAATGCTAGTAAATTGTTATGAAAAATAAACTAACTTCCCTCAGACCTTTCCCATCCCTAGCTTGTGTGACAATAATCCCTGTGGCTTCATTAGGAGCTTACAGCTGCCCATGGTCATTGAGTCTTCTTCTGTTTGTATTACTGCAGGGAAGTTAAACTTGCCCTTTTTTCTCTTAATGAAACTAACACAGCACATGAAGCAGCTTTTTTCTTGTAATAGTTATTGAGAATTTGTCACAAATTGCAAGGCAGCCATGAAGTTTGGATAAGACAAATGACCTCAATAAGTTTTGAACATAAGAATGCAACTGCCATATCAATTGAATACTGTAGTATCGAGGTGCCACATACTGTGCTGATATGGGACAAGCACTCTGGATAGAACACATTTTATTTATGAATACAGCCTGTACTATTTTCTTCCCTCTTGTTGTTAACGAAAGTATCCTTAACTCCAATGTTGCAGTCTATAATTGATCTGCCTTTGGTTAAGCTTTTGAAGGCAGTACAAGTCAAAACCTAAGAGACCTTTTCTATACAATGGAAGATATTTTTGTTACCAATGCATGTTAGCCAAGAGTGCTTCCTCTATTCTTTCCAAGAGAAAATACAATTCTAAAACACAATTTACATTTCTTTATTTTCTTCTTCTCTTGCTGCTGCTGCTTTTAATTATTTATTTATTTTCTACTGATCTGGATTAAAATATATGGAGCCCCCTTGTACTCCAAAGAGTTTTCAGGCACATTAGCATTGTATTTGTGTGCTGCCTTAATTATACTTCTGTCTGGTGGTAGCAAAATGTTCATTACTTTTTATTGATCAGTAAATTTAAAAAAGAGCTCCAGTTGCTCAGCCAAAGGGAAGGAAAAAAAATCCAGCAGTAATTTTCTCCTCATTTCCTCCCTCCTTTAAGATCCCAGAATGAGTGCTTCTGAAGAGATTTGGGCTTTTGTCACATGGATCAGGTAAATTACAATTCCAGCAGGATAACAGCATCTTTGGCTAGGACTTATCACATGATATTGTTGTTTCCCCAAAATGAGGGTGACTCAGGGGCTCACCCATAATGCCAGTGCCTCTGTAAAAAGATGGGGAATAATAGATCAAAGAGGAGGCCTGTGAAAGGGAGAGTAACCTTACAAGATCTTTTACATCTGTGTATACTGGTACTAGTGCAGGGGGAAAAAAACAGCTGGAGATTAAAAACTAAGCATGTTTGTTTTATTAGGGTAATTAATAATCACGCACACAAGATACAAGCAGTCTCACAATCACACAAGGCTAATGGAAGGAACAGGAAGGAAAAGTTTGGATAGCAAGAGTTTAGGGCAATGTGGGTCATATTTACCTCTCCAGAATGACAAGACAAGATGTTGTAGCTCACACCAAAGGTGATTCCACATCAGGAATCAGAGCAGCAGAGTGACACCAGAATGCCAAAAGTACTATGAATTATCTGGTTCAGAGCTAGGGTTTAAATATTCTTTTCAGGCCAGAAGGAGAAGATGTTAACGGCTTTCTGGCAGAGTAGACAATGGAGTCGGCAGAGTGACCTTAGGTGACAAAAGACTGATAGGAATTGTGATAGCTTCTTAATGGAGGGATAGGTAGGGGTGAAGGACAAAGGGAGAGCTTCAATGGACAAAGGGAGAAGGATGAAGACAGTCAGTCATTTCATGGAAGCAGTTTTTGATGCCATTGTTTCTGAAGGTCAAGTCATCGAGGGACATCTCCCAATTTATTATCTCATGCCCTGAGCTCTCGATCTGATCTAGTTTTGGAATGCATGTGTGCAGCCAGTTCCTCTTTGCCAGCAAGCTCCCAGTCATAGAAGAGTATAATTTATATTTTTTATGCCAATTAAATATTTTTCTAATTAAATCATATCCAGGAGTGGGGGGTACACAGCCTGGTAACACTGTTCTTCTTCTGTTGTTTTCCTAGTGAGAAACTATTTGCTTCTTTTATAAACACACACACACACACACACACATCCATTAATGAGCTCCTTTGTAAAAGAAATGCTTTCCAAATGGTCTCCTACTGGGATAACAACAGAAGAGGAACAAGGTAATGTGATAAGTCACAGTCAAAGATGCTATTATCCTGGAGTATTTGCAATTTATTTCCCTCCTGTGTTAAAGACCTTTGCTTGTTTTCATAATAAGTCTTCTTGTTTGTTTGTTTGTTTGTTTTTTCAAATTCTTTCTGACTTATGGTGGCCCTAAGGCATAACTATCACAGAGTTTTATTGGCAAGTTTTATTCAGAAAGGATTTCTTTTGCCTTCCACTGAGCCTGAGGGAATCTGACTTGCCCAAGGTCACCCAGTGGGTTTCTCTGGCTGAACAGGGATTTGAACCCTTATCTTCAGAGTCATAGTCCAATGCTCAAACCACTACGCAGTGCTGGCTTTCATAGTAAGTCTTAGGTGAAGGCATCTCTTTCATTCCCTTCTTTTCCCCACTCCAGGTGATCTCTGAAAGTTTGTAACAGAGCAAAGGCTAATCTAGCAGTAATGTCTCAAGGTATGTTGCTACCTGAGGCAATGTATAAAATTATATTCCTTCCTATTATATGTATACATGTTAAATAGAGTGACAGCTGAATTTTACTTCACATCACCATCACATTTAAAGGTAGAAAACAAGCATTAATGTTCATAGATTAGGCTACACAGTACCCACATTTCTGTCCTTCAGCATCTTATGCTCTTCACATCTCATGCTCTTCACCAGCATCTGGCACCTAAGGTAGCCATTTCACTGTTCTTCATGACAGAAATGACCTGACAGTATAGCTTGCTGGTTCAAAGACAACTTCATATGTTAGTTTTTTTAACGGTGGATATTTCAAATGTCTCTCATACATTCTCAAAATGTAAATGTGAGGCAAATTGATCTTCCTAACACATCAGCAGAAATACTAGATGTAGGAGATAAACCTAGTTACAAACTGGGGATGACTTCTTCAAAGCACCAACGAAGAAATGGACCTAGCGTGGCCCAGGAATTCTTCACTTCATGTCTGAGAAATTTGAGATATAGGAAAAGATACAGGGAAAGTGTGAGAATTCATAGGAGGGATGCTTCTTGTTAGCAGAAATGTTCATTTAACAAAGCATTCTTTCAGAAAGTACCCCCATCCCAAACAACACACACACAGATAGACACCTTAATTCTGCTTGTACCTGATTCCTTACGCTCAGTGAAATTGAATTAAAAATGTTATTTCATTCAGTTAATCATTAAGCTAATGAATCTATTTCACTTGCATTTGCATTAAAAGGGAGAAAAGATCACCAATTACATTTTATATTACATTTTTTAAATTTACATTAAATATCTGCACTAAAAGCAATACTAGAATGAACGTGAAAAATTCCATACTTGAGAAGAAGGAAGTATGCATGCATTTTTGAAAATTCCACCCATCCAAAACAAAATAACATTTTCTTGCTTGACCTTTCCTCCTTTTAGTTCCATCTCCTTACCATCACCATTCAGAAGCAATTCTGCAAAAATCCAAAAGAACAAGACTTTGCGTAAAGAACAAGTTCAGAAAGTAAACCTTGTTAGCTCTTCAGCCTCTGCCCACCTTAATTAAATAACAACTTAATAACACAATTCTGGAATTAAGCTAATGATAAAATCCCCATGTAAGTCAAACATTTTAGTTGAAAATAAATTCTGTGATGTTTCCCCTTTGATAACCAACCATGGAATAATGAGACCAGACACAGAGAATTGGGTTAAATAAGGGCCTCTTTCATTGACCTAGAACCTATTTAAAATGTGATGAACCTGTAAAGTAGCAAAAAGGGGGAAGCAACTTTACACAGGTTCAGCTGAGGCCAGGTGTCACCCCTAGATAACCTCCTCAGACTTCCCTTGGGTGAAACACCTCAGCCCCAGGGAAAATGCAATAATTGGGTTGCTCCGTCAGAAGGAAGACGGCCAGCTAGATTTTTATAAGTGAGAGCAAAATCTCCAGGTCTACCTCAAGTGTGCACTCCTTTCCCACTACCCTGGTCCCAAGACCTAACGAGGCAGTTCGAGAACCCTACCCTTCACCAGAGGGTGTCAAGACCTCCATGGAAACTGTTGTATTTTTCTGCTGTAAACTGCCAAGTGAAAGCCTATTTACAGACACCATCCATAGGCAATTGTTCAAATCCAACTGATACTGTATGAGACAGGGGAGGAAAAGAGTGGTAAAAGGAGAAAATTCCTATCTGGCTTGCAGTGACCAGCAAAGCTCGCACTGAATCGGAGATAGGAGGGTGAGCTGTGAAGCAGCAATCAGAGAGACATGTGAAGGGGCCTCTGACTACCATCACATACGCAGCATTCTGGCAGTGCACACCAAATGCAAGGACTTCTGCTCTTTGACCTTTAAGGCAGTCAAAAATGACCCTTCCCCCACAATGCTATTTGCGATGCGGGTCTGGGATCTTACTATGTTAGAAAATTTCCAAGTTAATGATAACTTTTTTTTTCTTTTTAACTTGGACCCTATCACTGTCTACGCCACTTATACTAAGGAATGGGAAAGTCTTGGAACACTTCCCACAGGGCCTTTCCTTTCCCTAGCCAGCAGAAGGAAAGTAAACTGGCAGTGCAGAACTGCTAGCATCTTTCTTTCCTGTGCCCAAAGACACAGAAGGACAGAATGAACAATAATAAGTGAAAGGGGGATGGACAGAAATTAAGTTAGAAGAGGACTTCAGAAACAGAAACTCATAGACATATAATAAACTCAATAACTGAATATGAGACAGGAACTTCTGAACACCAAGAAGCTGAACAGGAAAAGCAGGATCATCAAACAAAATCTATTCCAGTATGTGCTACTGGGTGCTAATATTGAGTGAGTGAATTTGAGCATGTGTGGATATGTGTTGACAGCAAGAGAGTTCTTGGAAAGTCAAGAACAGAAAGAAGAGCACTCAAAGTAACACAAATGTCTACCTATTAGGAATGCTTTTCTGCTCATTCTCAATCTCATTTACCCATTAGCTGCTCATTTTGTCTCTTCTAGCTCACCTCTTTACTTGTTAGCTGTATTTTGTGAGTAGCATTCTTTAGTAATTTAATTTAATGTTTGCTGCTAATTGAGTATCCAATAAGTAAATACTTATCTTTCCTTCAGACTCTACATTCCAGAACCAGTTAACTAGCTAGCTAAACAAATAAATAAAAGTTAGCACATCAATTGAGATTAGTTGTCTTTTTCCTTCACAGAATTTAAGCTACTTATTTGAACATTATCTTAATCTTTCTAAAAACATGTGAAACACCTTTAGCATACGGCAGTGTTATATCACTTCTAAGAGTTGTTGGTCTGTTTTCTCTGTTGAATAATGAAGAAAATATTTTGTTCTTCAAAAATCTTAAGAAAATGTTTGTGACACATGTACCACTTTAAACTCATTCTTATTCTAAAGGTCACAGATGACTGCTTGGAAGATGTGTCAGTCTATAGCTGAAGACCAAATTTGTTTGTCTACAGCTCACTGACTTTCCCCCCCAGTGAAATGTGTGTGAGTCTCTTAATGAACATGTTTGTCTTTCCTGAGCACTAATTAGGTCCACCAAAATAATCTAGGAATAATAAGGCTCATGGAAGTTAGGTGCTCCAGCAGATGGTAGTCATGGAACTTCAGTGAATGAAGACAATATATCTCTGAATAAAGGTGCTGGAAGAAAAATAAAAATCATTGCCATCATGCATTTATCACAAATGAGTGTGAAAATGTTATGATTCAATTGATTCCTTGTGCCATATGATAACTGATGAATTATTTGCTAACATACTATCTTATCATCAATCAAGGTGGTCAAAATACCCACAAGTACTTGTCTTTATATATATATATATATATATTCCCTCAGCCATTTTCATTCCCACACACTTCTGGGCTTGGTTTCTCTTCTAAGGTGCTAGTCTGGTTTCATAGAAACCTGTTTTCAGACTGCACTGGCTCCCTAGACAGCCACAATCCCAGGACTTCATTACAGTTACTCAATACAGACCATCAGCTTTCTTCTCTGGCTATGTACTGTAGTGGTACAAAGAAACAGGGCATTGTAGTCCTAATGTTATTTGTTGTCAAGTGTCTTCAAGTCAGCTCTGACTTGTGGTGAACACATAATAAGTCTTTGATAAGATTCATTCAGAAAAGGCATGACATTGCTTTTCTAAACGGTTGAGTGATGTGACTGGCCCATGATCACCCAGTAGGTTTCCATGAATGAACAGGTATATAAAGTCATAGTTCAGCATTAAAGCCACTCCACCACACTGGCTCTGGGTACTCTAAAACTATTTTTCTGCACTGTTATACTAGACACAGTCTTATGCTAATTGTATTAGTTACAGTTATAGTAGAGACACTGTTATACACTTTTTACTCTCTTCCCTTTTAGATTTCTGGTATCTTACTGAAGTAGGGATGTTGGGGTGGACTATATTCATTTAGCCATAGGTCAACATGATATTCTAATAAGTATTCCTATGTCTTGGCAGGCATAACAATAAGGGAGAGGGGAGAAAGGAAACAAAAATAGCAGATGTTGTTAAGTGTACAAAACATACATCAAAGCATTTAAATCTTGTTGACATTAATTGGATACAGGTACATCCTGGCCTCATCATATGCCAGTCTTATCTGAAGACAGAACCAAGTCAAACAATGAACACTTGGTATACTGTACAACCATTTGTTCCAGAACTAAGAGAAAAGGGCACTGTAGAAATATGATCTCAGTAACATAATCCTTCCATTTCTACATTACATTATCTTGAAATGAAATGGTTAGGAATGTGGCATTACAGCGTCTGCAATCCTCACATACCTCGTAGTGAAACATGGGTCCAATTGTATTCTCTTGCACTCTCCTCCTCAGCTTGGACGTGCTGCAGCATTAAATTCCTTTGATTTGTATCCTCCTCATTCCAAATACAAGCAATGTTTGTTTAGCTTCCCTGCAAATTCAGCTTCCTGTTACCGTGCTTCAGGTAAACAGACCACAAAGTCAACCTGTCCTCTAGCATTTTTCCCCCAGCAGAACTAATTGCAAAGGTGGAGAAATGCTGGAAACCCCCATGGCGTTTTGCTAACATTATTCTCTTCTGTTGCTACTAGCATCTGCAGCATGCATATTGCTAAGACAAAGGGATGACATTTGCTTTTACCATTATTGGTACAAAAGTAGGCTTAGGCTAATGACATTTTACTTATTCACCTGCACTGCTTTGGACTTAAAATGTGAGCCTTTCCGAATGAGAACAGAATAGTTTGTTTTGGTGTGTGACCTTGCTAACAAATTCTCACAAATGTGTTTGCTTTCCATCTGCCAAGCAAGGAAAGAGAGTAAGTTCTGGTAGCATTCATTTATCTTGGAAGAAGAATAAAGTGCTCTCACATATTTCACCTTAAACAACATTTTAGAACCATGGAGTCTGGTTTTGTGAGCAAAGTCAAATATGCATTTTCTAGTGCACTGATCTGTAGGCACAAAGAAGATTTTTGACAGCCTGCTGTCAATATGAGCCCTCCAAAGACATTTGATTCACCATTTTCAGTATCTAGGAGAATGAATACAGCTTTATGATTTTGCCCTGTCTCCCAAGATCAGTGTACTCGCTGCCAAAGGTTTGCAACAGTGTTAGTAAGGGAAGTACTATAGTACACACCCAACAGGAAAATAATGTCACACTTTGAGAGTGAGGCATCTTTGCATTGTTCAGCTCAACTAAACCAGCTCAAGCCATCTATCATAGTTGTGTGCATGCATGCATGTGTTGGTACTGTATTTTAACTCAGTGTTTGTTCTTTTATAAGCCATTTCCGCACTACCGTTATAGTGCTATTATTCCACTTTCAACATCCTATGGAATCCTTTGAGGCCCCTCCCTAAACTGTAAACCCCAGGATTCTATAGGATTGAATGCTCCCACCTTTCCTGAACACTGTTCAGACACCGTATCTATTCCTATTTTTGAGTGACAGAGTCAAGTATCTATCACTAAAAAGGAGACTCAACACCTCAGCACCACAATTTAAAGCAGCGGTTTATGCATTAGTAAAGAAGTTATCTCTGTGAGAATCTAAGCTGCAGAAACTTTTAGACAAGTCCTGAGTACATACTTACTTAAATATGTGTTACTGGCTCTTGTAGATTGTGACTATAGCCTGCTACAACCATACGAAGATAATATTTGGCATTGCATATATAGTTGGCTTTCTACATTTGTAGATTTAGCTTTCATGGATTTGATTATTTGTGAGCTTTTCCAACCCCTTCCCTTCCACTTCAGGTGCTTCTCTGGTTGGTGGGCTTCCCTCTCAGCAACTCCAATAAAGCCATGCAGCCTTTCAAAAACATACCTCTGGCCCTCTTGTCCTCCACCACCAGCCACTGCCTGGCCAGCTTAGGATGACTCACAGCCCAGTTGCTCAGCATTGGAAGCCCTATCTTGATGTCCTCCAACAAAAAGAAGGAGAAGGAAGTCTAAGGACACCATGTTGACCCACCCTTTTTGCTTCTCCTTTCCCTGACCTGGTTTGGACCCTAGATACCCATTCTGCCCACCATGTCTTGCCCCCTTTCCCACAGACAACACACACATTTTGATATTTGTGATTTTTTCAACTTTTGTGAGGATCCTGCACCCCTAACACAAGTGACTGTGAAGAGTCAACAGTACTCTTTCTAGCCACAATATGAATAAATAAAACTTCCAGAAAAATATACCTTCCTTCTTTTTCTGTTCTTGTCTAGTCTTTAAAAGCAAAGCAAAGCAAAGCAAAGCAAAGCAAAGCAAAGCAAAGCAAAGCAAAGCAAAGCAAAGCAAACAAAAACAATGGAAGTGGCACCTTATGAGATTCACCCATCAAGTGCACCAGCCATACTCCTCTCTTCCCTCTGGTTTTCACAAGAAAGCCCATAGCAGAGGATGGTATTTGATTGTTCTCTCTCTATCTTTCATGCTACACGTACATTAAATTGAATGATGACCATTTAACACTTTCTGATCATGAATTCTGAGTGTCAGAAAGTTATACAATTTTAACAAGGCATGTAATTATATTGTGCAAATGAAAGAGTTACTAGACTTCTGCACAGGTTGAACACTATAAGTCTTGGCAGTATGTTGTATATGTATTCTTGAATTTGATTTGCCTGGGAAGCAAAGGAAGTGAAACCATGACTCTTACATCTTTTCCACCTGATGATGCTCTGCTGCATAGTCCTGTCACAATCCTGGCAGTGCATTTGC
This sequence comes from Iguana delicatissima, assembly GCA_948472985.1. Taxonomy (NCBI): domain Eukaryota; kingdom Metazoa; phylum Chordata; class Lepidosauria; order Squamata; family Iguanidae; genus Iguana; species Iguana delicatissima. Next base: position 321,962 of record CAOKZL010002060.1, on the reverse strand, counting down.
TGGGAAGGAAGCATGACAGGAATGCTCTCCTCCACACCCAGCAGGCTCCCTGAAAAAAAGAAAGTGCCTTCTACAGCACAACCAGACTCTTACCCATGCTGCGCCAGGGAAGGAAGCACCTCCATCATGCTTCCTGCCCTTCCACATGGCTGAGAAGGACAGAAGCATTGCAATTGTGGGTGCTTAACAAAATTTTTCAATTAAGTGAATATCCCACAATCATGATGGTTGGATGCAGGATGGCAGCAGGACCATGACAATGCCATACAGAAACATGACTTGTGGACCACTGCCATTCTGTCTCTGTATGGGACATTCCCTTTGTATGGAAATGACCTTAGTTACCTATGCAATCACTCTAGCCTTTTTCACCTGAAATCCACCATTCCTTTACAACCTGTATAGTTTACTGAAGGATGTCCTACTATTAAGACAGAGCTTTGAACAGCCCTTTTTTTTTCTTTTTCTTTTTTTTGGATTACACTATCAGAACCCCATAACCTGTGTGGGCAAAATGTGAGCTTTTCAAGCTCTGCACTCTGAAAGTGTTCCTATATATATAAAAAGAAGGAATGTAGCGCAAATCAAACACAGCAATAATTCCATCTGAGCAATGGCATCATTACTCAAACTACTCTGCAAAAATGAATTCCCAAGAGAATGCTGGGGAAAAAAGGATAATATGTACCGTTAAGTTGCCCACACTTCAGCAAGCACATAAAAATTCAGACACTTCATTTTTTTCATGAATAACACAAAGATTCTAACTCATGCTTAAAATACAACCAGCCCTTCCACAAATCTTACCCAAGAAAGCAATTTAAATATCAGGCCATGAGGCATAAATCAGCTTGGTAAGAATGTATTTGTGGATCCAAGTATTATATTACTAGTAATAGTGTTAGTACTTGTACTAGTAGTATATGTAGTGTTATATAGTGAAAGAATAGAGAAAAAGGAAGCACTTGCTACAAGTAATTTATATTATTGGACAGATATTAATTCTTCAGGTCTGATTCATATTGAGAAAAAAAGAGATAATATTCAGTGTGATGGCCAGTACTATTAATGGCTCAATACTATTTGACTCAATACTTGACTCAATACTATTTTTATCCAGAATTGACGTGAGCAATCCATCAATAATGGAAAATCCCAAATCACCTTTCTGACCCAAACAAGGATTTAGAAAATCTGCCCATCCTTATGTGATCTGTTCTACCCATTCCTTCAAGCAGGACTTATCTCACAAAACCTTACTTTAGAGATGGTAACAGTGATAGGAGCAGAGGTGGCAAGCAAGATATTTTCATTATTCAAAGTAATTATTCTTAATACACTGGAATCCATAGCCCAATGGTCCATGCAAGAGTTGTTTCTCTGGACAGCTACTGGAATTGCAGTGGCACCAGGAAAATGGTTTGTCCTGTAAAACCCTGGGATTTACATTTGAACAAGTGTGGAGGGAGGAAAAGTGAAATCCTCTTTTATTCTTTGTATGTCCCCCAGTCACCACTGGCACAAGAAGGAAATTGGGGGGCAGGGGAGATATATGAGGGATGGCAAACACTAGCAGGAATTTTTGTTTCCTCTGAACCAGTATTCTCTCAGACAATCTTTTATGCCAGAGAATTAAGATTTTGTGGGACAGTGCCTTTTGGTTTACTTGCAAATCTGTGTTAATTGTCATACCTTTTCTTTCCCCTTCTCACTTGTAAATAGAAGCCATTTATCAATCTTCTTGCGGGGCGGGGTATCTCCCAGGCATCCTGGGAAATACCAGATTCATCAAACACAGGAGAGTTAATGAACATTATCAGGAAAGTGACAGAGTGTGAGTTAGAACAGTTATGATTGAATTCTGATTCTTTTCTTGTTCCATTTGTCCAGTATTTGCCTTGGAACAAGTGGCCTTTCCACCCTACACTATTATAGTACTATTATTCCACTTTCAGCATCCTATGGAATCTTAGGGTTTGTAGTTTACTGGCTGAGAATTCTAAATTCTTCTCTCTAAACTGTAAACTTCAGGATTCCACAGCATGTTGAAAGTGGAATAATAGCATTATAACAGTGTAGTGCAGAAATGGTCAAGGTCCCTATTGGCCAACCACTCATGCTCCCAGTCCCATCAGGATCCACAATGTCTATCACTAACTGTTTGACCAAAGTAGCTTCTATTGCACATCACATTTCTCAGTCTTTCTGAGCAAATAGCAATTCAGTTGTGGGAACACTTAAGAACTTAGCTTATAGAACTCCTGCATAGCTCAGTGCTGCTGAATTACCAAACCAACCTGGCTATGACCAGATGCTTCCCTCAAAGTTACAGTTTCACAGCTGTACCAGAATTGTTCTAGAACAGTTCTTCAGTAGAAAATCTCACACTCTTAACATGCAGACATGTGTGTGTGTGTGTGTGTGTGTGTGTGTATTCATATATTTATAGATCAGTGGTTCTCAACCTGTGGGTCCCCAGATGTTCATGGACTTCAGCTCCCAGAAGCCCCAGCCACTATGGTCAATGCTCAGGGCTTCTGGGAGCTGAAGTCCACGAACATCTGGGGACCCACAGGTTGAGAACCACTGTTATAGATGGATGGGCAAGTCCCCAGAATTTTGCTAATCTATCAGAAGAACAAAATGAGGTCCTCCCATTTCATATACAGAAGTTGACCGGTCAGATAGTTGAATCTGAATTGTTTAGTAGCTATGGCACAGGGTCCTCACCCATACCTAGGGATAAAATGCTAGCTTAGGGAGTATAGGGCTGCCTGTGTGGCACCCTACAGCTGGTTTCTCCAACACCTTATGAAACCCACTAATACCACAGGAATCAACTGCCTCATTCTGCCCAGTTGCAAAACTGGCCTGGAGAAAGAGAGGGAAACAAATTGTCTGATAGACTGTGGCAGCTGGCTTCATTGGTTTAGCATGATTATTTCCTTAGAATTTCTTTCTAAAATACTTACACATGAAGTAGGCACCATGGACTTTCAGTTGTCTCTTGTTAATGATATTTCTCAAGATTGTGTTATGTTTAGAATGCTCTAGACTTTTCTTTGTCCTATTTCTAGGCTGGCTTGAAAAAAATAAACTGTTCTCATCAAGGCTTAGAATTCCTCTTCTCCCCCTTGCAATAATATAAAATAACACTGTAAGATTTATTGGCCTAAAGTCAACCTAGGTTAATTCCATCATTCCATGAGTGTTGTCTTGGGAATCCTAACATACAGGGGAATCTGCTGACGAGAGAAGACTTCCCACCCACACTTGATTTTCAATTGGATACAGAACAATTTAGAGGCTTATACATCTTGCATTTCTGCTGGAAGTGGATTTTATGAACCCACAACACCTTTTTTCAAAGCCCAAGCTTGGAGAAGTTCACTGACCTTGTTAGCTATTCCACGGTTCCATTGTCTTAAATGCTAATCCTACCTGTTTTTATATGAAGGAAAATATTTTAAAGATTTCTGGCAGTTGGTTGCAAGAAAAAAAAATAAAAGTCATTTCCCTAGAAAGAACATGTGCAACTCACCATGTGGTTTGGTGTAGGAGAATAGTGCTGGCAGTCACCTGTAATGGCAGCTGGCAGTTTCTACCTCCCTGGGACCTGCACAACTCATGCAGGCCTCTGGGAGAGATAAAAATACCACCCAATAAGTTTAAACCCTGGTTTGAACTCATTGGCTCATGGGGAAGGGCCAAAGTGACCCAGATGTGGGCTTCACTCAGATACAGTGGGGGGGGGGCTGTATATATTTACACTTCCCTAACATGCCCAAGCATTTCTGCTATGAACATTGAGGGAGCTGGATAGACTGTTGAGGTGACTAATAGCAGTGGAGAAGGTGGTGGCAGAGCAGCAGCACAAGCACAAGTGAAGAAGAAGGGAGTGGTGGTGCTGGGGCTGAGATGACTATCTCTAGGACAGTGAGACCTTCCCCTGGAGGGTGATGGACATGTGGGAGGCCATTCGTAGTGTTGTGGCTCCAGCAGTGCCAATGTGCTACTTACCACAGTGGGCCTTGCCACCCATCAGCCCTTTTAAGAGCTATTGAGCATTCTTTTCCCCCAGTAGAGGTGGATAATTATAGGTTTGGCAGTTTTCTGTGGTTTTTCCCCAGATTCCTTCCTGACATTGGCCAGTGGGAGGCTACCCACTATCACCTAGGGATTGTACAGCAGTAGGTAGTCATTAGAGCTCCCTCCCTCCCTCCCTCCCTCCCTCCCTCCTCCCCCCCTCCCTCCCTCCCTCCCTCCCTCCCTCCCTCCCTCTTCTTTCTTTCTTTCTTTCTTTCTTTCTTTCTTTCTTGTTGCTCCTCTCTTTCATGGCTTCCTATTGTCTCTGCCCCACCTGGAAAAGGTTGTAGTGAATTTCAAAGGGAGAGACTGTTCTAGGAAACAGCTTACCAGGACTGGTGTCCTAAGATATATCTATCCATATATAAGGATGTAGATAGACACACATGCTTAGTCATTTATAATCGTTGCAGATACATTTACCTAGCTCTTAGGACAGATATATTGCAAGGAGCAAGGGCACAGAGTTTCAAGCAGTAAGGAGTTGACCTCTGTTTAGGTTATACACTGATATCTGTGTTACCTGATCACATTTTTCACTCTATCCAGAACATACTGATAACTTGTGTGTACTAGTAACAAGTGGCTGCTCCAGCAGAAGTTCTAGGGTAGTGTGTTTTTCTGTTGTGTTCTTTTCTCTGTTGGGTTCATGTAGGCAGGAGAGATGCCACACAAGAAGACCCAGAAGGCCCAGTAGCAGCTATTACCAAAAACTCTGGGCCAGGCTGGTTGAGCACACAAATCCTGGACAGATCTGGCACCATCTGGGGGGCAGAAGAAAGGCACTACCACCATGGAAACTGTCTACTCAGCATGATTCAGTAGCACCACAGAAACTGCCAGGCATGATTCAGTAGCATCGCAGTGCTTAACAGGTCTGTCTCAGACTCCAGAGAAGCTAGTTGAGAACATAGAGCAGCTGGAGTCTCAGGTGGCAATGGCTGTTGGTTCACTTAATCTAGATTCTAGGGACAGCATTTCTGGGTCCTAGGTCCAGCAGTCATGGAAGAAGATTCAGGGATGGCACAGGCCATTGTTCACTATTCAGTAGCAATAGTAGCTTGTCAGATTCAGAGGAGCCATCTCAGAGTGAGAAGGCAAGCAGATATAAGAAAAAGGAGAAAGCCATGAGGCACAGGAGGTCCAGCCCAAGTGGGGAATCAGACAGTGTGGGCCCTTAAGGTGAGTCTTTAGAGGATGAAAGCTTGTTGGATTATTGGAGGCAGCCACTCATGTCTCCAAGGTCCTTTCATGGGCAATCAGGAACAGGGAGAAAGGGGGACAGACAGCCAGGGGTCCAAGGATGGTGAGGAAGAGGACAACGAGGCTAGGACAGCAGCATCCTTTTCCACCTTCAGTGTCAAGGATCTATTTAGACAAGAAAAACAAGGAGAGGATCCTGAATGGCTATTATGTGGACATCTTTTTGGTACTTAAGCTAGAGGGTGAGGAAAAGGCATGCCCAAAATGGGGGGGGGGATGAAGGAAGAGAAAGGGGAGACAGTTGAGCACTCATTTAACAATTGGTTAGCACAATACACAGTTTCTATGGATATAGAACAGTTGGACTACCTGAGCAGGGCTGTCATCTCAAATCATCTGGGTAATGTGTTTAAGGCACGCGCCCTGGCCAGGAATGCAGCAGCCATTAAGTACAAAATAGCTGTTCGGAAGATAGAATCTAAGGGTAACAAAGCTAGATGTGATCTTATTAATGACAAGTTGTGGTTTGTGCTGGTTGGACCTCACATAAAGCCAACCAGCACAAGCCACAATTTGTCATTGATAAGGTGAGGGTAAAGGCTCCAAGGGTGAAGGTTCCGAGCCTTTTTTTTAATTGGGGGGGAGGTTCCCAGAGGTGCTAAGAATATGATCAAAGGAAATGCCAGTGGATCTGATGTAATTTTGACCACAATTGTAAAGTCTGTTTTGGGGCTCACCTTTGGCTCTAATGCTCCCACCCTTCTGGTGCCAGAACCCCTTTTGGGAACACCCCAATGCAGCATGCAGTGAAAAGAGGGGAATAACACTAGGAACACTAGTGGGGCAGTGGGTACCAAATAGTGTACTCCTTGGAAGTGACAGGAGAAGATGTTAGCCCACATTCCAATGTATTTAAGTGGTTTGTTTCCTCTGCTGGTGCAATGTCCTAATAGGAGAGCTGCTATATTTAATAAGGAAGATTTTGCTCATTGATTTTGAGGCTCACATGTGATGTTCTATTTAGGTTGCCTAAACCTTAGGTCAGACAGGAATTTATTAGAGGTGGTGGGTGAGAAAGAAGAAAGAGTATAAGCTTTTTGGGGGGTTAGCAGGGCCATTAGCTATGCCCTCTATGAACAATTTGAATGTATCACCATTGAGAGAAGCCCCTAAGAAGGCCCCAGGCTTATCTACCACCTTTCTTACCCAACAGGAGCATCCGTCAATGATGCTATTCCTCTGGAGTACTGTTCAGTATGTTACACATCCTTCGTCCAGACAGTGCATCTCCTTTGTGCAACAGTCCAGGGGCACTTCTGGCAAAATGCAATATTCAGTCAGCATTCAAGCTCCTCCTGGTTCACCTGGAAGACTTCTGCCAGTTCAGTTTTAAGTTTCAGGTCGGTGGTATTATGATAAGGTCATGCTTGTGGGACACTCAGTCAGTTGTGTTTCGGGCTTTCAGCACATTTCTCAAGTGCGTGGTTAAATCTAGGGACAGCTCACCTTATGTTACCAACTAATTTGATGATTTCTTGATGATGGACAAAGCTGGGAAAGACTAGAGTAAGCTGCTCAGAGTGTTTCAGAGTGTTTCAAGCAGATTTCTTGATGAACAGAGCTAGAACAGTGGACTGTGGTGAGCTGCTCAGAGTATTTCAAGCAGTAGCTAGAGAACTAGCATTCCTCCAGTGAAACAGATGACCGAGAGACTCACCAATACTCTTGTATACTTAGTAATCTTGCTAGACTTGGTGCACGCGGAGAGTGTCCTGACTGCCAGAGAAGAAGCTGGGTGTGCTTAGGAAGTGGCTCAAGGCTTTGTCACCAGCCAAAAGCAAAAGGCCCTGCTGGGAGACTCTACCTCGCACACAAAACTGAGATGCTCTAGCAGGGCCTGCATCTCCTTAAGAATACTTTTTTTTGTTTTGCATTACTTGGCTCAGCTGAAGGAGCAAGGATTAGCTCCACAGACTATGTCCCGACACTTGGCAGTAATAACCATTGTTAGCAAGGCAAGGGGTTATGGAGACTCTTGCATCACCTTCTTAGTAAGGAAAACATTGGAAAGATAGAAGTGGATGGCATCACAGACAATGGATGGCAGCGGGCCCATCACCTACAAGCTGCTGTTGAAGCTGGTTGGACAGCTGCTGGGAATTTGTGATTCTGAATTAGAGGTGGCATTATTCAAGGCAGTTTTCATTATCACATTCTTTGGGGCCATCAAGGTTGGGAGAATAGTCACTAGATTAAAAACTGACAAGTTTTGTTGTGCTCTTTAGGTTGGGGTTGTCTCCTTCAATGGGTATTGTGAGGGAATCTGGGTTAGGTGATCCAAGGGCAATTGGTCACATCATGGAGTAGTCCTCTGGCTACCAAGCCTGGAGGTGAAGGGCCCTGTCCTGTAAAATCTTATGCAGATTAATGAAGAGATGGCCCTGGGGGTCTGATTTTCATACCTCTCACTTGGATCATCCCCTCTAATGCATTTCTAGATGATACTTGTTTTGAGATCAGTTCTTGGACCGTTGAGGCTCCTGGTGACAGAGTATAGAGGCTACTCTTTTCAGGATAGGATCAGCAACAGAGGCTGTGAAGTGGTAGGTGCAAATCCAGGGCATGTGCAGGAACTGAGTACAGGAAACCATTAAGACTTCTGGTTTGTAGTTGCAGAACTGGGTCAAGGGCAATGGTGGACCTGTGGCAGCTTCTTTGTGGCTTGACGTGGGAGTGGGGCCCAGTAGAGAGGTTCACAGAAGGGATATACACTTTTGACTAGGGATGACAAACTGATCAGGTGGATCCTATAATCAGCAGTGGCAAGTATGGCAGCATATTATATGGGATTTGTTCAATGGTAGACACATTGCTGTGAGACATTGGGGAGAGGCACAGATAAAAAGGGGATATCCTGGGTGGAGAAAGCAGACATGATGCACCATGAAAATTTTAGTGTACTTGGTGGGGCCAAAAACTCATTGGAGGTGATGGATGCCTAGAAGGCTGGGAGGAGCAGTTGTAGGCATGGGATGTCTCTTTCACCATTGGTTGCAACTGCAATAGGTTCTTGGAAGGTGGGCTGTCCCCCTTCCACCTGCATTTTGTGGCAGTTGCCATGGGTTCAGGATCCAGGACATCAATTCCCAGGTCTTTAGGCATTGGTAGGAATGGGAATTCCCTTATAGTACTCAAGGGGCATGGGGCAAATATGGTTATGCCCAGATAGGGGTGGACACATTTCCTGCACTGCCTGGTGCAGGGGAAATATTAGTATGCATCTTTCTCAGGTGGATCCCTTGCCTGTCATTCTGGCTGGTTCCAGCACCAGACTGGATGGTTGGGCTCATCAATCAACTGGAAGGTTGGTTGATACCTGGATGTGGACCCATGTGTATGACAAGTGTATCAGCAGATGCAGCCTATAGACATTGTGGCCTATTTCTTCCATCCATATTGGTTATTAGTGTGTTATTTAAGTGGAGTGAGACTCACCCCTGAACATGCAAAGAAAGTAAGAAATTAGACTTTCTGTGACACATATAAACATACAAGAGCAAATAAATAAATATTAAAAATTAAAATAAGAAGTGAAGCTTTAAACAGTAACTATATTCTCCAAAAAGGAAGTAAATTATGAGTTGAAGTTCTCATGTTCTTTGCTCCCCTTTACACTTTCTCCTGATGTCAGTTTATAGCTCTTCAGCCTCTGGGGGAATCTGGTGTATTCTGTCAATGAAGCTCATTAATCTTCCATCTCAAGGATCTCCTGCTGTCCAATTAGACTTGCTGGCAAGATTTTAGCTGCCCAGACCCCAGGGGTTGGTTCCACTCTGCAGTCCTGGAGGCGGTGGCAACTCTCTTAGTTTTAACATTGTACCTGTCAGAAATTGATGCCACTTGTTAACTGATTATTAGTAGTGCAAAGGAAATGTTCTTGATATATGACCAGGGATGTAGATGTCCCCAGTGTTATTAACTATCCCTTTCTTTGTACCATTTTTTCAGTGCTACTATCTAAAAAAATGAAATGTTACCCACAAAGGTAGAAATGTGTATATATGTGTGTGTGTGTGAGAGAGAGAGAGAGAGAGAGACAGAGAGCATGCACATTTGTGCATCTGTTGTAGCTACCATATTTGTATTCATAAGGACATTCAAATTGTAGTTTCATGAATTTGATTTCTACCTTTATTCTTTTGCTTTTCTTTTTTACATTATTTGTAACTGGGGTCATTAAATCTCCAGTAGGCAAGAGTATGTATATAAATCCTTAACAGTTGGAATAAATTGTTTTTTCCTACCGCAGTATACATTAATTAGCAGTGATGTAGACTTGAGTCGACTGACTTGGACTCAAGTTGGACTTAAGTTGCTTCAGTGACTCAACTTGGACTCAATTCAGCAGTCAGTGATGCACTGATTCGACTCAACTTAAAACTTGTATATTTTTATAGACTCATTTGCTGCCCTTGGTTCAGTAACAGAGCATGTTCATTCAGAAACCTTACGACTTTGAACAATGCTTCCATCTCTTTTGCCTATTGGTCATGTGATGCTCTATCCCAAGCCCAATGTGCATTTATCAGAGGGGAACAACAAACAGGTTAGGCAATGAGCTGGAGGTCTCTTCAGCAGCCTGTGCTGCTGAATATCAGAGGAGCCTTCTAAAACTTTTTCTAAGAGCAGAAGACAAGACTCATCCCCAGAGTGCAGGGTGCATTTCTCAGAGGAAAACAGCAAATGTGTTAGGCAGCAGGCTTGAGGAGGCAGAATCCTTCCTTCTAAAGCTTTTGAAACTTCAGTAATGGGGAGTAAGGAGGATCCTATTCCCCACTTCTGAAAAATCCTCCAGCTTCTGAAATGAGAAGTAAGAAAGATCCTATTCCCCATGTCTGAAGTTGCAGATAACAAAACTACAGCTATGGAGGACCGACTCTGCTTAAATTGTTAAAACTGATTTTATTCAATTCTGTCCAAAAGTTCTGGAACATAGGTTAGGGTATAAAATTGGTTCCCAGACTTGAGACTTGATTTGAAAGTATCTGCAAGAATTTAGGGCCCTTTCCACATGGGGGGTGCACACGAGGGGAAACGGGGCGGCGCACGTGGGGACAGAGCTAACTGTGAAGTGGGAGGCTCTGTTCCCACGGGGAGCAGCACAAGTTCACTGCTCTAAATGTCGCCAGTGTTTGGCGGTGCCCGGCGGTGTCCAGCGGCGCCCAAAATGGGGGCCGGTGGCTTCTGGCGGCTCTCCGCCAATCGGGGCAGTGTGCCGGCTGGAAGCCCACCCTCGGGCAGCTCTGCAGGGATGCGCTACCACGTCCCTGCAGTTCTTCATCAGGTGCTGCGACGGAGTAGCGCGCAAGAGGTTTTATAAAGACCACTTGAAAGGTGGTCTTTATAAAACACGGAGCACCACCCACGTGGCCATGCGAGAGCAGTGTGAGGTTTAGAACCTCCCCTTTTTTGTCCGCCCTAGTGCACCCCGCGGTGTAGACGACTTCCGTGTCCAGTCGTCGCACAGCGGGGTTTTACCCCTGTGTGGAAATGGCCTGAGACTTGACTTGAGACTTGGAGTAAAAGATTTAAATACATCATTATGTTAGTACTTAAGAAGTTACATCATCTAAGTACAGCAGTATTTATTTTGGTGGTGGTTAGTGCTTCAGCTTTTTGAATTAACATTTTGAACAATTACAAATAACTGCAATTAAGTCTAAGCAATGTATATTAATTCTGGACTGATGCAAGGTAGGGATTTAATTATCCATTACACTGGTGTTTCAAACCAATACTTATTTCTTTATTTCTTTATTTAAAACACTTGCACCTTGTCTTTCCTCCGTAGAGCTCAAAGCAACCATCAAAAAGATAAAGCAGCAAACTATTTAAAGTAATCCTTACTAATTAAGAATAAAGCATTCAAAGAATAGATACCAAGGGTGGGCAATAAGTGGTCCAAGAGTCACACTGTTTCTACTTCACAGAGCTTACAGTGGTGACAAAAGGCATCTTTAATCTTGACCATTTTCACACAACAATGCTTTTCTGTGTCATTGTGCTGCAGTCTAGGGACCAGAAGGGAGTGTGTCAGCAATGCTCCCCTCCACACCTGCTTGGTCCATGTGGAAGGTACTGCAGTGGTGCCACCTCTTCCTTCCACGGTGCAGTTGGGCATTTTCCATTGCTGTGCCATGGAAGGAAGCATTGTCAATATCCTTTTGTAGCTTCCACACAGCCAGGAGTGACAGAAGTGATGTGAAAATGCAGGTGCAAAATGTTTTTTTTTTTCCATTTTGCAAAAACTGCGCCGGCACAACACTTGCGGAATGAGATAGCAACGGGCTGGCGACAACATCATATGGAAGCATGACCTGTTGACCACTGCCATCCTAGCTTAGCCCCATCGTGCAGAAATGGTCTTAGTTGTCACAGACCTGAAATTTGGTATTGTACTTGATATAATTAAATATATAATTTAGAAGAGGATATGATTTAGAGGAAGACTAGTTCAGGAACCGAGCACTTTGAACCCATGAGTGTTCCTGGCAAGGAAGATTTTAGTCATCTTGTGGAAGGCTGTTAAAAGGAAGATGAAACAGGTTTCCCTCAGAGGAGAATTCCAGAAGCTAGGTAGTGAGGAATGTTGAATTGTGATTTTTGGACATTCCCATTTGGACATATATTGCAGTAATCCTGACATGCAAAAATCCATTTGGCTTCTGAACATAAACATTACCAATTTGTATTGAATCAAATATTAGGTAGGTGAGTGCCAGAACTAGGAAGAAGCTAGAGAATAAGATCCATCCTTCAGAGACTGTTGTCAGCATGAATTGCATTCCTTCCCTAGCAACATCTATTTCCCACATTTTCCTGACCCAAGCTCAATAACTCTCCTCTTCAAAATTCATTGAATTTAGGTGAAAGAATGGCCTTCTATTTCTTTTTCTTCTAAATGAAGCCAACTTAATACTGTGGCCTTTTCTCATAGAAAAATGATTCAAGCCATTGAAAATTTTAGGTTAAATCCTAGCAACAGTGCCATGGAAATTAATTACACTGAATAGAGTACATTTTCGTAGATTGTACTGAAGAAGGACTTACTTCTCAGTAAATATGCTTAGAACCCACCAACAATTCCACCTGGACTTTTGTACCACTTGGAGCTGAAGATATCTTTTGTGAAGTGGAATAAATAGAACTTGATGTTGTATTCTAACTGTGGTTGCAACATAGTTTTATATAACTGTATTTTTAGAGGTTATTCCTCTCCATGATGACATTTTTTTTAAAACCTGAAATGAGTTAAGTTACTTTTTTTGTTGTTTTTGGAACAGCATTCAATGTAAAAACAGTATCTGATACTGACATTCATTCTGTCTGCTCAGGTTTAAAAGTGACTCACAGAGTTCTGGAAAATGTGTCATTAGCACATGCAAATTGCATGTTTAAAAATACAATTTAATGTTTTAGCACATATTCATTTTATATGAGTTACATCACAATTTTAAAAGTTTTATAGTAATGTTTCAATATAAGAAGCATCTAAACCTATTTAAAGTTGCTGACAACTAGTTATCAAACTGCTTCTTAAAACTATCTAAGAAAAAGAAAAAAGATTGGAGAGGTCTTTTTTCTGTATATACTTCAACAGGGACTGAAACTCATATCTAAATGTTTTCTCTGAAGAGAATACAAGTCACTGAAAAATGCACTAACTATAGATGTGGAAATCTTCAGTTCTACCCCTGTTGAGTTTATCAATTTCCCAACGAATTAATCAAAAAAATGATTTTCTTCTACAGTCAGGTTGTGAGCCCTATTATTTTTCCCTCCATAGAGGGAAATGCATAATTTTGTGCATATTTTTTTTCAACATGTGTTCCTGTCTGTATTAATTTTAGTGCATCATATTGACTAAAGAATTTTTCATATATTATCCTTCTTTATGCATTTTTAATTATTCACATTTTTACAAATGTATGTATGGTTTAGGATAATTTTTTTCCATCCCAAAATATATTGTAAGTCTCACAGCCATATGAATTTCTGAGGTGGGATCCTTTCATCTCCATTAAGGGTCTTTGAAAGTGCGAAATGGATTCCTGAACTACTGAGCCACCTCCTACAAGAAGTGTCTGACTCCCACTTTGCTCTCTTTTTGGCCACAGTCAAAGACCTTTTTATTTAGGCAGGTTTTTGACTCTTAACTGGTTACTTCAGAAGGATCTTATAAGGAAGTGTGTGTGCTCTACTTTTATCCATATTGTTGTGTTTTAAATGCTTTTAAGGGATTTTAAATTAGTGTTGTTTAATAAGTTAGGGGTTTAACCTTTTTAATCATTACGATTAGTTTTTAGCTGTATGTTATTTTCATCCATAAATACTTAAATACCATCCATGTACAAATTATGCATAAACAAACAAATAAACATATAATATAACATCCAAAAAAGAGGAAGAAGCTATTCCTAATTTTCCTAAAATAGAATCCCAGAAATAGGAGGAGAAGGAGGAGGAGGGAGATGTGATTCTAGAGATATGAATCTTTAAGAAAGTAGAAAATTTGCTTCTAGATCTTCCTTATTAAGCTATCTATCATCTATTGCAGTGAACTCAAGGTAACAGGGAGAGGAGAAGAGCCTTCTAAGTGGTCATACACTGAATCGATGCACAAGCAGGGATTGGAGCCTCATCAGTCAGCCCTAATATCATGTGTGCTGGCTTTCCTGTCCCTGGCACCCTCATGCTTGCATTAGAGAAGCCTTAGCTACAGGTAAAGTATTATACCTATGCCATGTAAGGTATTCATTCAGCTTCATATACATACAGCACAAAGATATTGTGCACAGAACAGTTAATGTTTCATTATGAAGTATTTGAATTCTCAAACCCATAGACCCTAAAATACTTTACTCCTGAGTCCTTTTCATACACTTAGTAGATTAGGGCCAGCCAGCCCCTCCCGAAACTGCAAACCCCAGGATTCCATAGGATGTTGAAAGTGGAATAATTGCTCTATAAGAGTGTAGTGCGGAAGTGGCCTAGGGTTCTGAAGGAGAGGAAGAGAAACAGATGAAGAAAAGTGCTGCAGCCAGGCTGTTAACTGTTATAGACCCTTTTTGCAACTCATCTTTTTGCCGAGCTGGGGTGCAGGGATCATGTGAGCAGCCTCTTCCGAAAGGCTCTTGCATCCTGGTTCCTTCAACTCCGCAGCTGCTGCCAGCTCGCGCAAAAGCCCCTCCTCTTCCTTCCGCAGTGCAGCCTGGGATTTTCCCAGGCTGCGCTGGGGCAGGAAGTGTGAGCGCCACGGCTCCAGAGCTCCGCATGCACGGCAAGTGTACGCAGGGCCCCGGAGTGATGCTCAACCGTGCACCATTTTCGGCTCAAAGCTGAAAATGAAATAGTGCGTGGTCAGTGCCTGCCAGCCCCTGGAGCATTGCACAACTGCAAGTGCATCATGTGGACTGCTCCTCACAGTTGCGCGACACTCCAGGGGCCCTTTTGCATGGCAAATGCCATGTGAAAAGGGCCATAGAAACTATATAGCTCAACTGGCTATCAATTTGTTTCCAGTGGCAATTAAAAATGCTGGTTATGACCTATATGGCTCAGATCCAAGCTGTTTAGCAGTCTATATCTCCCTGTATGAGTCAGCCTGGGCTCTGAAGTTATTAGGAGAGGCCCTTCTCTAAGTCCCACCACCACTGCAAGCATAGTTGGTGCGGGCATGACAGAAGGCCTTCTCAGTAGCTGCCCCTAGACTCTGGAACTCCCTTCCCAGGGAGGCCAGAATGGCCCCCTTCTTGTTGTCCTTCTTGTTGGAATTTGACAAGATTTACAACTCTGGTTATTATGGGGTTAACTGGTGTTATAGAGGACCTTCACCTGCTTTCTACCATTGGCAGCATGTGTAAAGGCTCTATAAGAGCAACATTGTTTTAGTGGACTTTTACCTTCTACTTGTTGTATCCTGCTTCACTGTGGTATTGTATTTTGATGTATTTTGTATTTTAACTTACCAAACCTGCTCAAGTTCTCTTTTAACTTTTGTATATTAAGAATTTATATGTTATGCTTATTTTTAACTACATGATATAAAAGACCATATCTCTTTCTTAATTTGTCTTCTGAATTCCCTTTTTATTTACAACAAATTTGGTAGCAGAGGATGGTTGCCTAAATGATTATTTTTAGTCCAATGATTGCCTAAATGGTTATTTTTAGTCCAGTTGTTGCCTAAATGGTTATTTTTAGTCCAGTGGTTGCCTAAATGGTTGTTTAGAACAGAAGATAAAAAGAAAGTTTTTTGAGGTTTAGAATTTTTCTATTTTTCCTTTATGAGTTTTTTTGCACAATGAAGCAGATGAATTTTTAATATGTGTTGTATTTACATTTTGGCCCTAATTATTGAACTGAGCAATTTTTTATGGCAAGAATTTTTTTAGTAATAAAGTAATTCTTATTTAGCAGAATTTTTTTGTGATAAAGTTTTAAAATTGAAGTTTATATTAGCAGGATAGATTATGTATAAATTTAAAATGTCTGTAACCTCAGTTAATTCACCTACAGTTACTACACCTACTTTCCAACAGGGTGCAAGTACTAACAATGGCTTATTTGCAATCCCAAAGTTAAATAGGGATAATTTTCAGATGTGGGGTGCAAGATTGAGAGTTTCCCTACAAGTACAAGATTGTTTGAATGTTATAGATCATGATATGTCTGAAAATCAGTCAGAGCAGTATGAATATAAAATGAAAGAAGCAAAAGCTTTAATGGTGATATATTCCTGTATAGAAGACTATGAGAGCCCTTTAGTAATTCAGTACAAGACAGCTAAAGAATTATATAGTGCCCTTCAGAAAAAGTATTTCAATAGATCAAATAAGAACGTGGTATTTCTGAAAGAGAAACTGTATAGTATGAGGATGAAAGAAAGAACTAGCATAGATATGCATTTAGATGAAATGTTAAGGATTGTTTCAGAGCTTCAATCTGCAGGAGCAGAGATATCTGACTCTGAGTTTCACACCAGCATATTGCTTACTTTACCACCTTCTTTTGCAAATCAAAAAGCCATGCTTGAGTGTCTTGTAGAAGTTGATATAGATTATACAATTGCTTATTTAAGAGACTCTGGACTTAGAAGGACAGTGGACAATATACCTGAGAAAATGTCAGTATTGAGCATAAGACCTGACTATAAAGAAAGGAAATGTTACTTATGTTCAAGGGTGAGGCAGATTGCCAAATACTGTAAGTTCAAGGCTGTAGAAAATCAAAAGGCCAGAGGAGCAAATGTTTCCACAGGTGAAACATCTTTTAGTAGACAAAGACACTCTAATGGTCATGGAAACTTTAAATCAAATGGCGGAAGATCAAATGAAAGATATAAGCAAAGGTTTAACAACAGTATAAATCCTCATAAGAATAATCAAACATTTCAGATATCTGACCATCAAGGGGTAAATGATAAAAGACATTTTCTTCTAGATAGTGGTAGTTTTATTCATATTTATCGAGTGAACTTGATACAGAAAACAGACCAGAGATATTACAAGCAAACCAACAAAGATTAAATGTGCTAGGAACTGGAACTGTGCCTTTAAGAGTTCTCACTTCTAAAAATGAAGTGGTAAATCTTACATTGACAAGTGTTGCCTTTGTTCCTGAAGCTTCGAATAATTTGATTGGTACTAGAAGAATTGTAAAGAATGATTCTACTGTAGTACTTAAAGGTGACTCAGGAAAAATTATCAATAATAGGACTGGTCTCATACTTAAGGTTGATGAAAAGGATGGGTTTCATTATATTATTGATGTTAATGATGACACTGTAACAAATGTGGAAATACCTGTATGTCAAACAAGAAAAGATGTTTGTGATCATAAAACTTGTTTGTACTCATGGCATGTGAAATTGGGACATAGAAATATGCAAAGCATTGAAAAACTATTGACAGAATGTGGAATTAATGTCATTGCGTGTGATAAAGCAAAAGAAAGATGTGAAATCTGTATAAAAGCAAAGGGAACAGTTCCTAGTTATACAGGATAATGTAGTATACAGGATAAAGATTTTTTGGAGGAAGTTTATTCAGATTTAGTGGGTCCTATGCCATTATCTGTAGGCAAGAATAAATATTTTCTTACTTTTACAGAATGTAAGAGCAAATATAGTTATATATATATACTTAAAAGTAAGGATGAGACTCTTGAGAAGTTTAAGAGCTATGTAGTTGCAATTAAGAACCGTTTTGGCAAAGCACCTTTAACGTTACGAACTGATGGAGGTGGAGAACATTGTAATATAGATTTCAAAAGGTTTATGGAACAGGAAGGTATAGAGCATAAAGTGACTATATCTTATTCCCCTCAACAAAATGGATGTTCTGAAAAATTGAATCGGACATTACAGGACATGTCCAGATCTATGTTAATGCAAGCTGGACTACCTGAGTCTTTGTGGGCTGAAGCAGTAGTTACAGCAACTTATTTGCACAATAGAATCCCTAATAGAGTAACAGGCAAAACACCTTTTGAATTGTGGTTTGGTAGGAAACCAGGTTTAAAGCACATAAAAACACTTGGTGCTAAAGCATATTGTCACATTCCAAAGGAAAGGAGAGGAAAACTTGATCCTCGAGCTGAAATTGGATTCATTGTTGTATATCCATCTGGAAGAAAAGGGTATAGAGTCTTAAATCCTAAAACCTTTGAAGTTAGATGTTGTAATGTTGTACATGTAGATGAGAGAAATGTAATGGAAAAGACAGTTGACTCTATGATGGCAATTGATTTAGAGCATGTAGATACTGTTTCACAAGAATTGGTCAGTTGGTTACCTATAGAGGACACTGGTCAACCAGTAGTTCACCTTTGGGAGATGTTATGAAAATAGAAGAGGAAATAGGGACCAGATAATGAGAAACAGAAATAGAGGGAAACTGTGAAGTAGAAAGAGAAGGAACAACTGCTGTAAGATGATCAGATAGAATTAACAAAGGTAAACCTCCAGAAAGATATGGATTTTGTGAGAATTTACAAACAAGAAAGGAACCAACAAGTAGGAAAGAAATTAGCAAATTACTTCCCTTAGAAAGAGAAAACTGGATGGAAGTTATGGAGGAGGAATATCAATCCTTAAAGCAAAATAAGAAGACAGAATATTGTGGCCCAATCTTCAGCAGAAGATGAATGTGTATCAGCAGCAAGTCCATGCAGTGAGTTGGAATGGATCTTTCATCTGTTAAAGGACTTTGGCATAAGTGAACCTGTACCAATTGTAATGTTTGAAGAATCAAGCCTGTATCACAATATGTAAGGGGGAAAGTACCAAAGTGAGAAGTAGTTCTATTGGATTAAAATGTCAACTAGTAAAAGACTTGTATCAAAAGGGATTGATTGATATTGAACATTGTCCCACTGATGAGATGATAGCAGATATTTTGACTAAGCCATTGACGACACAAAAATTTATATATTTTCGTGAATTGTTGAATATGTCTGATTATAATGACATTGTTGTAAGATCTTGAGAAGGGGTTGTTGGAATTTGACAAGATTTACAACTCTGGTTATTATGGGGTTAATTGGTGTTATAGAGGACCTTCACTTGCTTTCTATCATTGGCAGCAGGTGTAAAGGCTCTATAAGAGCAGCATTGTTTTAGTGGACTTTTACCTTCCACTTCTTGATTTGCTGTTGCTGCAGTTTGTTGTACCCTGCTTCACAGGATGTATTTTGTATTTTAACTTGCCAAACCTGCTCAAGTTCTCTTTTAACTTTTGTATATTAAGAATTTATATGTTATGCTTATTTTTAACTACAAGATATAAAAGACCATATCTCTTTCTTAATTTGTCTTCTGAATTCCCTTTTTATTTACAACATTTCTGCAGCAGGCTAAAACCTTTCTATTCAAGTAGGCTTCTAATGTGGAAAGTTTTTATAATCAGCTGGTGGGAGCCGTATTGTTTAATTATTGATATATATTCTTTGTATCTTTTTAAAGCTGTTTTAATTCTTTAACGGTTAATTCTATTTTAGTATGCATTATTTATATATTTTTTAAAATTGAATTGTGTCAAAGTGTGAGCTGCTCGGAGGCTCAATTTTGGGAAAGAAGTGGGATAATAATAATAATACATGAACATCTTCAGAAATGCCAGTAATTTGTGGAGTGTGGAGGGAAAATACAGTTGTTTTTGAAGTAGTACCTCATTGATTTTCTCTTGCCAATATGAATAATATAATTAACTTTACCACATTTTATTGAAGATAAAGAGGCGAAAGGCCTTTTCTCACAACCATTCAGTGGGTGGTCATGAGAAAATAAATAACAACAACAACAGTAAATATATATCCCACCCTATATCCAGAGATCTCAGGGTGACATACAATAAAAGCAATCTAACAAATTTCTTGTTTTGTGTCTTCAAGTTGTATGATTCATGGCAACCCCAGGGCAAATCTATTATAGGATTTTCTGGGACAAAATGCTTGTGAAGCACCCGAGGTTACCCAGTTTCCGTTACTGAGTGGGGAATTGAACCCTGCTTCCCACGGTCAAAGTCCAATCTTCAAACCACTATACCACGCAGGATCTCCTAGCAAATTTAAAATGGTGTTAATAATAACAATGATTTTAAAATGGATAAAAAGACTTGCATTTTTCTAATTGTACACATTTTGCTTGACATACACACACACATACACACGCGTGCGCACATACATCTATACATATATATTTTCCAAATGTGAAAATTTCCAAGCAAGCAAGAAAAAAACAACAACCCCGGATTAAACATTTCTTACATGTCTCTTGCACATTTATTTTTATACAGTGTCATATAGTGGTTTGAGCCTTGAACCACAGTCCTGGAAACCAGGATGTTATTCTCCACTCTACCATGGAAACGTGCTGGGTGACACTGGATGTATCACATACTTGCAGCCCCAGAAAAAACTAGGATAGGTGTTCACCTTAGGGTCACCATAAGTCAGAAATGACTTGAAGGCACACACAAGAACAGCAATGCTGTGGTAGATTGTAGCATATCTTGTACTAGCAGAATTCCCACCCATATTGGGGTCTAGCTAGAAAAGCCAAGTAAAGGGAGATCAAATATATTTTAGAAATTCTTGGGGAGCAGAATGTATTCCTCCACATACATGGAACCACTGTTCAACTAAGGTTGACTTAATGTTCAACTGAGGATGACTTACTAAGCATACATAAATGTGGCATATTTATTGACAACATACCAGTCTTGCCTGCAAACACAGCATCCCCCCCCCCATTAAAACAGAATGGTCATAGCTCAGGGCTAACATAGTTCAACCCTTGGGCTGCATGTGGCCTCTGGAACTAACTTTTGTGGCCTCTGAAGTCCCCATCAGTTTCCTATAAAAACACAAACCTCCAATTTTTTAAAACAGGGGATGATTTTTAGATGTTTGGCCCTAAATCTCACAGAAAGCTTCCCCAAAATGTTTGAAAAAAAAAAAAATATTACCACCACCAAGCAGCACAGTATACATTACTACTTTCAAAATACTTCTCTTTCCTCTCCTTCCCTTAGTAGCAAAAGGAAGTAATGTCACATCAATTTCTGGTGAGTGACTGCAGAGAAAAATGGAGACATTTGAGCTTGCTATCTGGGGGTGACCCATGAGGAGATGGAGGGAATTTGGCTGCTGGCCTCAGCATAGTTTCCTAAACATAGGTGAATAGTGTGATAATAGGCCAAATAAAATGTTCCTGAGCCTCTGAGGTCCCTTTGCTCCCTGTCAACTCTGTACTAAACTGAAAACCAGTCATCTTTCTCTTCTAGAATGTGAGCCTGAGAATTTTAAGAACTGCCTGAAGAAGCCCACTGCTTAATCTATGCAAACTTATTGTAGGTTCATTTATTTAGTGAATCTGTTACTTGACAAAGTTACACAACTCAGGAACTGGTTTGTGCCTATATGACACTGCTGTATCTGATAGAAATCCATGTGAAAGCTCATGTGGCTACTGTATTTAACATGGAAAGGTGGAGAGGCAAACTTAAAACAATACTGTCAAAAGGATATATGGAGGGTGCAGAAGAATAACAAATATGAACTGCTGATCTTTACCACATGTTGAAAAATTCATTGGACTGTGGACTTGCAATAGTTCATAGATATATCATTTTTTGAAAGGTGGTAATAAATTAGCCATTACAAGCAACATCTTTCCTCTCAAATTAGATGTTTGAAGTTGAATCACTTAATATTTCTCAGTGAAACACACACGCTGACTCAATAAAAATATATATTATACATGTGTCACTCTATTCCCCTTCTCATATGCCCAAATGTGCTATTCATGTAATGGATTTTGTGTCAAAGTTGTCATTTCTTGTCAAATTTCTTATGACAAGATGGTATCATACTCTGGTAAAAATGCATTACATTCCCAAGAAAAATCCTGACGTATGCTGGAAGAGGTGTAATAACAGAAAGATATATTTACTAGCTGTGTAAGATATGGGAGAGGCCCTGGTTTAGAAAAAGTCCTGTTTTGCTTATACTGACCCATACACTGCCTGATTTGACTGGATTTGTAAACTAAACTAAATAGGCAATCTGTCTTTCTGTTTTCCACTGTGTACAACTGAAACTCAACAAAAGTCTGGAAGTTTATGTTTGCTTTGTTAGGATATGACAGCAACCAAATTGGGAACAAAAAGATGCAAGTTACTTTGTACCGCACATTTTTTTTTAAAAAAAATACTATTTTCTTAAAAAGGAAATTAACCAATAGTTTTATTTTGGTAAAATTTGGTGAAATACACCTATATAGATGCCTCTTCAAAAGGGTACAAACGTACTACATTTCAGATGAAAAGATACAAGGAAGTTCATGCCAGAACTTGACAAACCGAAGCTTTAAAAAATGGAATATGCTTACCCCATTATGACTTTTGTTTTTGTTTGTTATGGACAGTTGCCATGAAAATGGCTAAGAGATGACTCAAGGAATCATGCACTGAACACAAATGTCAGCGAGGGAAACCCTTAGGATAAGCGGCTGGTTGCTTTTACAGGTATCCTCATCAAATGGAGTCCCATGTACAAACAGAAGATGTTAGGTTTGTACCAGTCTGGACACATGACATCACAAGCACAGCTAGTCACATGACCTAACTGCTGTTTCAATATGTAATTGTTCTACACACCTACAACACATGAACAGGACTATTCAGTGTTAATAATTTCCATGCATTTGCTTTCTATTAACTCTGAAAGAAACAGATGTTTGGTGTGTTCCTTTTTGGAATACTTGTCTCAGGATCATCCAACCAGCATGACCAATGGGAATCTGGCCATCCTAACCACATTGGCACGAGGATTCTAGGAAAGGTACTCCTTCAAATACTTGGTTCAAGATCCAGAAAAGAGAATTTGTAAATAAAAAGAAATTTTTAAGCTTGGATTGAATTTATCAGTGAATATGCTGAACTGGGATCATCCAGCCAGCATAACCAATGAGAATTCTGACCATATCAGATGGAGGATTCTGGAAGCTAGACTTTCCAAATGTAATTTGTTCAAGATCCAGAAAAGAGAATTTGTAAAAGAAAAGTGTATATGCTTGGACAGAATTCCCAGTGAATGTTAGCAAATGCACTGCTCTCTTGTACTTCATTAATCTTCACAAGAATACTTAGAACAAAACAAAAGAATTTCAAACCAAATCACTATTTTAAATTGTATGCTGTCTATCATGTATTGTGCTTTACTTATGTTCTTATTTCTTTATTTATTCCATGTATATGTCTCACTTCAGTACAAGAAACTCAGGGTGACATATATCATTTAAAATGATAACGGATGCAGTAGTATCTAAGAAAAGAAATCACTGACAACACAAAAACAGCAAGCACAAAATCAATAACATGAAGCAGAAACATACAGACATACTAAAAAAACAGTTGTAAAAGATGCAGGCATTCTGGAGGGGGAGTGTATTGTTTGTATTAAAAGTACACATATTGGGTGTCACCCAGTGAGACTTTCTGGTGTAGAAAGCCTTCCCCCCAGTCACCATTTGTTTATGAGCATAGGCCTGGTCATACTACCACAATAAATAATAATCATTGAGGTAACTGGAAGTGCATTTGTTGTGAATGTACAGCCACCTATGATTTAGCTATCTTCTTGTCTGCATCACCACCCTAGCTCATTGGTAAACAAGATGTTTAAAGGACTATTTTTAGTGGGAAGGAATGCTCAATAATGATGAAATCAATCAAGTGGATGTCCTTTATGTTCCAGAGTATGCCCTGGTTTCTGTTTTATTAGTCTTTCTGACCAGAAACTCTCCAAAAGTTCCTGTCAATCCGTGGATTTTAATAGTGTAACCCTTTATTCAGAAATATGTCTGATTATGTATATGGGATTAGGTATATCCTTAATATATATGTTCAGGACCTTGGTCTAAATGTTTCAGGAAATTTAAAGCTGACAGATTGCAGCTAAAGAGTTGGACCTGTTTCCCCTTGAAGTAAACTAGTAAGTTTTAGCTTTTTATTCATATGAAATTCTCCAAATTCATAGTTATGATTACAGTCAGGATGGAAACAATTTGAGATTTTAAAAATTTGAATGTGAGACAATGTGGCAGACTCTTCTACCAAAGGGGATGTATTTAGGTCTTAGTAATTTGGAGTTGGATCCATTTTTATTCAAACAAGTTTGAATTAGAATTCTAGGATCTTCCTCCCCCATCTTAAGAGGCTCTTCAACTCTAACACCTACAAGGTAGTAAGGCAGAGCATGGTCCCCTCCATGCTTGAAATAACAGTACCTACTGGCTTTTGATAGTGCAGAAGGGAAAGACTTCTATTCAGTTCATTTAGAAGAATTACCAAAATTCACATTTTCGGGGGGGGGGGTAAGAGGGAGAAACAGCTTGATGGTCAAGATCTTGCAGATATCACAAAGGTATCTCCCCAAATTCACCTTGTAAGCAACATCACCCTCCCAACATGCTATTTCTATACTGTAGGACATCCAAAGGGATTTGTATAACTTCAACTATTTTCATGTATTGGGAAACTCTGCCCTTCTCACAGATTATGTCTTTGTAGTGTTTCCAGGTACAGAAAAATAGCTAGACATATTTGGCTTCATTTCCCTACTGTGTGACAACACAAAAATGGCCATATCTGGGTGGTGGAGTGCTGTGTGGCTCACCTGTTTTTTCGGGGGGGGGGCAAGTGGGCTAGAGATTTGACTTGTTAAGATTAGAATTCTGCAGTGACTCAAAAAGTGAGTTGTCATGGTATAAGTCCCACTTGAACAATTGTAATTCAACAGTATGATACCAGCCAAGTTTTTTTTTTTTTTTTAATGGGTGGAAGCAAAATGGACAACTTTTCTCATACCTAGCTGAGTCATGTCAATAATTTATGAGGAGATTCTTTTTCGATTTAAAATGCCAATTTTTGCATCTGGAAACAGGATAAATGAACACACAAATGGACACATTCAAATCCACCATGAGATACAATGGGACCGATTCAACTACTCCAATTGAAGGCATGACAGAAAAAAAATATCACTGATCAATTCCAAGATTTAGGCCAAAAGTTTAAATAAAATGTGAAGCTTATGAACAACAACTGCTAAAGGAATGTACTTGCACCAATTAAAATCTGGCAAGGCAGAAAGCTTACACTGTCTGAGTCTACTAAACCATACACCTAATAAGCTTCAGTGTGTGTTATTTCCACCCACATTCATCCTTTAAAAACTCTATTATAAGTTTTATTTTTTTTATTATTTTCAGGATACCTTTTAATAGATACATATATTGAATTCCGGATGAAGATGAGCAGCAATACTTCATGTTTAAATAATTCTGTTCTTTCTCCAGTGATTTTTTTTTGCCTTTTATCATCTAAAGTAGCACTCTCTGCATTACTCCCACTCTTAGTACTTCTTTTCAAGTGCTGTTCATGATGCACAGACTATTTCTAGCTTACCCTCCTTTTTTCAGTAATAATTAAGGCTTTATGTATGTTGGCATCTTCCTGGTTACACTTTTTTATCTCAGTTCCTCCTCCCCTTCAAGAGAGAAGTTACACTTTATAATAAGTGACAAGGACGATACGACATCAAATGTAAGTAATGAAATAATTTGTTTATTTTATTTTATATAAATACAAATATTTCCTTTTTTGGATTTGGTCATGTTATTCCTGCATTCTATTTCTACCAACAGCCAGACAAATGTTGTAGTACGATATAAAAAAGGCCAACAAGAAATAAAATAAATCAACTTTTTCTAGCCTTTAGTCAGTAGATACTGTTGGACTTCAGCTCCCATTATCTGTCACCATTGGCTAGAGATACTGGAAGTTTAAGAAGCCTCTGAGGACCTATAATTGGGAGAAGTTTTTTCTAGATGTTGATGGTGTAGGAAAGTCAATGTGCTAAGCAGCCAATGCCATTTTAAGTAGAAGTGGTTTAGCAGGCTTAGATCAATCAATGCATATAATCTTCTTGGAGTCCCAGATGGCTGCTGCAAATATATCATTTAAGATCCCAGTTTTATAACAATATAAGTATTCTAAATTGAAATTCATTACTTTTAAAATCAAAATTCCAAGAAGGCAATGCTATGTTGCAACATAAGGAGCTCATCTTCTTTTTACTCCAGGCAACACACATGGAGGGAGAGCCAACGTGGTGTAGTGTTTTGAGCATTGGACTACAGCCCCAGAGACCATAGTTTGATTCACCAGTTGGCCATGGAAATGCATTGGATGACCTTGGGCACATCACATAATCTCAGTTGGGGAAAACCTCATGATAGGTTCACCTCAGGGTCACCATAAATTGGAAACGATGTGAAGGCATACAACAGCAGCAGAAGCAACAACAACAACATGTGAAGATCTCTCATGGGTTGGACAGAACTTGAAACATGGCACTGGCTGAAAAACTTGCCCACATCTTAAGTGAAGAGCAAAGCTAAAGGACCTGAAAAAGAAGATAAATGTGTGTATTTTGCCAACAGAACCTTCTTCCAACAGAAAGGCCCTCCTTGTTCTCTC
This sequence comes from Iguana delicatissima, assembly GCA_948472985.1. Taxonomy (NCBI): domain Eukaryota; kingdom Metazoa; phylum Chordata; class Lepidosauria; order Squamata; family Iguanidae; genus Iguana; species Iguana delicatissima. The sequence continues at coordinate 295,569 of CAOKZL010002060.1, read as the reverse complement.
AAGAATTTCTACAGAAACTCCTTTTAAAGGTAAAGACCATATTCTTGATTAGTTTGCAGGTTGTTCTGTTTTTGCTTTTATTTTAATTTTTTTAAAATGTCAGACTGTTTTTACTTAGTCTTTTCCATTTTGTAATCAGATCCTAAGAAGAGAAAACAAGATAAAATAAATATTTTTTAAAAAACAAAACAGCCCTTGATAGGGTTAAAAAAATTAGTTCCAAAAACAAATTTTTTGTTCTACCAAATGAGATATATTTTGACAATATTTTTTGGCTGTAGTATCTATGTTAAATAAGTTAATCTATGTTATCTATGTTATTTGCTGTTGCAACTAGGCTGGTAGAGAAGGAGGAGGCAGAGGAGAAAATAAAGCAAAGAAGAGCCATAGCTATTGCAATGATAAGGGAACAGCTGCAAAAACTCATTGCGCTCAGTGAATAAAGCTGCCCTGCAAGCTCCTGAATGGCTTAAGAGCCTGACACACAGCTTTATTTATTACCAGGACATCCCCCCAACAGCATTACACCTCAGTCAGAAAAGTGACCTTTGCACTGGCGTAAGTCACCAACAGGCTTCCAGAATATTTGCCTGGCTACAATCATATGGTTCTGCTATTCAATGCTAGATGCTGTGTTGCTAATATTGTATATACACTGCTACTTTAGCAAATTCACAGTATATAGGTGGTAGACATCATCTGGAATTTTTCATCCCAGCACTTGTTTTGGGGTAATGGTTACTGAAAGGCAAGCTTGATCCCATAAATATGTTATTGTTGAGTGTCCTCAAGTCACTTCCAATTTATGGTGACCACAAAGCAAAACTATTAGATAGTTTTCTTGGCAAGACTTGTTCAGAAGGGGTTTACCTTCTACCTTCCTCTGAGGCTGAAAGGGCTGAGAGAGTGTGACCTACCCAGGATCACTTAGTGGGTTTCCATAGGTGAATGGGGATTTGAACTGTGGCCTTCAAAGTTATAGCCCAACACTGGAACCAGTATAACACACTTGCACTCTATGAATATATACTTAGAAGTCAGTAACACTGAATTAAGTAGAACATTTTCCAAAATGCAGCTAATGTTAACCAATCTAGTATTAGTATTATTGTTAGTAGTAGTATTACTTGACTTTTTCACCAGCTAAAATTTACCACCAGCATAGTAACCTCTTACTTGATCCTCACATATGCATTGCTACTGTAGAGCATGGAACTGTTCATAAGATAGTTTCATTAAACATTTTGGACTAGCACTATTTTTTGCATTTCAGTTTTACCTCATTTATTCATGTCTTCACAAAAACAAATGGGGGGGGATTTCAAATATATGTTCGCATTATATGCAGTATGAATAAAAAGAAATAATTTATACTGATCTTCTGGATATATTATGAACCTAACACCTCATTTTATATACTAAAGATTAAAAACTTTAAAGAAAAAGCTATGTAACCTAGATGATTATACCTGAATGAATTTAAGCCTCTCAAAATTAAGGTATCTTGTTTCACTGTCTTTTTCTGTATTGGTCAGTTCTAATGTATACTAAAAAGATACTGTTGGCTTCAAGAGTTACAAAAACAGATCTCTTTTGAAGAAAGCATCAGTCTCTCATTTGGTACAGAATTATTTTTCCCTATGACAGTAATACTGTACATTTCACAACTTCCAGAGGGAGGAAATATCACATGGAATGAAGCTGTTGAACTAATCCATGCTTACCACAGCAGATACTATCAGCAAGTCACTCTGAATATTACAAGAGTTCTTCAGAATGGTGTTTAGTTTCCACTGTTCCCCTTTAACACATCACATCACCCTGCAGTTATTTTATGTCACAGCATATCATGCAAGCTGAATGTTTGGAGTGCAAGTCAGCAAAAAAAAAGTATCATAGGAAGCATGTTAGCCTCTTTGTCAGTTTTGATTTGTCGCAAGTGGAGATATATTCTGGGCACTGACAACATTAGCAGTTGTTTCTTTGCATACAGAGACTTTTGAATAGCATGTTCTCAATATGTCCTGATATATTTTTAATATGACTATAGCCTAAATTCTGGGTCAGGTATAGGGATGCAGAATTCCTAGTCACTTTCCTCAAGATTCTCAATTAAGAATGTAAAGAATACTCACAAATTTCCCAATCCTCAACAAGTTTATATCAAGACACCCTGATGGGAAAAAATAATCAGAGGAAAGTTTTGTTTGTCTGTTTGCAGTTTGAGACTTTTTCAACATAAAAATCATTTGTATTAAAAAAAATGCAGTTTGTTCAACAAATAATGTTTTCTGACTAAAATAGTCCCAAAAAAATGGTCCCAAAATGGGGAAATCATTAAAACAAAACTTTTGTAATATTGTCCAGCAATGGGAAAACAATTGCAATTCTTTGTTCTGACATATAGGGATATACTAGGTAATGTTTTGGATACCTGTCTTCAAATACTTCCCTTCTGTAGGTCACAGTGGGTGAAACTGAGAGTCCAACCACAAGCAAAATGTGCATATGGATTTAAAACTGATTTAAACTTCTACTACAATGGCCACTACTACTATAATTATTTTATTGCTGTTATTAATAGTGGAAAGAAAAGTGGGAGATACAGATAATGACACATCCTACACTGATGTTGTCTGTAGCATAAATAACAACCAGCACAGGTACACCTTGCTTCCATTACAGAACACATATACTGTCAACATACTTCAATGAATACACATTGGAAGGCAACATACATAGCTGTCAACATGTTGTGCAAGAGTCAATGTGCATTTGCACACTGCTCTCCGAATATTCAAATATTACTGCATGCACAGTGGTTCTTCTGCCATTTTCAATTGCATGCATCCATTTTCCAGAAAAGGACCTGCTTGTGTAGCATAACCTGTGGCTGGGTATGTCACTAACCAGACACTGGACATTATTTATTTAGGAAGCAAGATGACCTTGGCTAATAATTACATGCCAAAGATTTCAGAGCTCGTTGCAGATTATATCTTACTGGTGAAAAATCTTTGCCCTTGTGTTATTTTTGTGTTTTAATGATACCAATGTGCAATTAGACAATGCTTCTGTCAGGATAGGAAACATACTGGAACTGATGGACTGCAACTCTGTGAGGTTGAGAACTAAAGGGAGTGGTAATCCAACAACATTTGCAGAGACACGCATATCCTTCCCCATACAATGACATAAGAATGGTTGCCTCTCCTTATCTTGGTGAATAGTAGGAATGGAAATATTCAAAAATATTTTTGACAGGGACAAACAAAATGCTTTTCAAGTTTGAGAACCCCTTATGGGAAGAGTCCTGAACTGATGACAACTTCATAGTGCAGGACATATTTTGCTCAAAAAAGTCACTCATTTTTTGTTTAGACAACAGCCTTTCCTATAGAAGAGACAACATTTTTCAGTGTGAAAAATATTTCTGCACAGAAATATTATTTCCTGTTCAGAAAATGCTGCTTTCTGCCCAGAGCAGGCTGTTAAGTGGGAATTTATTCTGCATAAATTTCTACTGTAGTTTATTTCTATAGAGAACAACATTCTATAGAGAACAACAGAAATATCATTCTGTGCAGGAAATATTATTTTCTGCATAGAAAATATTGTTTTTATGTAAAACAACCATGTGTGGATTTGCATAGAATATGTATTGAATTATGAATAAGCTTTGAAACCATGGTCATTTCTGCACTACATTGTTATAGTGTTATTATTCCACTTTCAACATCCTATGGAATCTTGGAGTTTGCAGTTTAGGGAAGGGCATTTAGAATTCTCGGCCAGGGAGCTCTTTGGCCTCAGAAAACTAAAAACTTCAGAATTCCACAGGATGTTGAAAGTGGAATAATAGCACTATAACAGTTTAGTGCAGAAATGGCCCGAGTTTTTCAAAGACTTTTACACAGTGGTAAGAAAATTGTTAAAATTACTCACTGCTTCCTTCAAGGAGAATGGATAATTACTTTTTTAATGAATAGCCCTATGTATTGACTTTGAATTATAATTATATGTAAGGAATGAAGAACTCAGAGTGAGACAGTTCAGGTGCCAGAATTATGTCTTCTGGACATCAAAGTTTGTCAATAGAATTTTGGGTTCCAATGTGTGTTAGTGACCACCTACCAGGCCTCTGCTTCAAGACCAATTTTATCTAACTGATTGTCTTTTATTTGACATTCATGTTTTTGATTCCCCCTACCTCACTTTAGCTCAGTTGTTTATTTTCTAGTTTCTCTTCTACAAAGGGCCCTAATCGTATCTTGTCGCCCATGAATAACTAAAGATCTACATTTTGGAAGTAGTAATTGGAAATGAAAATAGCATGGGAAAGGAACCTTTCTGAGCCAAAACTGCCAAGATCCTCTGTCGGCATGGATTTTTTTTTTAAATTATAGTCCCAAAAGGCTACTTTGCCAGCATACACAAAATCAGCTATTTTAATTTCCTTCTCATTCAGATTTAGTTAATTAAATTGAATAGCCCACCATGTTCCAAATGGTAAAAATGTGCTAAATTTTCAACTCTGTCCCAGCCCTATACCCATGAAAAATATGGTCTGAATGAAAATATCATCTTACTGTTCTTCTTGAAGCATTTCAGTTATTCATAAATCTCTGGAGGAAGAGGATTCACAATATCAGAGCAGTCCTGAGAATACTTCTGTTCCTGCATTGACTCTGCATTTTATTGTCTTAGGTATTTTAGGAAGTGTTTTGCGGTTGTGTGTGTGTGCTTTTTAGATTTGTACACTGTTTCATCTCTGCTGCTTTTGGTTTTATTATGTTCTCCTTTTGGTTTTTATCTTGCTTTTATCTTGGGCTGTTTCTGTTTCTATTAGTTTACTATTCCATATTTTTATGTTTATAATTTGTAAACTAGCCACAGAATGTCAGTTACTGGGTGGTTTGAAATGTGATAAATACATAAACATCTTGACATTCCTGAGATAATGCAAGGTTATTACACTGGCCATTCTCAGCAGCTGTTTAAGATTATGACTGAACATTACTCTCAAAATATTTTCTTTGATATGCTGTATTCAGTACCTTTAGAATATTCTGTCACCAACATTTTGAAATGGTTTTAATTTTAACAAAGGAGAGATATTTGTTTCCATTCACTTTTAAAAAGATGATATCCTAATTCAGATTTAAAGAAAAAAATTAAGAACATAAATAATTTGAAATTGACATGCTGAATGCACCGATGGGGAGTGGGCACTGAAAGAATAATCTATTCAGGGAGATCAGAGCTTTTTTCCTGCATGTGTCTGAGTCAACATTCCTGTGAATTAGGACTGTCACATTTTTCCCCTGTACCTGTTACTAACTGTAGGACCTGCATTAGGGATTTCTGTTCTGCTCCATGGCTATTAAATTGTGGAATGCCACAGATTCTATCTTGCTCTTCAATATCTATATGGAGCCACTGAGTGTGGTCATTAGGAGTTTTGGAACTGGATACCATCAGTACGCAGGACATCTGTATTTCTACTTATCATTGGAGTCGGAAGGGGCTGTGCAGGCACTGGAACAGCCTGGATGTTGGAATGGACTGGATGGGTGTCAATAAACTGAAGCTGAAAACTGGTAAGATGGAGGCTCTGTGGACTGGTGGTCCTTGGGTCCAGCTATTAAAGAGTCCTGCTGACTCTGATGATAAAGAGAAAAAGAGTGTCTTGGATGGGGCTGAACACATACTTAGCTTGGAAGTACCTCTGGACCTTTCATTGTCACCATATATTCAAATAGCTCAAAGTGCTGTGTGCCAGTTTCATGGCCTTTCTTGAAACTAGCCACAGTAATCCATGCACTGATAACCTCCTTACTGGACTACTGGAATTTATTCTATATTGGTCTGTCTTTGAAGATGGCTCAGAAGATGCAGCTAATGCAACATGCAGCAGCTTAATTGCTGACTGGAATACCATATAGCTATTATGTAGCACCAGTCCTGTCTGGCAATGAGCTTTCAGTCTGAATTCATGGTGCTTGTGATGCCATTTAAATCCCTGAATGGAATGGAACTGCAATGTCTGAGGTCATGCCTCTCCTATATGTGCCTGAGGATTGAGGTGTGATGGGAGGGGGCACCACTGTGTCCCACCAGTGAGAATAATGAATTGTTTGAGGATGTGTGAGAAAGTCCTCTCAGACACAGCACCCCAGTTGGAGACCTGATTGATGGTTTCAGTTAGGCACCAAGTAAAGCCTGAGTATACTTTAAAATCCTTCAGCCTCACTGATTTTCTTCAAATGCTATGAACAGGATTTAAAAGCTGATTTAATCTTTCAAACCTGTTTTAATAAGTTGATATGTTCAATATGGTTTTAATATGTTAGTATTGATTTCACCTGGCCATGCCCTGACATCTTTTGATATTGGGCGGGATAGAAATATTTTTATATATCTATATAGAAAGATTTCACCGTGGAACTATCTTTCCATGCGGTGGAATTACGTGCTCCTGTGAGGCAAGAGATTGTAGTTATGGTAGCAGTGCTGATAGCCTGGTTTCTCATGTCAATGCTTTCAAATATGAAAGCATTACCAAAATTTAATGTAATGCAATGTAACGTAATGTAATGTAATTTGTTAATACTTTCATTTTTGCAATAGAAAAGACTTAAAGTAAATCTGATAACTAGTTGCAATTAGAATATAGCCATTGAATCAACTGCTGAATAAATCAAAATTCATACAAAACCCATTGATTCAATGTGTCTATTGCCATCAGTACCAATCAAAGTAACACCCCTGAGAGTTCCTTTCTTAAGAATATTTGAGGGGTGGGGAGAAAACTATCTGATTTTTCCACTCTGAAAAGCAGTATGGTCCTAAAAGCTGTATAGGTTCGAATGTACTGTACAATACATTTCTAACGTGACACCAACTGGAACCTATGAACAAATAGACCAATTGTTTCCAGAGATATACTAAAACCTTGTTGCAGCAAGATAATATAGATAATATTAAATAACTTGCAACATTCTGTTTCCTTTAATATTCTATTGAACCTAGAGAAACAATCTCTATTTAACTCCTATCCTAATTCTGAGATTGCTGTAATTGTCTCCCCATTCCCTATTCCTATTCAACTAACAGTATCATTGTTAAATGGAATTATGTCCCAACGTGTTTTAGTTTTCAACAAACTAGATTTCTGTTGAGCTACATAAAAATAAAAGTGAGACAATATAGCATACTTTAATGAACTCTAGCTTTAATGAATGCCTTCAGCAAAAAAAAGCAATTTAAGTACTAAGAATAAATGGGACCTTAATATGTGTCACTAATCAACAATGTACAAATAGATCCTGTTTTCTGACAACAACAGTGGCTACAAAACAGTTAGTTGCCTCAGGAAAAGAGAGCACTCTAGAGCCTAAATGATTTAACTCCAGTGCCATCAGCATGTTTGTTCTGTATCATAAGCATTTTTCCTCTTAACTCAGCAAGTTTGGTTCATGGAAGGGTTACACTAAAGCACTCTACATTTCTTTTTCCCCAGACTGAAGTAAGATCAAAATGTGAAGCACTTTGGTGTTCAAGTATGTTTGTTCACACGCATGTCATGTGCTTTATATCTATATTTAGCACATTTATATCCTTCTTTACCATCAGCATGCTCAGGAAGCTGAACAAAATCAAAAGTGCACACAGCAGTTCTGCTAAACCAACACCAAATAAGACAAAATGGAAGAATCTTTGGATAATGACGAAGGTCTTTCACCAGTAATTTCCACCAAGTATCTGCAACAGCGATAAAAAGTAAAGGACTACCCAATCTTGTTTTTCAGTCTTTGTGTCTGGTTTTAAGTTAAGTTGGGCTGTAGTTGGAAAAAGAAATGGAAAGCAAACTCTCCCCCCTCTCCCCACTCCCTTTCTCTGCCTATCCCTCTCCTTCCTCTCCCCTCGCTCCACCTGTTCAATCTCAGGGCCTTTCTGCACTACACTGTTATAGTGCTATTATTGCACTTTCAACATCCTATGGAATCCTGAGGTTTGCAGTTTAGGAAGGGGCATTCAGAATTCTCAGCCAGAGAGCTTTTTGGCTTCAGTAAACTACAAACCCCAGAATTCCACAGGATGTTGAAAGTGGAATAACAGCACTGTAACAGTGTAATGGGGAAAGGCCCTCAGTTTCTGCAATATTCATCAGAAATGGCAAATAAGGGTCATTAACAAACTTCCCCTGAAAATTTCACCTAACTCTTGCCAAATATGTGTGCACATGGATATAGAACAAATATATGTTTCTTGGTTTTTTACTCAACCTGTGAGATTGTCTTGCTTAATCCTCTGACAATGCCCTTTTCACTCAACAACATATTCTATAAAAAGGGTAGGAAATATGCCTTTTCCTAGTGGATTACCCCTCAATGGACTGTGGCCACCAAAAACATTTTTATGCTAAAGGAGCATGATAGATTAACAATGTTGGACCCATCAGATTAAGTATAGCTCCCTGTGGTGTCCATAAAGTCTGAACCCAACAAGGATATGTGTATATATGTGTACATAAAACACACACACACACACACACACACACACACACACACACACACACATATATATATGCATACATACATATAGGTATGAAGAGCCTGGAAGACTAGTCCTTCAAAAGTACACATTACCCTGTGTACTACACATGCAGAAGCCACATTACACACACTACACACTACCAAACAGAAGCAGGTTGTTGGGCTGGAAGCACAGACAGGGCTTCTTTGATCAATAAGAGCCAGATGTGTTGTAATTCAGCCTGCATAAAGTCTCAATGACTAGCTTAGGTACAGCAGGAGCAGAACAAAATGTTGAACACTTAGTTTGTCCACATATGTCATGTTCCTTATACCTTCATTTATTTATGCATTTTCCATCACCATACTCAGAAAAGAAACAAAATCAAAACTGAATATAGCAGTACTGGCATATGCAAATGTAAGTCCACCTTATTCATGCCTTTTTTTGAGAGGGGGCATTGTGGACATTGGTGTACTCTTCCTGCTTTTGCAGCACCCAAAGCTCCAGAAATCAACATTGTGCCCTCAATGGTCATTTCATTGTTGGTAGAAAGTGAGAGAGGGTCAGAAAAGCATCTGGCTATGTCCCTATAAATAGATGCTAATTGAGGACATATTCTATCAAAATCCACTAGGGCCCTTTTGAGGTCTGAGTTTGGCTATGGGAACATAGCTAGGTGCTTCTCCAAGCCCTCCATTCACCCCAGTAATGAAATTACTGGAGAGGACTATTACAGTGCAACAGTGAGTCAGGAGGGTGTGTTGGACATTGTGGAGAAAGGGAAATAATACCAACCTCTGTAATAACCAAAAATTTAATAAACAAACATAAGGTGGACTTATTCTTGCATATGTAACTAATAGGATGCCAGACACTGACAGCTGATCAATTATTTTCTTTTTCCCTCTAAAGGCACTGGATTCTGATATTTAAGGATTCCTTATTGCTGTTTTCTTTTTTAAAAGATGGTAAATTTCAGAGGTTAAGATTGCTGTCAATTCTTCTTCCTTCAACTGATCCTTGTTTAATTTTGTATCAGTCTTTAGTTTTTCTGTAAGTTGTCTGTGTAGGAGCCAATGAAATTTAATTTTGTTATGTTGTGTTCTGATTTTAATTTGATCATCCTGTAGTTGAACCAGGTCTTCGTATTTTATCCACCTGTCGAAAAATATGTTTTCTCTTTTATAATAAGCCTCGTGTGGAGATGCCCATAAAAGTGTTTTCAAACAACATCTTGGAAAATATTTTCTCCATATATTCATAAGGGGCTTTCTTATGTAGTGATTGTTGAATTCTTTGTTAATCTTTACTTTGTTAAACCATAAGTAAAAGTGCTAACCTGACCATAGATCTACACCTTCTAGATTTAACAACTTTGTCTTATCCAGTTTAATCCAGTCCCTTAACCAATTCAAACAACATGTATGATGGTCTAAAACTAAGTTTGGCAGTCCCAATCCACCCCTTTCCTTCTAGTCTTTTAGAGTGTTTAATTTCACTCTTGGCATAAAACAAATGTAGGAATCTCGCTTTACCAGGCATATATCACTTTATCATTATGGATGATAGGGATTGTTTGATATAAGAAGAGGAACTTCGGCAAGAAAGACATTTTAATTGTTGCAGTTCTACCCAAGAAGGACAAATTTAGATTGCTCCAGTTTTTTAAGTCTTTTTGAATACTTTTCCATAGTACTTTGTAATTATTTTTAAATAAATCTGTATTTTTCTTGGTAATTTGAATGCCTAGGTAATTAATTTTCTTGGCAATAGTGTATCCTGATATTTGTGATAGTTGCTTTTCTTCTTCTACAGAAATGTTTTTAGTCAATATATTTGTTTTATCTTTATTCACTTTCAGTCTCGAGTATTCTCGAAGTTTTCAAGAGTGGCTTTTAATTCTGTTAAGCTGTCATTTTTCTCTTCTAATATCACTACTATATCATAGGCAAAAGCTCTTATTTTATATTCATGGCCTTTGAATTTTATCCCCCGAATCTTAGGATTGCTTCTCACGCTGTCAAGCAAGACCTTGATTATCAATAAAAACAAAAGCAGGGATAATGGACACCCCTGTCGTGTACCTCTCTGGATGGATAATCTCTCTGTTTTTTCTCTGTTGATAATAATTTGTGCTCATTGGCTTGTATAAATTGTTTTAACCCATTTTAGATAACATTCACCTAAATTCAGTTTCTCACATATGTTTATCAGAAAAATCCAATTGACAGTGTCAAAGGCTTTTTCAATATCCAGAAAAACCTAAGCTAATTTCTTCTGAGGGTATTTTTCACACATCTCAATTGTATTAATTATATTTCTTATATTGTCCCTGGTTTGTCTTCCTGGAATGAAACCAGCTTGTTCTTCCAGTATGACTTCTTGTAATATCTTTTTTAGTCTGTTTGCTGATATTGCGGAAAAAAGCTTATAATCGGTATTTAGTAAGGAAATTGGTTTGTAGTTCTTTACGTTCAAAGGATCTTTTCCCTCTTTATGGAGCAGTGTTTATGTCTGCTTCTTTCCATGATTCATCCAGGGCTTTATTCACCTCTTGTAACACTGGAGATAGTTGATACAGAAATGTTTTATAATAAGATGCTGGAAAACCATCTGGACCTGGTGACTTTCCACTCTTGGCTCTCTGAATAGCTTCAATTACTTTAGCTGCTGTTATTGGCTTATTCAGAGTCTCTTTTTGCTTATCAGTAACCACCTTGATGTTTTGTTGAGATATGTAATTTTTAACTTTTTTTTAATCTTGGATAAATCTGTATATATTCTTTCTTGATGTTTAATTTTGATAATCAAAGTTTGCTCTTCCTTTTTTTTCAACCTTACTGTTAACCACTTACCACCAGGAGCCCTGGTGGCACAGTGGTTAAATGCCAGTATTGCAACCACAAGGTTGTGAGTTCGATCCTGCCAGGCTCCAAGGTTGACTCAGCCTTCCATCCTTTTGCAGGTCGGTAAAATGAGTACTCAGCTTGTTGGGGGCAATTAGCTAAAATACATTGTAAACCGCTTAGATAACACTAGTTGATAGGCGGTATAGAAATAAAAAAATGCTATTGTTGGCCCATTGAGAAGTTCTCAGTCAATTATAAAGACATTTGTTATTAAGTTCGGTATTAGTTTGTGTCTCTACTTGTTTCTGTAATGCTTTTATTTCTTTCTGTAAAGCTCTATCTGTTGGATTTTAGTTCAATAAGATTTCTTTGTACCTCAATTCTTCATTTATTTTCTGAAGATTCTCTTTCTTTTCTTTTTTTTGTTGATCTCTGCATTCTGTTGAATAAAGAAACCTCTAAGAACAGCTTTGCTAGCATCCCAAACTGTTGCTAATGCAGTTCCTTTATTCAAGTTGTCCTTGAATAAAGTAATGCTTTAACAGATCATTAGCTTTACTTATTATCCTGTTTTCTTGTAAAGGTCTTTCATTTAATCTCCAATTAAAGGAAAGATAATTTCTTTGCCTTAAAAATAACATTATCGCACTATGATCAGAGAGACTTCTAGGGAAAATTTAGACTTGGATATAATATTAGTCAGAGATTTCAAAAGCAGAAACATATTGATTCTCGAAAGTGATGCATGTGGTTCTGAATAAAAGGTTTAATCTTTTGATGAGTCATAGAGTTTCTGCCAAGCATCTATCAAATCCAGGTTGTCCACCATAGAGTCAAAAGAATATGGGAGTTTTCCCTGGTTCTTTTTGATTAATTTCTCTGACCTTCTGTCAAGTTTTAGGTTGATGACTCCATTCCAATCACCGCAAATCAATACCTTGCTATAATCTAAATCTGAAATCTTTCTATTTAATTCCTTGTAGAATTTTCCTTGTCTGCTATGAGGACCATATAAGCCAATTAACAATATTTTCTGGCCCTGCCATAATATTTCCATTGTGAGGTATCTCCCATCTGAATCATTAAAGACCTCTTTAGGTTGAATTTTTGGGTTTACATAAAACATCACTCCTCTTTTATTTTTATTAGGGGCAGAAACAAATTCTGTTCCCAATTTCTTGTTCTGGATTAGATGGATTTTTTCATGTTTTACTCTAATTTCTTGACAATAAAAGATTTCACTTTTTTCCCCAAGATAATGAAAAATTTTCCTGAGTTTTTGAGGGGTAGAAATTCCTTTAACATTCCAAGACAAGATGTTTAAATCCATTTGTAATCTGTAATATTACAGACAACAATTTCTTCAAATTTCAGAGTCTCCTGTCCCAGCTGTTATGCCTTTTAATTCCAGTTCCTGGTCTCTTTCTCCTTGGCCTTCTTACACACTACTTTCTGTATCGCTACATCCGATTGCTCCTTCGTCTTCTACCTCACCTTCTGTTGCTGCTTCTCTTTCTTCTTCCTCTTATCCGGGGCTCCAGATTATACCCCATCTGGGTATAGATTCTCTTTAGTTTCTTCACTTCCAGCCATATTTTCCTGATCTTCCTTTCCATGCTTCTTCATAAAATTTTTAGCTTCTTGTATTGTCTCTATTCTAACACTCCTTCCTTTAAAACAGAAACTAATACCTTCAAGTTTCCCCCACCTATAGATTAACCTCTGAAAAATCTAAAACAATCTCACTAATTTATAAAATTTTATTAAAATGGGACACAGAAGATGAACCAATTAAGACTTCAATGGTTAAATGGATGTAGAATTTTTCCCATACGATCCCTCTAGATCAATGGGAGAAAATGTGGAACAAGAGAATAAAATATACAGCATGCCAAGATGTAAGAGAAAATGTCTATAAGATGTATTTTAGCTGAACGATTATCAAAAATGCGTGTAAATTCTTCAAACAAATGTTGGAAATGTGAATCTGAAATTGGCACCTTTTTTCACCAGTGGTGGTCTTGTAGAAAGGTAAAAAAAAATTCCAAGATAATTCATACTCAGCTGGAAAAAAAAATAGGATTTCATTATGAAATGTCTCCTGAGCTTTATCTTCTTTCAATAATGAGCGATGACTTAGAAAAAAAGGTGGGAAAGTTAGTATTTTACATGACAGCAGCTGCTAGAATGTTGATAGCCTAAACATGGAGACAAAAAATTCTCCCCTCAATAGATGAATGAGAGAAGAAACTGTTCGATATGTTACAAATGGATAGCTTTACATATATATTAAGAGGAGATAATTTTGAAAAAATTGCCAAAGATCGGGAATCAGTGATATCATATTGCAGAAATGTATGGGGAGATATAAAGATGGTGAATATTGATTTTTGAATATGTGACTGTAATACACAGGAACATGGTACTTTGAGATATGATGGACAGACATCTATAATTTTAGCTATTCAATTTATTATTACTCCTTACTCTGGGGAAGTCAAGAATGAATGTAGAATGTTATTTGTGAAATGGAATCAAAGAAGGTTTGTATATATGTAGATATTTATATGCTATACCTTTGTGGAGTTAGTATGAATGTTATTATCTTGTTTATTGTTTGTAAATAAAAAAAGATGGTAAACTTCAGGAGAATTAAATAAGATTCTCCTGGGGGCGCGGCTATCTGTGGTGCCAGTGCAGCCTGGAAGAAGCTCCTCAGAAGAGAAACCCAGCCCAGCTGTGTGTGGGAGGGGCTTGTACCTGAAATAAAAAGTATATAAAGTCAAGTACCTGTGCGTACTCATTCCTTCAGTGAGGTCCTAGCAAGGAGCTAGGGAGTTGAGTTCCTTAGCCATTCAGAGAGTTTGACTGTGTTGGGAGGGTTAAGCCTCAGCTGAAGCCTAGTAATACACAGAAGAATAATTGAACCTTAGTAGAATCTGGTCACAGAATGTGACCTATATTGAGGCTTTTGGTGAGAGTGTAGCCTAAGGATAGTAATATGAGACTTGTGCTTTATATGAAAGTCTAAAGGTATAAGTGAACTGCCTAAAAGTGCTATGACAAAGTATATCAACCTTGACCTGAAATCAGAAACACTACTTTATTCTGATTCTTATCTTAATAAATGTTACAGTTTATTTTTATAAATACTGACTAGGCTGAGTTGTATACAGTATATAAATAACACATAAAACATGCTACCATAAAACTACTTAGAGGTTCTACATAAACATTGAAAACCCTCACCCTTTTATCCAAAAGTGCTGTTATAAGGGGAGAGGCAGAGCTGTGTGGTAAACACAGGATGCCTTATCAGATTGGGAATCGCCACACCAATCTGGAAGGAAGAAAGGGCCTGTCTCAATTGCCTAGGCCCTTTTCCATATATCAGAGCTGCAAATCCACATCAAACTCTGACTGACTGCTAAAATCTGATAGACAGCGCAACATGCAATATAGTGATGGAAGTGTCACAGGTAGTGGAATGTCACTTCACTACTTTCAGAAATATTGGGAAATATTTTGGGGGTGTAAAACAAACCCTTATATTGCCCTAGAACAGGAAAACTGGCAAAGGCAGGAAACTCAAATGTTCTCAAAAGAAGTTGACAAGCCATTATCTATTTTTGAGATGTCAGTCACCTATATCTTTCACTCAGCCAGTGGCAGAGCTTGGAGTGTGCAGAGGGAGGGTAGGAGGGAGTGGGGTTATGGTGTGAGGGGCATGGCCAAGGTGTGTGGTGGCATGGCCAGGGTGTGCGGGAGCATGCCCAGGGTTCACGGGGGCATGGCTATGGGCTGGGATGCCCCCCAAAAATTGCCACCTAGGACAAATCACTCTTCCGCCCCCACGTCCCTATGGGACTGAATTCAGCCCCCTTCAGCCTGGGACCTCAAGGAAAAAAACATTTTAGTTCAGAGTATGAACACAGTCTCAGTCCAATATTCTATCATAGTCCATTAAGCTAGGGAAAGGGATTCTCTAAATCATAGGCAAGATTTGGTGTGCAGGGGATTCCTCATCCACCCTGAAAACCTCTCCTGATGTTATCTCAAATCAGTTACCAAAGACAGGAGACTATCAGAAGTTCAAAAAGATATTTCATGGAACTAAGCTCAGTTTTGCAGCCTTGAATTATATGGCATGGAGCTGTGCCCTGGTCTACAGCCAGGGAAGTCTCTATACTGGGCCATTGCACTGGGCTCATTGCTGAGTATGTATGAAAAAAAAAAAAGACTTTTGCTTTATATGCTTGGTGGAATAACACTTAAATTGGTAAGTAGCATATTTTCCCCCCTTCATTTTGCTTCAGCTGTACCTATGCCCTCAAGATGGAAAATTGGAAGCCCTCCAAATGCTGTTGAACTGCATTTCCCAGTATTCCTCACAACTGGCCATGCTGGATAGGACTTCTGGAAGTTGTAACCCAGCAACATCTGGTGGGCTGCACAATTTGCACACTTGCTGTAAGGGAACAGAAATGATTCCTCTACTGCTTACGTTTGTAGAATTCAGAATTAGACAAAGCACATTCCATCTAGGAAAATTCTTGAAAATTTTCCTCCTTCCTTTCCTTTGGTTTTGTTTGGTAATAATCAAACAGGTTTCCAGTCTTGACATATTGATAATATATAAGGTAATTGAGGATTGTCTTTTCCCCTAGGCATTATTATTAACTCCGAGGCATTGTTAGAATTGTACCAGAAGACTTGGTTATGATGAACAATAGCAAGCTTTATTGGATTCATGCATAATTTTTTGTGGGTATTTTAAATTGTAAGACAATTTATTGGAAAAGCATAATACCATGACACTTCACACATAATTGTAATGAATATCTTTTTTAAAGACCTGCAGAAAAGACATTACTGAAACACATTAAGCCTCTAAGAAGATTACAGGTGAAATATGTAATTTACCTTTCAAATCACAACAGATAGACTACCCCAACAAATGTGAGCTTTGTTAGGAAATTTCTTTACTAACTTTGATGTGAACACTTGAGGAGATTAAAGAAGACAAACACGCGATGACCACGAACAATTCTGGCATCGGTAATCAAATACAGCCCACATCTACACAGTCTGTTTCTCAAACAACTGGACAGAGCTGCAAACAATTTTCAAACTGGGTTTATACAAGTAGAAATGGCAGGTGTAACAGTACTGATTTGTGCAAATGATTCGTCTTCAAATGCCCCTTGCTGGAATGGAGAAAAAAAGAAGTCTATCATCTCTCTCTCTCTCTCTCTCTTTAATGTACTTGGAACCATACGGCAAATGATACTATGAGGTATGGTAGTACTTTGATGACCTTCATGGAACAGGCCAGAGTGCCTTGTGGCTCTCAATAGAAGCCAGAATGCTGTACGTATAGGGAGTGGAGTTCTGGGTTATATAAGGCCCTGCCAACCCTTCATGTGCCTCTTTGATCTTGAATTCTTGGCCCATCCCCATCCATTATTGTCAGAGCTTTGCTGGTTGTTTCAGGGCCGGGCAGGAATTTTTTTGCCTACCTCATACTGTATTTGGTGGATGTGGAGCTTTCAAGTCATTAAATCACCTGGCATCACACAGGTAGTGAAGAGAGAATGTAAGACTTCACCATAAACCTCTGGAATCCCTTTTGGCATGGGGTAGGGCTCTAAAACTTCTTCTTCAGGTTCTATTACTTACAATTGAGGTTAACCTGGAATTCAGGCTCTCACATGTAGAGTCCTATGACTTTGGTGGAAATACCATGGGTTTTTCTTTTAATTATAACCACTTGGAGAGAAACCCAATGATTAGATTTCCCTCACGCTCAGATCTTTTGCCCAAGGGAAGGCTGAAGAGGTAGTGAGGGAATGACACCTGGCCTCAGCTGGACCTGCATGAGATTGATTCCCCTCTCCTTTCTCCATTGAAATATAAATAGGTTTCATATCAAATAAAGTGGCACTTACTTAACCCAACTTTCTGTGTCTAGTTTCAATATTTCAAGGTTGGTCATCAAATGTATGTGTATAGTGTGTATAGATAGGTAGATAGAGCAGTGCTTCAGGAGTAACAGAAAGAACATATCTTTAAATAGTTAGATAGCAGTGCATGAACTAAAGCTACTAGTACATATCACTTTTGAATAAAAAAAGGGGTTCTAGAAAGGAATGAAGAATTCTTCTTTAAAAACGACAAGATGTACATAGACCAATTTGGTTTATTTTTCTTTATTAATTATAACTGCTACATTGTTAATCTGGAAAGATAGATAGACAGATAGATAGACAGACAGTGCAGTTGGACCATGACACTTGAGACTAGAGTTTGAATCTCCATTCAGCTGTAGTAACCCACTGGGCAATTTTGAGCAAGTAATACTTTCTCAGCCTCAGAGGAAAGCAAAGTCAACCCTCCCCCATAGAGCAACTCTTGTCAAGATAACCATGTGATAGCCTCACCTGAAAGTCGCTAGAAGTTAGAAACAGAAGGCATATAATAAAAACTCTCACACAGAAACACACACATACAATTTTCACTGGCTTTGATATGGTCCTAAATAACCACATGCCTTGTAATTTGAGGATCAGTTTCAAGTGAACAAGAAAGAAAACTTTGAGGGTAGGACTGCCTTTAGGTCACCTTGCATTGACATAGGAATGTGTGCTCAGGTAAAATCTCTTGGGCACTGCTAACTTTGGTGGACTTACTTGTGAGGCCTGGATAAAATGTGAAAGGTAGCAGAAAGGTAACAGCCAGAAGCATTTTTTTTTTTTTGAAATTCTCAACGGGCATGACATAAATACTAGACCTGAACCCAAATGAATATTAGCTTGTGATTTAGCATGCTCTTCACCGATTTCTGAAGAAGTTTTTGCCTTCTCACCCTCACAGAATGCATTGTCCACTGAAAGTACCCTTGAACATTCCTTCCCCAGCACCAATACATACTTAAACAGCTCACATTCCATGATATATAAAGTGCTGATTCCATTGTGGGCATCTTTGTGTCCTTGCTTAGTTGTAAACTAGACAACTTTTTCAAACTAATAATTTTGACATCATCACATAGATAATTTGTTGTTATGTGCCTTCAAGTTGTTTCTGATATATGATGACATCAGAAGTAAACTGAAAGGAAGTTCTCTTTTTGTGAGCAGTAAAACATATTAGAAAGAAAAAAATTCCACAACAACCATCAACTGAGATGGAAAATGCATATGTAAAAGTATGCTTTGGGGAATATTTAGTCATTTTTACATCAGAAATGTTCATTGGAGACTGCTTCAGCTCAACCATTACCATATCACATATCAACACATATGCATATGAACCCCCCACAAAATACATGAAGTATAATTAGCAGTTCTTGGGGACTGCAATTAAAAAAAGACTTTGTTTAGGTAACCCTTCATCTGTTTTAAATGAGATAAATGCTGGAATTTTACCAGGCAAGATCAGATGTAGAGGATCAATTTCCCTTGTGGTCTAAATAAATTCATTCCTAATCTAGCCATAATTGACTTTCAATGGGTAGAATTTTGCACTAATGCTTATTTAAAGAGGCCATTTTTTAGTGAAGGCAAAAGGTCACTTTTCGTAATCTTTGAATTAAAGGACTAAATGAAACAATGAATGGATGATTCGAGTTTTTCATGCTCCACCAGATAGCCGTGTTATGCTTTGAAAGGTTACTTTAGAGTGGAAAGGAGCCAAAAGCATTCTCAAATTGCTGGCTTACTTGCTGGAGCTGGAAGTGGGATGGGATTATAATTAGCAATCTACACATCATTTTGTTTTTGTTTCGGGCATTACATGACCAACCCTCTGCTACAAAGTGTTCAGTCTCAGTATTCATGGATCAGCTAGCAAGATCCTAGTCTATAAAATGGATGATGTATAGAAGGAGCAGGCTCT
This sequence comes from Iguana delicatissima, assembly GCA_948472985.1. NCBI lineage: Eukaryota > Metazoa > Chordata > Lepidosauria > Squamata > Iguanidae > Iguana > Iguana delicatissima. Next base: position 276,283 of record CAOKZL010002060.1, on the reverse strand, counting down.
GGTGGTAAGATACTAGGTCTGAAGTTTCGTCGGTTCATTAAACTAGAACTTGCACTTCTTTTCAGGGTCATTCAACAATCAAGAGGGAACACATTCAACATCTTCCAGCTCTGAGCTATCTGTTTCCACAATCCAACCCAACATCTTGCTTCCTTCTGTGGCTCTTTACCTCCTGCTGTTATCACCTATTTTGGTAGAGTTGAGCTGGCATAGTGCATCAGTAGGATTCCAATCAAATGATGCAAAATTATTTATTTATTTATTTATTTATTTATTTATTTATTTATGCAAGAACAAAGCATTTCAAACATTTTCTCCCCAATGGACAATGTTATGACTTATGATTTTATTTTTATTTTACTTTTTTGCAGTGGGGGACATTTTTTGTGAAAAACCGTTAATACACAAAAATGATTGTGCACCCCAAATGTGATTGAACTTGTTTTGCCCATGGTGTAATGTCCGTATTCACTGCATATGCAGAGATCCTAAAGTATATGTTTTACACATATTAGTGTAAGTTAAGGATTCTTGGACGGCACATAAGCACTCAGCCATGCCTTCAATGTACCACTTGATTCACTGTGATTGTGGAAACAGAAAACACATTCACAGGTGTGCAGTTGGTTGCACAGTACTGGTATCTTAGCATAACCACCACATGATTACATGAGTGTAAATTTATGTCCATAAACAATATTTAGGCTCCAGGCTATAATGTGTGTCAGAGCACAAAAACATATTTAACCAATCTGTAGGCTATGTAGAAAAGTCATCTATCTGAAGAGCCCTTACCTCTGCTTTTGTAGAACCCCATCCTGGATTCTATTAGTGGTACAGAATTTAACAAATCTTGCAGACTGTCTTTTATATAAAGAAAGGAAAGTTTTAAGACTCTTCTGCATCACCAACCAATTGTATTTATTCACTTCTTGATATCAATCATATCAAACAAATATCTTGCATTAAAACAACTTTTCCATAGACTTTGCAGCAGTCATGACCTATGGGACTACATTACAGTAATGGCAACAAGAAAAAAAGGAACACAAGTGGACCATCCAGAGCCTTTAAGTGATTATGGATACATCTGCACTGCATGGTTAAAAATGACCCCTCTTTAATTGTCACGGTTCCATTCTAAAGAATTTCAGAGTTTGCAGTTTGGTGAGATACTTAGAATATAAGATACTTAGAATACCCTCCTAGAGAGCTGTAATGAATTCCTCTGAAGTTCTTCCCCAAAAGTGCAAGGGCCAAGATTTTCTAAGATGAATCCGCAGCAGCTGAAGTGGGATTGAACTGCTCTAATAGTGTAATTCAGATGCACTCTAAACTAGAATGCTGGAAAGCTATGTCTGTTCTATAAATCCCTTTGACAAGTGCAAGTGATGGTTCTCAGCTGTTATGGGTCATCCCTGTCATGTGCTTCAACCAAGGTCCATGCACCTTATTTCCCAGACTCAGTACAAACTTGTGACACAAGTACCCTTGCATACACATGTACTACCATCCCCTCCCCTGCATTGGGACCTTATGTGCAATATGTTTTGCAGGCACAAATCCCTCTTTCTCTCAAATTGTAAGTCCTTCTTTAAAAAGACTCTTTCTAGACAACCTGCTCCAGCAACTGATTGAGAACAAAGCAGTGTGCTTGTGAGACTGTCATATTAGCTCCTGCACATCATGTAAAATACAGGCAGCAGGCACATTGATATCGGGAAATGGGATACCATGAACATTTTCAACTAAGATCTACAATTAACGCCCCCCTTTTTTTTTCACTTATGGGAATGGGTTGGAGTTAGAGTTGGGAAACAGACTTGCAGCATGTGTCAGTCCTCTGGATCTCCAGATCTCTAAAAAATTTTCTACTTACCTCTTCCTTTGCGAATCATGGAATTGAAGAGACAAAATCCAGACCTCCTCAGCTTTCCTTGGGTGAAACATATAAGCCCTTAGGAGAACCCAAAAGTTGGGTTGCTCTCCTGTTGTCCTTCTACTGCAAGGCCAACCTCAGAATCCCTCTCTCAAGTGACTTAAGGTGAGGGCTCAGCCTTCAGACCAACCATAAAGGAAGTCTCCTTCCTTAACCCACCCTGATTGCATGACTTAAAGAGAATGTGACAGTGTCCCATGTTTCATCAAATGAGTGGCATACTTGTTCACCAAATTCTTACTTCTCTCCACCCACTATCTGTCAAGAACCCACCTATTTATGAGCCAATTGCCACAGTCACCAGTCAGAAGTGTTGAGTAGGCAAAAAAATACATGGAAAAGGGGAAAAAATCCTACCTGACCCTGGAACTCCTAGTCATGCTTACACTTTCTCAGAGGTGGAAAAGTGGCTAAAACAATGTCCAGTAAAAGAGGGAAAGGAAGGAGACAGCAGGAACTTATAAATACTCTAACTCCATCCCTGCACTCTCCATAATGACAGAGGGCACTGCATTTACACTGGCCTCTTCTCCAGTGTAGCCCAGCAAATCTACCTCCCAGCCTGCAATGCTGCACAGTGTGGGCAGTGAGACAAATTGCTGACCAATCATGAAAATAAAAAGACTAAACACAGATATTAGTTGAAACAGCCCACTGTATTTTAACTGTAAACCTATTTGACCTTCAATCCCTAAGAGCTGAGAAAAGGAGAGAAGAACCTAACATGGGAGCAGCTGAAGCAGGTGGTCTCAGCCATAACCCCTTCTGCAGCTATCCTTGGGTGAAACACCTGAGCTCTGAGGAAAATCCAAAAGCTGGGTTGTTCCCTGGTCAGCGTGCTACTGAAAGTCCAACTCAAAAATCTCTCCTCCAAGTCACATGACTTAATGTGGGGGGGCAGCCCTCAGATCAGGCCCAAGGGAAGTCTTCCCTGCCACCTGGTTGCATGACCTAAAGAGGAAGTTCCAGAGCCTTCCTCTTCACTAAATGGGTGTGATAAGTCCTCTCTAAATTCCTTCTTCTTGACCCCCACTCTCTGCCATAGAGATCTCCCACCAAGCTGGCCAAAAGGATCCTTACTCCCTGTTGCCGATCTCCCAAGAAAAATAGATCAACTGCTTCCATTAAATGAACACCATTGGCATGTTAAAGCTCAGGCTTCTTAAAGATTGTCTGAGGATCTGGCAAAAAGTGGCCCAACCCCCTTCGTTAAGGCATTTTGAATTTCCCTATATACTCTTTTCTGGACTATATCAAGACCCTGAGGATCTCATTTTCCCTAGCATAAATGTTGGAGCAAAATGATATACCATATAAGAAAAACCCCAGGCCAGTTGTATTGTATGATCCTCACATAATTAATAGCCTTTGCACTTCAACAAATCTAGATCCATACCCCCACCACCACCAAGTGAATGACTAAAATGTGTGGTGGGCGCCCCTTGATCTCCCTAAACAACTTTAGCATCAGGCCACATTATAAAAGGCCCTTCTTTCCCAGCCACTCAATCACAGCCAGATCACTCAGTTCCAGGCAGTTGTGGGTCTGGAGCACCACCTAACAGATCATGCTATGGCTGCATATGAGGACTTGATATCTCACTGGCCATAACCTAGAATCACAAAGAAACAACAAAGAAACAGTACAATATATTAATATTGAAAAGGACAAACTTATATTCAGTATGCTGAAGACTTCCAGCACCAGTTCCCTGAATAAATTGTGGACCCATACCCATTGCTGACAAAGTTGAAGCAGTCCCAATCAGGAATGAGTGGGTATCAAATTTAACCTCTTTAAACCCCAGCAAGAATATGGTCCTGGATGTTATGGACTAAAACGGTTTTTTTTTTTTTTTTGTCAAGGATGGCAATTCAGCATGAAAAAACAAGGGGCCAGGCTGTGATCCCCTTATTAGAAAGTATTTCTGAAAGGTATGAAAGGGACACAGCAACTAGTCACTGCAAGTCGGAAGCTGTAAGCAGGACCCAGATCATCCTTGATTTGGTGTAGATGGTGAAGGCCATATGCTGCCACCCCAAGTGATGGAACTCTAAGGCTTTCCCTGAATGTTCACCCTTTGACTGGGCAACCACCACACTTATTCTCAATGCACGAAGAAGAAGAAGAAGAAGAAGAAGAAGAAGAAGAAGAAGAAGAAGAAGAAGAAGAAGAAGAAGAAGAAGAAGAAGAAGAAAGGTAGTAAAAGATGCTGTGTGAAATAACAGGACCTTGTATAGCTGCCAAAATTCCCCCAAACCCTTAAGAATATCCGGGGACAAAGGTTTCCCCTTATCCACCACATTACCTCTCTCTCAAGAACAACCTTTCAGGATTTTACGAATGTGAAAGTACAGGCCACTCACTGTCCAAACCCTCCCATACCCTAAATTCAGAAAATTATTTTGCCACCCTAATATGAATCTTCATGGAGTTATGACCTAAAGATAAGCTATTGGTCCTGACTACCTCACCCTTCCAAGCATCCATAGGTTTGCTGGCATCAGGTCCAGCACAGCGGCTGCATCTAGTGCCAACTATCTGAAGTGTTCCATCTGTGTGGGGAAAAGAGCATCAGCTATGACATTGTCCACCCCAGACACACTGAGCAATGTAAAGAGGATATTGTATCGCAGAAATGGAAGTGTAAATGCCCTAACCATGGAGACCTTGATGACAAGGAATTAATAATCTGTGCTGTGGTTGCAACACCAAAAATGAACAGAAAAGTGCATGATGCCATGATGCGTTTACATTGGTCTCTTCTCCATGGAGGCCAGTAAAGCTGTCCCCAGCCCCAGATGCTGTGCAGCAAAGGAACTGAGATTGATTCTGCCACCCTTTCTAACTGGGCACTGACTGCAGTGCTGATGGGTATCTTTTTTTCATTTTAAAGATGATAGCACAAAGCAAAGCAGTTGGATCAGTTCTCTTATTGAAGAAAGTTAAATTATAGCAGTTGGGAGGGATTATCCAAAACACTGGGCTGATTCAAGAATACTTAATGCTACAGGATTCATGTCCAGGGCAACCTTCAAAGAGGCATCAGTGGTATGAACTGATGTTCAGGTTGATAGTATATCTGCCAGTGCTTCAATCCACTCAGGCAAAATGTCTGCTAAGTGTCCCTCACTTTTTTGTGTCCATCATTACTACAGAACATTTTCCTAGTGCATAAATTGTCTTTGATTTCCTATCTACCAAACAGTATTATGTAAATACTCAACATGACGTAACTAAATTTCGTGCTATATGCGATCTTTTTAAATGACATAATAAAAAGTTAACTATGTAGTATCTCTTTTATGGCATAATGTGGAAATTTCATTGTGTGATCATTACCCAAAAATATCTATGTTAGTTTTACTATTAATGCTTGGAGATGGTCCAGAACAATTATATTATTTCAGACAGTGTATGCTGTGATAGACAGTAGCTAGTTGGAATAAAACTGTATTCCCCATATTTAATAATGAAGCCAATGCCACTGTTCTTGTCCTCATTCTAGGAACTTTTAGGTGAGAGTGTAATAGCTACCAGCCATTGGAATTTTCAGGGACACCACTGTAAGAATATTATTAATTTAGCTTAATTAATGTATATAGTTACCTTCTCTTCACATGGGACCCAGTTATAACATTTTTTTAAAAAAAGTACAGCTAAAATCTTATGATACAATAAAAAACAGTTAAATAAACAGTTCTTATTGAAAGCACAAAGTTAAAACAGATTAAAACACATTTAAAACACAATTATTTTTTTTAAAAAAAGATCAAAGCATAGTACATCCCATTAAAGCAACCTTCTGACACTTGAGTAAAGAGGCAAAGATCTGTCTAAAAAGAAAGGGTTTGGCCTGTTAGACAGAAAGAGAGTGAACAGAGTGCCAACTGAACTCTCCATGAGAGTAGGGATGGAAAGAACATTGGGGGGGGGGAATTAAAAAAATTAAAAAAAGTTCCTTGAGCATTGGAACTGTCACAAGGGAAATCCTGGGATGAAGAAAATTTTCACAGTTTAGAACTTATTCTGCACAAAATTTGCTTGTTTTGTGTGTTCTTGTTCTCTACAGAATCTATCTATCTATCAATAGATAGATTCTATAGAGAACAGAAACACACAAAACATGCAAATTCTATAGTATCTATCTATCTATCTATCTATTGGTACAGAAATTCTTCATGTTCAACATTTATTATGCAGGAAACATCAATCTCTATGTGGAAATATATTCCTGAACAAAAAAGTACAAGTTTTGCGCAGAATAGGCCCCGAATTGCAAAGTCTTCAAAAACTGTACAGTTTTCAAAGACTTCCTTGCAGAAGGAAAAAAAGAAACCCTACTCATTGCTTTCTTTAAGAATGACACTAGGAAAAAATTGCATCTCTACATAGGAGGGAGTTGCATAGCCTGAGAGCAATGACCAAGAAGGCTTTCCTTTCTGTCCTCAACAAACATGCTGGCAATGTTGTTGTAACTGAAAGAATTTGGGTAGGCTCCTATTGTTAAGTAAAGTAAAAACTGCTGTTTTGGAAAACTATTTGAAGTTTGAGACTTACTCTGCCCATAATTTGTTTTTGTTTTTGTTTTATTTTGTTTCTGAAGTTGCAGAAAACAGACTTTTCTGAGCAGAAAGTAATATTTCTGTGCAGAAATGTTATTTATGTTGCACAGGAAATGCTGCTTCTTGTTTAGAAAATGTTGTTTTTTATACAAAATGTTATGTGTACATTTTGCACAGAGTAAGTTTTGAACTACTAAGATTCTTGTCAGTTCACAATTCTCGTTGTTAGGAGAAATACTTGAGAATCACATTTCCTGAAACATGAGCAACACATTTTTGAGGAATATTTTTAAATATTCCCTGGATCCAAGTCTTGGAGTGCACCTAGGCTGTGAACCTGAGATCTCAGGAGGAGTGTAATTTCACCCAAGAAGGGCTGAATCCCTGTTCTCTGATCTGTTTTCCATTGACAAGGAGCACGAAGTTTACTGGATGATTTGTTTGCTCTCAAACAGTCTGTTACTGATACACCCATCTAGTACCAAAAGAGCTTCATGGGAATTAGATGGAAAGAGACAGAGTTAGGCATCTTCAGCGTACTGGTCACTGGTGATCTAACCACAAAAGGGAGGGGATAGGTTGAGCACACTTTGAAGCCAAGCTCCAGTTTCTAATTGTCATCTTCATTTTCTGAGAAAACTTGTCAAACCATTTGTGTTTGTAATTTGCCCTGACTATCACTTCCTTTGACAACAAACTTGAAACAATACAGGATGAGGCAGATGATAAACCATGGTTAGGAATGGTTAAGAGGATTTCACAGGTGCTAAGAAAGGTGCCCAAGGGAACCATTTCAGAGATTCCAGTTACAGGATATATTAATACTTATCCAAGATTGCCATGTTAAAAAATAAAAAATTTACACACTAGAAGTTCAACACTTCTTTTTCAAATTTCCTGAATTTTGAGAATTGTTTGCTGAAAGGTAGTCTATCACTATCCTAGGACAGCTAGCCCAACCCACTTATGAATTGCAACCCAAAGGGGTTGGTCAAATTCACCCACACAAGAAGTCCATATCTATCAGTATTTTGAACCTCCGGGGAAAGAACTTTTAAAGTGCAAAAGTAAAAAAAAAATTCTGCAGTTCCAATAAAAATAAAGGGTCTTGTTTTAAACTATGTGCATTGCAAAAAAAAAAAATCATTCAATGGTTGTGTTATATTAACAGATATGTGTGTGTGTGAGAGAGAGAGAGAGAGAAAGAGAGAGAGAGATTGATCATGTAGAAACCACAAGGTAGGTAAATTGCTATTACAGCAGGATAACAGTGTTTTTTGTTTTGTTTTGTTTTTTGTTTGTTTGTTTCACTGGCACTTATTACATGACATCATTTCTCTTTTGTTGCTCTCCCAGAGGGAGATTGTTTAGAAAGTGTTTTTTTCATAAAGGAGATGTCCAAGTGATGTCTCAGAACAACAGAAGAGGAATAAGGTCATGTGATAAGTCCCAATCAAAAATGCTATTATCCTGCTGATACTGTGATTTACCTGCCTCTTGTGATAAAGTCCCTAAAGTGAGTAGTATAGGTTTATCTAGATATCTGAAAAAAGTATATCTCTCACCTTTTCCTCTGTCAGAGGTGTTCCCAACAAAGATCCAACTACTACCTCCCATAGAGAGTTCAATGGTGCTTTAAAGATAAAAGGAATCATTCTAAGACACATGTACCTCTTTACTGAGAGGTCTTGAGAAGTTGTCAGTGTTCTGATAAAGGTACTGATGTTAGGAAGTATCCAACAAGACATTCTTAGTAAAGATTGTGTTGGTATACAAAAATGTTTGTGTCTGAAAGTATCAGCAGATCCTAGCACCGTGCTGTGTGCCAATAGTTTTCAATGTGGCACACATACAGTGAGACATAGAGAGGGAGAGAGAGATTTTACTAACTTTGAAGTTATAGTCTTATGATATATGTGTGTTGTAAAGCAAGGCAAATGATCTGACTCTTTGTTCAATTAGCAGATTATTAAGTCTTCCCTTAAGACCAAGAATAATAAGTTGAAAAAGAACATCTGGGGAGTTATTCTTATGAATTTTATGTGGTTTTAATTTGAATTTTAAAATCTGTGCAATTTGTTCTAAGTGCTGTACAAGGAGATGCAGAGACAGCCTTATAAATTTCCAATATTTACATTAAGCATTCCCACTGGAAGCAGTGGGGGGTGGTGTTTGTTTGAACAGTTTTTGTTCATGAATTTTGAGACATATGGTTTGAACTTGTACTTTTTCTTACACAATGGAGTAAGAATGTATGACTGTAGGTTAATGTCCAGAAGCAGGCTACATCTCTAAACTGAACCGTGCTTTGCTCTCTTTTTGACACTCCCCCAGGCTGTACTAGATGTTCTGTGGGTATCATGGTATGTCCTCCATTGCTGAGTAATTAATCTTGGTTCTTCCACAAAAGCAGCTATCCCCCTGTCCAGAATATCAGAGCTGGATGAAGGCCAGATAGCACACATATTGATATTTGCTAACAGATGTAATTATTTTGACAATGGGAACATTGTAAATAAATTTTGCCAGATGTGACATTAAAAGTTAGAAAGAGTTGGGTCTACAATGTTAAGGTGTCCTAGGTAGGGCACCATAGTCTGATATGCTTGATTTTCAAAGGGAACAGCATGTACAATACACCCAGGGTTTTAATATTATCGTTTATTCCTGCATCTTAATAATTGTTCTGTTTTGTCCTCTACCACCTTTATCCACTTTTATCTGTATCTGTTTTAATTTTCTTGTAAGCCATCTTTAGATGCACTTATAGGAGAAAAGGAACTGATAAAAATTATTTGCTGACAGTACTGAGTATGGTAACAACTGGCCTAACACCAGGCTATTCAAGAACTCTGAGGCAACAGTCCTGAAACAAAAAGGAAAATGAGCTTGTCTTCAGAGTTTTAGACTCCATACAGGACAGAAATCTGCTTTGACTTCTACTCTTTATGGGCTTTTTTTCCCCCTTCCTCCTCCTTTGTGCAGCAGCCATGTGTTGAGACAATGATTCTCCCCTGCTAGCAAAGGCACTGCCCCATACTGTGTTTGCAAGGAAACTGATGACAAAAGAACAGCAATAAGTCAAGGGAATATCCTTTGCCATCAGCCTACCATATTCACTTTATACTAATGGTTTCTTAATGCCATGTTTTCTACAGGTCAGATTTTTCTGCAGAGCAATCAGACTTAAAAAGACAACAAATAATGACATTCCCTAAGCTCCAGAGACCCTCTTTTCCTCAAGACTCAAGGACCTATTAATAAACTTAGTGCTAAGTTGGCAAAATAGTGAGTGTTAACAAGATTAGGAGGTGCTTGGCTGCCAGAAACATTATCAGCACTGGTGCTTAGAGATAAGAGTCCTGGGGGTGCCATAGGATAAGAAAAGTATTTCAGATTGTTCTGGACATAAAAAAGCAAGATGCTTTCCTCAAAGTTGAAAGGACACATTTTTATCAGTTTTATTTCCCCTGCAATTCTGTCGTTTATCCTCTTCACTTCCATGGGAAAGTTCTTGATGGTTTTTTTTGTGCCTGAAAAAAATAACCAGCAAATGTTGTTAGCACTTGAAGTGAAATTATTATATATTTTTATAGCTAAATAATACTGCAGTAGCGATTTTTATCCAGCACCTTTGCACAGCATTTAACAGTATGAATAAGACATGATAAAAGCCTGTAAACTTGAATAGCATGTTGAGTCATTGAACTGAAAGGCAATACTTGCAGCTATTACATAGAGAACAGAAATGAGGGTTAAAGCAAAGCCAAGTTCAGACACAGGTTTTGGGAGCATCTTAACTGCGCTTAACATCAACAGGCTTGGCATCTGAAATAAAAGCTGCATTCTACTGACTGTGTCAATATTACAGGGGTGGTTTGCACATTGCTGAGAATTTCAAAAGAAGATTTGTAACTGAATTGTGTTCCCAGATGATGAGCTAAAGGGGAACTTCATTCCTCCCCATCCAAAAAAAAACACATAGGACTAGGTCTGTACTTTTTGTGCAGGGACAGAATGCATGAGTCCCCACTGGTATAATGTGTAGATGCTCTCCTCACTGCAGAAGCACTAAAGAAGATGCAACATTGAACATACTCAGGTTAGGCTCAACCATGGTAAATGGTGTCCATGACAACCGAATAAAACTTCCAGGACAGAAACAGTGTCTATGGCCAGCCAACAGGAAAGATTGTTATGTCTTCAACATTCTTGTGAGAGACTTTTGGCTGGCCAATCTCAAGGAGTGAAATACTAAATGCAACTTGGTCTGATTCAAGCAGGTGGAAGATCATATCTAATCTTAAATGCATAGAAATGGGTGGGAGTAATGGAATCATAATAATAGAATCATAGGCATCCCACTAAGAGGCCATTTCCCCCCCCCCCATTTTTAATGTTGTACTTCACAGCTATTATTCACGTTCTGGCATCTGTTGGATTGACTCCTGAAATACACTGTGGGCAGGAGATGCCCTTGGAGATAGTTTAGAAGACATAAAGAATATTAGTGTAGAAGGCTGCAGCCTGATGACTAACTGGGGCCAATCACAATACCATTGTTTAAGGGGTGTGTTTTGTGGGTTTTAGTGTCTCAGGGGGAGAATATTGTCACCTAGACCAACCCAAGCTGCTCATTCCTAAATAGAGGGTCTTCCAATTAAACACTAGGTATTCCCAGTTACTGTGTGCAGCAATAAGCTAACTTTGATCATCAGCAGTCTACAAAGCTGAGAAAATGAGTCAGAAGACAAGGAAGCAAATGAAATAGAGAGTCACACTGAATAATGACTTGGATCCCTTTCTAGGTATAACAGGCCATTCTTCCAGCACTTGAATTGTGTTTGAAGTGTCTCTTTCCTACAGAGGCTGAGAGCAGAACAAGAACAACTGGGCCATCTCTGACTGAGTTGCAGATGTCATGAACTTGTCCATCTCCAGGACTGTTCCCCAAACACTCACATATATAGGTTAGCTGCGTCTACAACCATTTCAAAGGAAAGCAAGACACTAGGGTTGCACAAAGGATACTAATTGGTTTTGGTTGTTGTTGTGTGTCTTCAATCATTTCTGACTTATGGCAACCCTAAGGCAAACCTATCATGGGATTTTCTGGGTCTGAGAGTATGTGATACACTTGAGTTTACCCAATGTGTTTCCTTTACTGAGCGTGGAATTGAACCATGATCTTAGGGTCATAGACCAATGCTCAAACCACCACACCACACTGGCTTCTGGTTGAATCTTACTATATATTTATTGTGAAATGTTAGTCTTTTGTATGATTATTTAACTCTTCAGTATTGGGTTTTTGTTTTGTTTTTTGGAATTGTTATTTTGTACTATGTAACTGTTCTCTGATATTACTATAAGCCAATGGGAGCATTGTTTTACCATGGGAAAGCAGCTTAGAAACAACCATAAGGCTGTTGGCTGAACACAGAGACAGTTGGGTACGTTTGGATGTCTGAAGTAGGATGCACCCAAGGTCACCCAGTGGGTTTCCATGGAGAAGGGTTGGAATTGAATCCTGGTCTCCTGGGCTTAGGCCAGTGTTCAGCCACTACACCACACTGACTCTCACACTCCGACCCTTTTCACATGGCATTCGCCATGCAAAGGGCCTCTGGAGCATAGCGCAATTGCGAGGAGCTGTCCACATGACATTCTAGCAATTGTGTGATGCTGCCAGGGCCAGCAGGTGCTGATTGTGCAGTATTTCATTTTTGTCTTCTAGTTGAAAATGGTATGTGATCGCGCATCACTTCAGGGCCCCATGTGCACTTACCATGCATGCAGATCCTCTGGAGCTGCAGCGCTCGCACTTCCTGCTGCAGTGCAGCCTGGGAAAATCCCAGGCTGTGCTGCAGAAGGAAGACGAGGAGCCCTTACACAGTCTGCTCACTAGCAGGCAGCGGCTGCGGAGGAGAAGCAGTGGGGATACAAGAGCCACGAAAAGGTAAGGTGCAAAAAGGACCTCAGTTTGGTTCAGAGCAATTTGGATTTGGCCCCAGTACTGTTTTGGATTCAGTTCTGAGCCATTTAGAAATAGGGATTTGGCCCCTTTCAAATCTAAACTAATAGCGTAGTGTAGTGGTTTGAATATTTGACTATGACTCTGGAGACCAGGATTCCATTGCCTGCTCAGCCATGGAAACTCTCTGGCTGAAGTTGGTTGGTCACATATTCTCACCCCAGAAAATCCCATGATAAGTTCACTTTAGAGTTGACATAAGTTGGAAACGACTTGAAGGCACACAACAACAGATCTGAGTTGATTTTGACTTGCTCCAAACAGATTCAGATTTGCATCAAAATTTGGAAATTGGGCTTGAATTGGTAAATAAAAATGTCCATGACAATGTCAGGGGCTCGGGTGTGGTCGCGCCCGCGGGTGCCCCCGAAGCCGCCGCGGAGGCTGCCTCCAACGAGGAGGAAGGGGGCCTGGGTGCCGCGGAGGCCGCCACCGCTGACAGGATTCACCCAGACGCTGCGGAGGCTACCGCTGCCGACGGAGGTTGCCCGGACGCTGCAGAGGCCACCATCCCGGCTTCCACACCGGTGGGCGTGGTGGGCGGTGACTCGCCGGGGGAGGCGGGTCCCGGGCCCGATCCCGGGGCTCCGCCCACCCACGGCTCCAACCCAGAGGAGGCTGAGGCCTCCGCCCCGCCGCCCACATTCCGGCAGCGGCGGCAGTACAAGGAAGCAAACCGCCGGTCTCGGCGGTTATGTGAAAAACACCTGCAGGCTGAGAGCTCCCAGCTGTAAACACAGCTGGGAGCCCTCAGCGGCGTGCTCATGCCGGATTGGCCGCCGCTGGCCCAAAGGGACTATTTAGGGTGGGCACTGGGCTGGGAAGGGCACGGAGCAACAACCGTCAGCCTACCGTCCGTCTGCCGCCCTTGCCCAATTCTAGCCCAGCCTATGTCCGCGTCCAGCCGCTTGACCAGCCAAGGACCAACCCCCTGCGTTTAGGTGAAGTAACCTCCTTTGTGTTCCAGGTGAGGTAACCCTCCTTTACTTTCTGTTGGAGCCTGCTGTTTAAGGCGTGTCTTCAGTTAAGGACAGTTTGTTTACCGTGAACCTTTGTGTACGGGCAGCAATAAACGCTGTCTCCCCTCAGCTCTGTGTCCGGCCTCTGCTTGACCCCCGGCCACCGCTGACAGACAACACACACACACACACACACACACACACACACACACACACACAAACATATAATTCAGAAACAAAGTTGTCCCCTCTAAACAACTTGCCAACTTTCCAGCAGAGTATCTAAAGGTTTTGTTTTGTTTGTTGCTTTTTGTTTTTGCTGTTGTTTAGTCTCCTAAGATTCGCTTTTTAAAACAGCCGTATATGGGGGAGAGAGTTTGTATACATGCACAACATTTGGAAACACGATAGCTCCATTGCAGAGAAGTGCTCCTGACAAATTTGAGATACAGAAATTGTTTGTATAATTAGCAAAACCTGTTGCTATCCAGCCATTAAAGGAATAGAAACACTGCCCTTTCTTTCACCTGGAAAACCTATGGCTTACTGAAATCAGAATGAAAAAGCCTGATCTTAAAAATACTAGTGTACAAATGGGAGGGTTGGGAAAAGAAAAGTGCTATTACGGTATTTATCCATTAAGGTCTCACACTGGGAAGACAGCTTGCCTCATCTTATGAATTCAGGACAGAGTTCTTCCCTTGTCTGGTTCAGCACCCTCTGCACTTACCCCTGAAGTGCCAGGATATAGAAAAGTAAGCAGTTCCTGGGTATCCAGGTGGTCCAAACTCACCTCTACTGGAGGACTTTTCTGGAAGAGGCATCACACACACACACACACACACATTTTCAAAAAGAAAATAGTGCAAGTATCTATATGCAGCCCTGGTGATAGGAAAGTATATCTTTTGACCCCTAGAAATTTTTTAAAGGTAGCACAAATGCTCAGCATCAAACTGGCACTGATGAAATGTTCCCTATTCCAAAGCAGCAGTCTGCAAGACCTTAAGAGATTTTCATTATTACTCCTGCTGCACTTCATCTGTACCTTAATCCGGAGACATGTAAATTGCAGACTGATGATGATACTTCTTGGGTATCCATGCTGAGAAGCAACATCTTAACCAATTTACTGACAGTGTACAGTCCTAGCTGCTTTAATCAGAATGACAGCTGACTGTCTGGCTGGAAAATCAGTGTATGTCCTAGGCACTGAACATACACTGGAGCATCCCAAAATATTTCAGAAATATCTTAAGGGCTAGATATTACCTGACAAAGCAATGGCACAACCTTTGCTATTACGAGGCCAATGTACAGGCCAAATTGAGAAGGGGAGATTGGTATATCTTTTGGTTTCCTATTACTGTTGTTATCATAAAAAAAGAAAAAAAAGAAAAAAATTCTTTTTCCCCAGACTATTTTTTCATCAGTGCATTTCTCTATTTCTTCCATGCCACTTGCACACAGTATGTTAGTCTAATGAAGCCAAGACTTCCTGGAGGGCTATGATTAATGATCCTGCAGTGTCTCTTTTCTCTGCCACCTTATGACCTTTGCTACAGCCTGCCAGCATCATCAAACAAAACAGAGGATTTCCATTTGCAATAAAATAGAATGTAATTTTTTGATGAAGTTTCCTCATAGCACAGTTGAAGGCTATGAAAACAAATGAGTCAGTGTGTGAGTACATTTGTTATTCAGGCAGCCATGAGTATGTAATTGATTTATTGCTAGCTCGTGAGAATTCAGTGAACGTATATAAGGATTCCTTCTGTTGGTCAAACTCATTTTCCTATGGCCAGAATATCACTCACCAGGAAAGCGGGTCCAGAAAAACTAAGCATAACAAAGCTTGCAAGAATTCTCAATTTAGCCGTATGCAAATCTTACCCTTAGATTTTAAACCCTTTAGATTCCATGGGTTAAGGCCGTGGATGTGTTTTGTTTCATTCACCTTGACCATTTTATTTTTCATTAGTTGTAGCACCCAGCATCCCTCAATGTAATCATTAATCATTGATAATGATGGTTCCATTTCAGCTGCTCTAGGAACCCTTTTACAGTACACAAATATATCACTGTGATTCCACTTTAACTGCTGGGGCTGGATTCTCTGCATTCCCAGTGTCTGTAGCTTTATGAGGCATTAAAGCCCTCCATCAGAGATTTCTAGACTGCACATCCCAGAATTCCATAGTATGGAACTATACAAGTTAAAAGTAGAAATGTGGTGCTATGATTTCTTCATCCTATAACTACTATAACAAGTGCTGCAATTCTGTAGTGTGGAAGGGCCCCAGGAGATGAATGATAATGTCTTTGGTGCTCAAACACTCCTCACAATGAGCATCAGTTTCAAATGCCAGAGAGCGGGGAGGAGAGGGGGAGAGACCTTGCCTCTCCTTTTTGGCTGCGAAACATACTATTGTGTAATAAACAGGGGAAAAAACAAACAAACACTGACATGTATTCACTAGGACCCTCCCATAGTGAATTTTGTATATGCCACATAACCAATTTTTTAATTCTCCATCCTCTCCAAATTTGGTGAAAATCTATCCAGCCATTTTTGTGTGATGCAGAAACAAACTGATGAACAGAAACTTAATGGTGTTGATATAGACTGTGTTGTCGTTAAAATAAGGAAAATTTGCATGTGCAATATAGTTTCACACAGAAAATGATTTTAAATCATCAGCACTTATCTGGATGGTGGAATCTTTTGCTAATTGAAAGGAATTTCGAAAGAAATCAATTGACAATCAGTCCATTTGAGCTTAACTTACAATGTGAGTGCACTAAACACAATTGCCTGAAGCAAGAAAGATTTGCGTATTTAATATGAGTGCATGTGAAACAGTCTGCATTGGCACTACAACATTCATATAATGCTCACTGAATTTAATGCATCTCTCTGTTGATGTTCATGAGAAAGCACATCACCATTTTTGTACTCAATCTGCTAAGGAATAGATAGGAAGGAAGCCCTGGAATGTTCACAAAATTAGGTCCTTTGAGTTTCCAAGTGGTGTATGGGATGCATCTGAGAAATTTCACACCTTATTTCATTGTTTTTGAAAGTCTACCAGCAGTAGAAACCTGCTGAAATCATGGCTGGCTTGCTAGTGGAACCAGCTAAATTAGGGCCACTTTCTGGTCATCAGGATTATAAGGGGCCCACTGAGGAAGTCAGAAGAAACTGGACAAAACAGTAATGTAAACAAAATAATTGTATTGTCGTTGTTATTCACTAAGTCTCAATTAAGCTTGTTGTATTCACAATTTGAGAGAAGGGAAGATGGAACTGGCCGTTGCTGTACTATATTTCTAATGCTGTTCTATGGCCAACTTGTCAATTTTAATGTGTACCTGAGATTGTGATCATAGATCTCGATTTAGAGTAAAGCAAAATATAAATATTAATCTTGTCTGAGTAACCCTAGGGACTACTTCTGTGGAGCATTTCAATAGTGAGATCGTTTTATTATTTGGAAGATAGTTACAATGCATATTTAAAAGCATGTGGTTTAATGCTGGCCAGACGAAACCAGTTTTTTAAACATGTTTCAGATCCAGAGATTAGAATTATCCTCAGAGGATAAAAGTCAAAGAGAAGATTTACTTTTCTGTGAGATGGCTGAAGTTTGTGCCTCTGTTTTTTTTAAAAAAAATAAAAATAAACCCCAAGGGTATTATTTATTATTTATTATTATTATTTATTTTTCACTTATAGCTTCCTTTTCTCCTGGACATCATATTGCAGAGAATGCTGTTATATATTGTAGAGTGTACCTTAAAGGCACCAGATCTCATCTGATCTTGGAAGCTAGGTAGGGGCAACTGTGGATAGTACTTGAATGGGAGACCACCAATGAATAACAGGAGTAGTAGGCTATATTTCAGAAGAAAGAACTGGGAAACCTGCTCTGAGTATTCTTTGCTCAAGAAAATCATGTGAAATTAAAGAATCAGTACAAATTGACACATACAAACTTACAAATTGACACATACTTGAAGGCACATACAAACACACATATATATAGCAACTCAGTTTTTATATCTGACACATGATGACATTCTGAAGAAACATTATTCCCTGTAGAATCCATGAATAAAAAATAAAATGTCTGCCCTAGAGACCAATATCATTTTATTTCCCTTGTGACCTTGACAGATAATGTGCAAAGTGTTCTCCTGGATGTTTGAAGAAAGGGAGTGTCACAGTGATTATCTATCTGATCAATGACTTTTTAGTCATGTCTCCTATGAATAATGAATTTGACACATGATGTTAGAAGAGGGCTTGTGTGCACGTGTTGATGTGTATTTCTACAGGAGGGAGCCATCCTGCTCCAGTCAAGACCCTTCCTAACATGGAAGAGTTCTTGGGTACATTTTAATGTATATTGCGTTCCTTCACAAACTGAGAAATGTGACTGTCTGAGAGACAGAGCTGCCAGGTACTGGAGCAGTAGGGCTGTAGCTATTCCATACAATTCTACACCCCAACATACATTCTTTGTATAAACAGCATACAAACTGAGAAGCTAGAAATAGCAGTAAGAACTGCCCAAGGGTCATTACAGAAATCTTGATTGCAATTTCAGAAGTAAATGATAAAAAGTAAGTAAATGGTAGCTCTTTCGAAAACAGTTGCAGTGATGGGAAAACTCACACTCTGCCCTGGCACTGGATGGTCGGGGTGTGTGTGTGTGTGTGTGTGTGTGTGTGTGAGAGAGAGAGAGAGAGAGAGAGAGAGAGAGATGTTGGGTCTCCTGCAACTCTAAGAAATCTTTGTGACAGACACACACACACACACACACACACACATACAACATAATGATGGACATTTTACTAGTCTTTTATTAGATAAAATGTAAAACAGATATCTAAACTCAACATGGCTATGTCAACATACCTAGTATGGTGTATGTTATCAAAAATACTAGCAAAGTATATATTCTTTGCAGAGTACACTTTATAGGGAATGACCCTTTTCAACATTAGATTAAAAATATGCTCACAAAGTGCCTACATCTGAATATAAAGTGCCTGAACTTGAATTAATCAAATGGCTTCCTTCTTTCTCCTGAGCCCACACAGATATGTGGGAGCATCTGTGTGGTGTGTCAGATATGGAAAGCTGATTGTGCAGCATTTCTGTACCTTCTCCGACACATACCATATGCCAGCTGATGTTTCATAAGGTGGAAAGGAATGAACCCACTGAGCAAGTGACAAGATGTTCCATTGTTTTCCTTTGTTTCCATTCCATTTCCAGCTCAGATATCACAGCTGCTACAGATGTGATGAACAGTTAATTTAGTGCCCAGCTGTTAAATATTTACTACCTCTTTTGATTCAGTGTACAAGAATCATTTTGGCAGATATAATTATTTAATTACGGCTGAATGAGAAAAGGAGAACACAGATGATTCCTGCCATTACTGTCTTTTACTTCCAGTCTTGCTCCCAAAGTGGCTATTTCAGCAAAACACACACACAAACACAAACACAAACACACACCCTGGGTCACATTGTGATATCATATTTAACAGTACCTGAGAAATGCCATTTTAGATTATGCATTGTAAACATTTCAACTTGACACTGTATTTGAAAAATAAATGTTGCCATATATTTGTACAAGTAAATTTGCATTCTGCCATATATGTATGTATGTATGTATGTATATATGTATGTATGTATATATTTCTGCTTCTTGCAGAAAATCCAACTATCTCAGTCCATGGAAGGTCCAACAGTGTGTAGAAAAATTCATACAAGTTTGCATTCCTAGACATGTGTATTCTAATTTGTTCTTCACTGGAATTCTGTTGTTGTAGGTTTTATTCTATACAGCCAATGGCCTTTACAATGTTTAGAATAAAACTTGAATTAAAAATAGATTCATACAATTAAAAATGGATTATTAAAAGATACGTGTAACTTTAAAACTATATTATCCATTTAAAACCATTTTAACAACTGCTGTGATCCAACTGCCACTTACCATTGGAGTTCTGATCAGAAGGGGTGTTGATGCAATGTTTTAATTTTAGACATGACATATGCCATTTTCATACCTTCCTAGTAATCAAACTGCTTTTGATTGTAAGTGAATCAGTTTTTTGCTTTTTATGTCAACTGGAAATACCCCCTTGGTGGGTGTGTTTGTGTTCACAGCATGACCCATTAGGAATTTAAATAATGCTCACACAATTTTTTATCCTTGACAAGGAAGGAAGTCTCAACACCTCAAAGTGCAACACTGAAAAAGTAGTCAATAGCTACAAGATATTTAGTTATTTTTCTTTTCAAAAAAATAAAATAAAATGAATTTTTGCAGCATATACAGTTTTTTCTCCACAAAAATGAATGTCTTTGCTCCAAAAGCACCTTTTTCTTCAGATTTTTTGCACAAACTCCTTTTCTGTGGAAACATGCTTCCCCCCCCCGCCCAAAAAAAGTTTTGGGTTTCTTAAAAATATCCTGAAATATGTTTTTGAAAACATTAAAAATTTACAAAAACTCTTATCTAGTGGAGTCAGAACTCATCACATCCTTCACTCTGGTATATGAGAATGAAAACAACCAAAGATTTGCCTCCCACATTCCCAGGTCTGACCCAAAACATTTCTCTCCGTGAGGCAAAAAAAAACAATATAGCTTAGCACAACTTAGGTTCCCCTCATGGAATCACTCTGGTAGCAGAGGAACACATTCTCATTCTAATAGGCCTCTCAAGCATGTCTAAGGGGAAAAGGCTTTTAATGCACTGTTTTTATTCTTACTTTTTAATTGACACATTTTTAATTGCTTTCAATTCTATATTATCTTTAAATTTACAAGTGTCTTTATAGATCAGAGCTTTCAACTGAATCTGCTTTCATTCTCTAAGGTGCCTTGAGTCCCTGAGCTGAGAACGAGGTACAACAGAAATAACTAAAACAATTATCAAAAATAATGACACTTTGTTGGGCTACACAGCTGATTCAACAATGGAATGGGAAAGTTCATTTTTGTTTCATCTAAAAGCAACAGACTAGCCTAGGCAGTTCCAGGGCAGGCTGTGTGGCACACTCAGCGTCTGTTACCTAATGAAAGGGCTGGCCCTGGTGCATGTGAACATGCATCCATATGAAGCTAAATATTCACAAACAAAAGCAGAATTATCTCCACACACAGAATTTGGCAACTGGATGTTCTTTTGATCCAGTTCCCTTGAGTAATGTTGGCAATGTGAAAGAATGAATTCTGCATGCAATTAAATAATATCGGCATCTCTCTCTCTCTCTCAAAATACTCATCCTTCCATTTTGTCATAAAATTTCAGAGTGGCAAATAGACAAAACTACACAGACAATGCACACCATTCAAAATTAACATCAATAAACAGGCTAAAAACATGTTTTAAAAGTCAAAGGCTAAAAGAATTGTTTAAAATGTATATGTTTCAAAGTAAAGTAGGACCCAAATACTTTAAGGAGAAAAAAGTATGTGTTGCCCTTGCACCAAACAGAGACCCATGTTGGCATCAGTCAAGCTTCCAAGGAGATGGTATTCCTCAACTGAGGTGTCATAGTTGAGAAGGCCCTCTCCCCGGTGCTCCCCCATAATATTGTGCCCACTGAGGAGACACAAGTGTCCTTGGGTAGGAATATGTAAGGAGAAGCACTTGTTCAAGTACAGATGTGCAAAGCTCTTTAGTGCTTTTAATTCCATGGCCAGCACCTTAAATCTGCACCGAAAGCAAATTTGTGGTCTCTGTAGCCTGTAGCAAGTGCATGTACTTCAGAACCATACTGAAAAGGGAGTGAGAAAAGGGAGTTCAACCTGTAAGAACTTCATTAGTCCTGCATGGGTGGACTGGAACCAAGAACTGAGTGAAAGTAGAATTCCCCTGATCTTTTTTTAGGTCTTTAACCTATCGGCTTTTCAAAAATAATACCCCAAAACAATGTCAGCTGGGGTCGAATGTCCATTTGGTAATAATATTAATCATAAAGAAGGGAATAAGTATGCACTGAGGGAATAAATGTGTTTACAAAAAATGTCCCCCTCCTTTCTCCTGCTGTGGTTGATCAAAAACCTCCTACCCAAACATATTAGTATTAACAGAGAAATGTGGCATACTGTGAACTTCATGGGCACCATGGTGTGCTGCAGATTTGTTTTTCCTGTAATTTAATGGTTCTATTTACTAAATATTTGCATATTTTTCAGACCTCCTGGATGCTCCAGAATTGGACAATTTGTAAGGCAGAAATGTATAAAATAACTACTCAGGTGTATCCCATCTGTATCTTGCACATTCCCCAGCCCTCCAACATATTATTTGCCTTAATGCCTAAATATTTTGCTTTCAGTCAGAGACCATAATAGGAAAAGAAATGACAGAATGCTGCTTATTTAATTTTAATAAATTACCCAGGAAAAAAAATGTATTTCTCATTTTGTGCATATGGACAATTCATAATAAGCCATTACTACTTTCCACATAATGTGTGGCAAATCATTACCATTTCCGTTCCTTTGACTATGTCTCATATCTAGCCTATTTAAATTCAATGACATCTTTAAAATGTAGACTGTGAAAAGAACCTCTCAACTGTGCTTGTGGTCTTGTGGCTGTAATTCTACGGTCCTGGACCATAGGAAGGAATGTAAAGCCCTCTTTGAACTCTTGAAATAGATTTTGAGCTTGAAAAGGGAAATCTGATATTGTATACCTTCACTGCTGATTTCTAACTTAGAAAGTGGGGAAAGGCATGTACCATTCTAGAGATGGAAATAGTACTTGTAATTATCAGGACCCAGGTAAAAAAAGAATCAAGATTCACAACAGTTGAGAAACCCAGTCAGAAAGTATAATGGACCAGTGAAAATGATTCTTCTGATAAAAAAAAAATACAGTCTTTACATTAGAGGCTTCTCCCACATTTTCCCTTCAGGATTGTCTAATAAGTGGTCCTTGGACAAGGATGCATAAATTCAGAATGAATCTTTCAGTTTCAGTTTCTACCCATTACTCTTTAATACAAACATTTCAAGTTATTTCTATCCCATTTATGTCAAACACATGATTTTTTTCCCCTAATTCCTTCTACATACCCCAACCTTAGCACAATTCTCACCCATTATCAGGCAGATTTTTTCCAGCATGGAGATTGCCATGTTGTATGGATCTTTCAGTGGGTGCTAAATATGTTGAAACACTGAAAAGTAAAGCCATCCAAAGTGGCTTCTGCTGACTTACCTTACCTCATCTAGTGCCTAAATTAATCTCCAACCTTAATAACATAAGGGCTATCTGGGAAACACTGCCCTATTCCTACAAAGCAACCTGTGAATGACATAGAAGATAGAGTCACATTTAAAGTTCCAAGGGGAACTTTGGTCATCTGGAACAGAGAACGAGATCTTATTTTTCTGCATGTACCTCTTTTCTATTGTTTTGGGGCACCCTGGGAAATTGGCATGTGGCCTGACAAATTTAAGCCCTTCATTTCCTCATTTCTCCCTTACTTACTTATTGAACATATCTTTGCCTTATCAAGAACTTTTGGTTTCACAAGTCATCATAAAGTTTGTTGTGCCTTTTTGGCTGGTCTAATAAAGATATTGCCACAATGTCATATGATCAACAATTACAATAAAATAGGACATGTTTCTGCCTTTTTTGCTCTGCCTGTGTTTTCCTCAGCCAGGCTTTCCATTTCTATCTCTGTTTCTTCTTCCTGAATTTCCTCTTTGTATCTTTTGCCTGTCTGCTCGTAGCAGTCCCTCTTCCTCCCCCTCCTCCTCCTCCTCCTCCTCCTCTCTTTCCTTTACTTTAGATATCTTACCCTCATTCCACTATCTTTTCAATTCTGAAAAAGCTGAACCTGGTTAATAGGGCTGCTGGGTCAAATAAAGATCCAGCATTCTCAACTAAGAGGCTGAGAGAGCAAAATGTCTGCTTGGAAGAACTAATCCTTGATACTTGGCTGGAAGTGACTACTGAAAGCATTTTATCCCAAGAAACTTAAAGCAGTTCTTTCTTCTTTTGCGTATGCAATGAGAATGTGAAACCATCTTGCTATAGTTTCTATTTGTCTCCCTTCTGCTTTCTCTTGCAGATGAGAAACAAGCCTATTGGAATACAAATAGCACAAAATAAGAGCACCACAAATAGGTGGAAAATACATTATGTGAAAGTATCCAGGAGCACAACATTGTTTTCCTGATGCATAACCTGTACCCAGGACAAGAGGCTACTGTCAGGACAGAATACAGAGAAATAGAATGTTTTCTCCATATTGGCAAGGGGGTCAAGGCAAGGCTGCATTTTAATACCCTAACTGTTTAATTTATACACAGAATATATCATATGAAAAAGCAGGATTATACTTGGAGGAAAGAGGTGTGAAAACTGGAGGAAAGAACATCAACAATTTAAGACCCACCGATGACGCAAAGCTACGAGCATAAAATAGTGAAGACTTGCAACAATTACCCCGCCCCTAAAAAAAAAAAAAGTCAGGGAAGAAAGTGGAAAGGCATGTTTACAGTTGAATGTTAAGAAAACAAATATAATGAGTGCAGGTAATTCACATAACTTTAAAGTAGATGATGAAGACATTGAAATAGTTCAAGATTTCACATACCTTGTATCAGTCATTAATCATAACGGAGACTGCGCTCTAGAAATCAGAAGAACACTAGAGCCATTTCTGCACTACACTGTTATAGTGCTATTATTCCACTTTCAACATACTATGGAAACCTCAAGTTTGCAGTTTAGGGAGGAGCCTTTAGAATTCTCAGACAGAATGGTCTCAGTAAACTACAAACCCCAGAATTCCACAAGATGTTGAAAGTGGAATAATAGCACTATAACAGCATAGGGTGGAAATGGCCTAGGACTTGAAAGGGCAGTGATGAAAGAACTAGATAAGATCCTGAAGTGTAAAAATATATAATTGAATACTAATGTTAGGATTGTCCATGCCATCCTGTTTCTGATTTCTATGGGTGGCTTTGAAAGTTGGACAGTGAAGAAAGTTGACAGGAAGAAAATCAACTCCTTTGAAATGCAATGTTGAGAAGAGGTCTGTGGATACTGTGGACTGCTAAAAAGTTAAATAAATGGGTCCTAATGCAAATGAAACCTGAACAATCCCTAGAAGAAAAGATGGTCAAACTGAGACTGTTGTACTTTGGTCACATCATGAGAAACCATGACTCATTAGAAAAGGCAATAATGTCTGGTAAGATCAGTGGTTCTCAACCTGTGGGTCCCCAGATGTTTGTGGACTTCAGCTCCCAGAAGCTCCGGCCACCATGGCCAATGCTCAGGGCTTCTGGGAGCTGAAGTCCAAAAACATCTGGGGACCCACAGGTTGAGAACCACTGGGTAAGATAGAAGGCAGAAGGAAAAGAAGACTGTTGAGCAGATCAGTCCATTTCCACATTTTTCTTATATCTGGGTACGTACCATACTGTGTGGATAATTATCCTTTTTCACTGAAAAAAAACTCTGTATTTTTAAGGCACATTTTTCAACAAATACATTAATGGGTGTATGCCCCACAGTATAGTTGTACACCCTTTAGAAATGTCTGCTATGTTTAGTTCTAGGTTGTTGCTGTTTGCAGTTTTCACACATGTGCACATGTTATTGAAAAAACTTTATCTATCCTGGAATGCATCTCAAGGGCAGAAAAAATATGGATTTTGATTGCAAATTGAATCTGTTTCTGTGTTCATAGATGCATACATTCCTACATACCCCATAGGTGAAATGATTTGCAGGAGCATTGTTGTCTATAAGAAGTGTGGTTATGAGGTGGTTAATAAATATATATTTTAATATGAATAAATAAGAAAATCTGCCTAGACCCATCTCAACCTTCACTTAGTTACCTTTATCATGAAGAAGAATCTCAGGACCTGAATGGTTTTCTAGAACTTTAAATTTCAACCTTTGAGGTCTTTTTGCAAAGCTTTGAAGTGTAATCAGTGTCCATTTTCTGATCCGTTCAGCTGAGGAATCTTTTGCCTTAAACCAGCCAGTTTCAATATGAAAATCAAAGCTCACAAAATTCATCTCAGTTTTGGGTTTGATATATTGTGATAGAAAGATATTTCTAAGTACCATAGTAGTATCAGGACAGAGATCTAAATGCTTCAACACAGAGATCTCAGTTAACACTTGTTTATTCTGAGTGTCTATATCAGGCTGTTCAACATTGCTGCATGCCTTCCGAACCTGTACAAATGTTGTAATGTGAAATGTAAAAGCCTCGAAATGAATCAGTGACCAGTTGCTTTAGGCTTTTTGTCAGCAATCAAGCAAGGGTAAGAAGTGTTCACCTTCATCTTAACTGGTTTCCAAAGGATTACCTAAAACCTACTTATCTGTTGCTGCTTCTGTTGCTACTTTACCCTAACTTTAATTTAAGCAGGAGTTCAAAAAGAAAGTGAGGAAGGATGGAACATTTTCGTTTTGGCTGTAGAATATTGAACATGATTCTGGGGAACTCAATTGCATTTCGGATCTACTGCAGCCTTTCTTGCAGTCCTTGGGAGTTCTGCATAATTATCTTTAATCCCTACTACTGCTGACTCAGTACTTTAAAAATATGCCAGGGAGGGAGGGAGAGGCTTAACAGTTCCTCCCACCACTTGTCTAGTTTGTTCTCTATACCAGCTTTAAAAAAAAGTGGAGGCAAATAATCTATATTTCAAAGAAAGATGACCTTTACTTTATTTAAATGGAATCTTTCCTTCAATATCTGAAATGAGAAAGTGATTAATGCTGGAGTTGATAGGCAAGCTATATTTTAGAAACAGATAAGCTTAAAGGTCAGACATTGTGACGAAGAGGACTTGAGGTTTTAAAATGTTTAAACAGTTTGTAAGAAATGGGGTGTATGTCTGTTTGCTCCCCCTTTTTTAAAAAAAAATGCAGAATAAAAGCATTTGGCATTTTCATAAATTTTCTCTTTTTGTGTTAGCCTAGAACTCAGTGAGATTGGATGAATAAAGAGCCTGATATATTTGGAACCTAATCTTGCCTCCAGTGGATTGAGCTCATGGTGCAAAGGTGCTTCTTATAGACTTGCAGCATACTCATCTCCCGTTACAATGCTGCTTCTAAGTTGTTACAGCTATGCTGTACATTTCTCTTTGGGTCAAGCAATCATCAACAAGCTAAGGTTCTTCATCCATAAGATTTAGGAACAATGTTGTTGACTTCTCAATCTGCTCTGACTGTCCCTATGGGTCAGGAAGGGGAACAACGTTAGTAATTGGTCTCTGGTGCATGTCAAGTCGATCTCACACTGTACTGAGGGCAGGAGGGTAGATCACACTACAAGGGCATGTGAAAGGGCAAACAGGCTTAAATATCCCACAACTCCACCCCTGTCATGTGCAGCAATCTGTCGTCATGTACCAGTCATGAAGCACCCCAAGGAGGCCATCAAAATACTGCCTTCCCCAAAGCGTCATTGCTGTGTGGGTCCAGATCAGTACTGATGATCGACCATGGAATAAGGAGACCAGACACAGAAACTTGGATTTATTTGGCCTAACCTATTTAAGTTGGGTTGGCCTGGAAATGGAACAAGACAGAGAAGCAACCTGATATGGGTCCAGTTGAGGCCAGGTGTCACCCCTTGACATCCTCTTCAGTCTTCCCTTGGACAAAACATCTCAGCCTCAAGGGCATTCCAAATTTTTGGGCTGCTCCCCAGTAAGCTGTAATTGGAGGATAAACCCAAGGGACTCCACCCAAGCCACAGGACTCTACAAGTAAGAGCCTGAAATCCAAGTTAACCTCAAGGGCAGCTTTCTTCTCTACCTCTTGGGTTACAGGATCCGAAAAAAGAAATTTCAGAATCCTATCCTATACCAAGTGGGGTGACAAAGTTGTATACTGAAGGCTTGTATTCTCCCCCCACTATCTGCCATGCACAAGGGACAAATGTCTGCTTTGTCCTGTTTCCCCACCAGGCAAACCAACATAGCCCTCACTCCCTGTTGCAACTTCCCAAGGAACAACACATTATCCTTTTTCTGGCAAATGAATAACATCAGCCCAGTAGAGCTCTGGCAGTGACAATACTATACTAGGATGTGAGAGAAAGTGGGCCAACCTCTTGCCCATGACATTACAAACTTCTTTTGGAGTAGGGTAGGGCTCTGAAACTTCCTCTTTAAGATCCTGTGGCTCAAGGGGCAGAGGAGGCTACCCTTGAAGCTAACCTGGAATTTGTACTCTCACTTGTAGAGTTCTGTGGGTTTGAGTGGGATTCCCCCAGGTTATCCTCCAATTACAGTCAGTCAGGGAGCAACCAGTTATTGCATTGCCCTCAAGGCTAAGGTGTTTCACCCAAGGGAAGGCTGAGAATGTAGTCAAGAAGTGGTACCTAGCCTCAGCTGAACTGACATCAGATTGCTCTATTCTGTTGATCCATCTCCAGGCTAACTCAACTTAAATAGGTTCGGTCAAAAAAGCGGCCCTGACTTAACACAATTTTCTGTGTCTGATCTTCTTATTCCATGGCTGGTCATCAAAAGGGTTAAAAATATAAAACTTTTTGCAGAAGTCTATAAAAATATTAAATTACAGGGCATAAAGCAAGAAAATTTAGCAACAAAATCAAACAAACTGTGCAGGATCTGCAAGAACTCCCACTTCCATTGCCATCTTGGATCTCCCATCCTGGGCATGTATATAACTTGCCAATCTGAGCATTCACACAGTCATCATCATGTCCAAAGTAGGGTGATTCACTGGTCTACAATCCGGCACATTTTCTCTTGGCCACTTCTTCTTAGTGTGCTAATGCTGTGAATATAGCAGTCAGTGATCCTGTTTAGATGTGATAGAGTCCACATGGATTCACACATGGGTGACTTTTTTGTGATTGTTTAACATGCTGTTACTGCAGTTTCTAGCCAGACTTGGGGGATACCAGATATCATTTTGATATCAATAATTTGGCCTTCCTCACCCATTCCTTCCCACGTGCTTGCGAGACCCCCGGACAAGCATGCAAACGGGCTCGGTCGCTAATTGCTGGAATATTCAAAACAAATACAGGCTGGCCAGAAATAGCCAGACTGCCACTTCAGGAGACCTCTCGGCAAGTACCCTCATTATGTATGCACGCTACTTTCAAAGAACTCCCTGCCCTGAGCAGACAGCTTGACAAGCCGAATACTCAAGCATCAAGCACTCCACGTTTGCATTCTGGCTACTCTATTGACAATTTAGACCTAACTCAATCATGCTAAATTCTGACCTTTCGGAGGCTTTGTCTCCAGCCCAAAACTCATTGTTTTCCCCCAAATACGGATTAGCCTACGACCACATTTTCCCCTATAAAAACCACTGACTTTGAGAGCTTCCTTGGATCACTCCCGACTTCCATACCGCCTTGCTGCCGCTTTGCTTGGTGAGCCTTCCCCTCAGTCCCATGTACTGAGAACCTTCATATCCACAAACTTTATCTTCAGACTACCCGGGCTTCAGGACAGGTGCAGTATTTCTCAAACCAAATCTCCTCTTAAAATCCCTCTATCCCACTCCAACCTTTATTTCTATAGTTATCTGTGTGAGTGTGCTGCATGCATTGTTTGACTGTATTTTAATAAAAACAACAATTATTATTTCACTTCTGTTTACTCTTTGACTTGGCTTGATCCTGTAGACACTGGGTAAAAGATCTTGCTCCATTGCCCTGCTTCTCATATCACTAACTTGTGTCTTTTGACTAATTTCTCCAACTTGTATAATTTGGAGCACATTTAGGTGTCCCTCCCGGGACCCACGGAAATCAGGGTAACAATGTTCAATGTCACATTTAAATGGGGCCAAAGGATAAATTCAATGTGTGCTTTAATATATAAACACAGTGAGAGGTTTCAAAGCTAAGTGCTGACATACCTTATTACGATAAGTTTTGTTGTTATTAATGAGAAACACACATGTACTATCTAAAATTAACATAGGTTATTCAAAGGGTTCACTTCAAAAACAAGACAGAATAAAACAAAAAGTACATATAAATAAGGTCATTTAAAGGTGTTGCAAATTTTCTCATAGCTGCCTTAGCATTTCATATAATAATATGAAACAAATTATTCTGCCTCTGAAGTGTGATTATGAAGTACACAGCTAATTATTAATCTCAGCTATGGTCAATTTAATCCTTTTGATTTTAATCTTAGTGGTTGTCTTTCTCGTGCACTTGGTTATGTTTAATATGTCTTATTACATCAGCTGGAAAACAGCATCTGGAGATGCAATGACTGCACAAAAAGAAGAAACCAAGGAAGGTGTTGGATCACTAGTATATGTGAGGTCAATGAGATTGGGTAGCAATAGCACTCTAGAGCTGAATTAGCAATATGGAACATTTTGCCAAAGTTCTTCTAATAAAATAAATTGTTTCCATTTGCTGGTAAAGCTATTACCATTCCAGGGAAGAAAGGGAAAAATCCCATTGCTTGTAAAGATCAGAGGTCAAGATTGCAAATTGTTGCTATTTTCTATGTCACTTTGTATAACACAACAAATTTTATGAGTCCCGACAACTGCTGATTGGCTTCAATGGGTTGCAGAAATAAATAAATACAGTGAGAAGGGGTTTAAAAGACCAAAAGCAGAAAGATCAATGTTTAGACTGAGTAGAAGTGCTGTTTGCTTGCAAATAATTTTGGTTGGGAGTGGAAGTAATAGCTTACTCCTTTTGTTTGTTGCAAACTGACCCATGGGGAAAAACTGTGTAACCCACAAAATTATGAGAACACTTGCACTTAACAAGAAACAGTCTAGCCAAGTAAACTATGTCATCTGTTTTTATCTACTCTTATGGGAAATGGAATATGGACTTTAAAACTGGCATATTGCTGTTGCTCCCACCACCAGCTGAATTGTAATTATGTTTCAAATCCAAGTATAAGAGGTCTGTAATAACTTAGCATGTAATGTAAGGAGTAGTAGCACAAACTGAAAGATTGGGAACAAATGATGTAGAACACCTGCCCATGTTGAAGTGTAGCAATAGAATCTCTTGATTGTGTTTTATTGTATTGTCTATTTTATCAAAGTATTCAGTCTACATTAATAATCCCAATTTTACAAAAAAAATTCCAGGGAGATCAGAAAGATTTTATCTGTCTCCCCTCTTTGCAGATTTGGACATACAAATTATAGAGAAGGTGGCTAGGTTTTTTGTCTGTCATTACTACCCAATGACAAATATTAGATGGGCATACATAATTCAGGGATTTTAGGTACTCTTCTTATGTTTAAGCCATAAGTATTACATCTGAAATTTTACCAATCTTAATTTTTATATTTGGTACAAATGCAGTTTATTTACCGTACTTAGTACACAGTGTATGTTGTATGAATTTTACCTGTAACTGTAATTGTGTAATATTATCTTTTTTATAATTATTTTTATTTGTTGTTTTTTTTTAATTTGGTCAGTGACCATAAATAAAATAAATGAATGAGTAATATAGAAAGGAAAACAATAATATGGTTTGAAAAATGGATGACTACCATGCTTATACAGTCAGTGTGATACAGTGGTTTGAGTTTTGGATTAAGACTCTAGAGACTG
Source organism: Iguana delicatissima (assembly GCA_948472985.1). Lineage (NCBI taxonomy): Eukaryota > Metazoa > Chordata > Lepidosauria > Squamata > Iguanidae > Iguana > Iguana delicatissima. Next base: position 245,155 of record CAOKZL010002060.1, on the reverse strand, counting down.
TGGTTTGAATCCCTGCTCAGTGATGGAAACCTTCTGGGCAACCTATAATCTTAGGCAACCTATAATCTAAATCTCAGAGAAAGGCAAAGCCCCTCTGAACAAATCTTACCAAAAAAAAAAAACCCATGATAGGTTTGCCTTAAAGTGGCCATAAATCAAAAATGAATTGAAGGCACACAATAACAAACCACGTTTACACTTTATTTAAACACAAGGAATCCATGTAGATCTATCTATCTATCTATCTATCTATCTATCTATCTATCTATCTATCTATCTATCTATCTATCTATCTATCTATCCATCCATCCTCTATTCCTACATATGTATGTATGTATTTGAATCTGTGACACACGTGTTTGTAAGGACTTGGTTGAAAGATCAATATCCACAGCCACAAGTCTCCCATCTTCTGGTACAGATGGTGATCTTTATGACATGTTACATATTTTAATGAAAAGTTTAGCAATTTCACATTTGAGCTCACTAAGAACTTTTGGGAGGAGATTGTTCTATTTTGGACCCATTTTCCCAAAGCATAAGAACATATTAGGAACTAAGTTGACCAGACTAAAAGTTTCTTTAGTCTAGATTTCTGTTTATACATTAATCAACCAGTTACCTATGGGAAATCCACAATGACTGGACTGATGACTGTATCCATTGTCTTTTCATGCTTTAGCTGCCTTTTATAATTCTATTAGCATGTAACCAGAATTTTTCCTACTGGGGGTAGATGATGTGTCAGGTGATTTCAGAATTATTTTGTATCCACATAGTAGTGAATTGCATTAAATTTTTCTCCTGGTTAAACTTTTATGCTAGCCACATTATGACTGTTTTAGAAATTATGCTCTAATCATTACTATTACTGTTGGCCAGAATTTTGTATCACTACTTAGTTAAGTGTACTAAGTAACCTCTAAATAACTAAACTACGTAACCTCTTCTGTCCCAACCCACTCACCAGACCTGATGGAAACATTATTCACCTGTACTCCAATCCCTGGCAGAACGTACTTCCTTCTTACCATGCAATTGATCTCCATTAAAGTAGGCTGCAGGGAGGGAGTTACAATCATGGCAATAGCATCACAATTTTGGCTAAGTACTGATTGTTAATATTACACAGTTCTTCTTCTTCTTCTTCTTCTTCTTCTTCTTCTTCTTCTTCTTCTTCTTCTCTCTTCTTCAAAAAATAAGCAATAATTATACACATGGGGTTCCCTGCTGTGTAGATGGTTGGCTTCAAGAAGCATCTGAGAGAACTCCATACAATGATCAGTGATACTGGATAATAGCCAAGTCAATAAGGGACAAAGGAATGAGTTGGAGAAGAATTTGTGGCAGTGGGATTTTAACATTAATTGCCCCTGTGTAATTATCTCATCTTCCAGCCTGCTCTTGAGCCACGAATGAAAGAAGATAGAAGAGAAAAAAATAAATGTGAGAAAGTGGAGGATGATGAAAAAGGACTTTCAGAATGGCTGATTTTCTCAGATTCTCTTGGGTATTTGGAAAATTTCTGAGGAAAACCTCTGCTTTCCTCAAGATTTCTCCAGAGAGGTTTGACCTTCATTCCAAACTGAAATGACTGAATTCACTACAAGAAAGAACAGCTGAAAAATTAGTACAAAAAGCCCCACATTTTGGTGCATCATTTTCTGACAACTTGCTCTTTTGACACTTCTAAATTAAGGACAAGTTCAATTAATTTGATGAGGGTTCTGTTGTATCATCAGTTCTTCTTGTCTGCAGAGGCTTGATCAGAACTGCCTGCACAGTGCACTGCTTGCTAAGTGAGCTGGAAGGGATGGGAAAGCTGCTAAACTGGCTGAGAAACTTTGCAAGCAGCACATGTAAGGTCCACCAGCAATCTTGAGGACTGAGCCCCTATAGGTCCTTCATGCTCCCTACGATGGAGTATACGGGTTCCACTTCTCAGCCAATTCTGTTTTCTGATGGTGCTCTGGTCCCTAACCTGTAAGTTAAGTGGGAAAATACTGTAAACTTGCCAGTGCCATGCTACCTGTTCTCTTAATAGATCTAATGTAAGAATAAACATTACACACAAAGCACACAAACACACACATCTTAGTGTTACCCTGATTTCTGGGGTCCCTTGGTGACATCTCAATATGCTTCAATCAATGGGGAATGAAAACTAGCCAGAGCACAAGCAATAGCAATACGAGAGGCAGGGAAACCTAGAGAGATCTTTGAACCCAATTTTTATGGGGTCAGGCCAAGCCAAAAACCAAGTAAAATTGTCTAATAAAATGATTTTATTGAGGGGAATTCACTCATGCATGCACACAAGATACACACAATCACACATTCACACAAGAGCTACCTGAAAGAGAAAGGGAGGAAAAATTATAGAGAGACTGAAGGATTTGGGGGGATTTATAATTACCAGTCCAGAAGAGTAGTGAAGGGCAGAAATGTATTTTGACTTAGGTAGGATCTAAGGACAGTTCTCATTCAGGAGCCAGACGGACAGAGTGACAGGTAGACCTTCAAGAGACTGCACTGGGCCTCCTCAAATCAGGGGTATTTGTACCCTGAAAATGGCTTGTGGCTGTGAATGTTCCAGATGCAAGACAAAGGGAACCTGTCGTGGACAATGAGTCTTTCACCTGTTGATGGGCTTAGTGCTTTGATTGACAAAGACATGATGAATGTTGTAATAGCTATCTATTGTGGGTGCTGTGAGGACAGAGAATCCAGGTGTACAAGGGATGGATACCTGTCAATCAGTGTTCTAGTGGGCTCCTCACAGTTGGATTCCCTGGAAAATTCCAGCTTCTATTTAAGCCTATTGTCCACAGGAATGGTGTGTATTTGCCTGACAAATGACTCATTCTTACCTGGAGGAATTTTGGAGTTGACCTATGCTTCTCACATTTACAGTCAAATTCTTTCCCTCGGTCAGTTTGACCTCTCTGTCACCTCTCAGGCTTCAATTTGATATCAGAGCCAATAAAATGTGTTGCCAATTACATATGATGCCAATTAGGTATGGTGCCCATCCAAACCATACTGATATTGGGGACCCCCAAAGCGGGGCCTTACATTAGTTGCACTTATTTATACCTCATTGTCATTGTCTCCTGTCCAGAAATTTTCTCTGTCAGAATTCTACTCCATCTCCAGTTTCAGCAGGGGTGATACTCTGCTGAATCACATAAACAAACATACCAGTGCAATGGGAGTAATTTTTAAGGGCCTTTTCACACTACACTGTTATAGTGCTATTATTTCACTATCAACATCCTGTGGAATTCTGGGGTTTGTAGTTTGCTGAGACCAAAGAGCTCTCTGGCTGAGAATTCTAAATGTCCCTCCCTAAACTACAAATCCCAGGATTCCATAGGAAGTTGAAAGTGAAATAATAGCACTGTAACAGTGTAGTGTGGAAAGGTTCTTAGTCTTCAGTAGACATATTCCAAACTGGATGTTGTAAGGTTGGTATCCTAAATGTTAATCCAGTTTGCCCCCATAGTGCAAATGTTTTCATCCATTGTAGGATCAATTAAACCAAAAAACAAAGACAAAACAAGCTTTTCAGGGATCTTTGAAACTATGTATTAAATGATATCACTCACATTGTGGATCATCAAAACCTCTGTTGCAGTTGCAGCAATTCTGGAAAGTGTTTCTGCTAGTTGTTTTCTTTCTAATGCATAAAAATTTCAAGCTGCAGTCCTGAAGCCTTTAGCGATCCACCAGTGGCACATACCTAATCTCTCTAAATTGACAGCAAGAGCCGTATTAACTCAGTTTGTAATCCATTCCACTACACAAAGGAGTTGTGCCATCTGAGAACAGAGTGAGAAAAATGTTATCTTGTTTTGTTTTTTTAATAGGTGGTAACATACCATATGACATTTTGTTTTTTTAAAAAAAAATCGCTTAATTGCAGACTGTTTCCTGAGCACAGCATGAAATTGGATGCAAAAAAGAAATTTGCCATGCAGACTTTCTAGCATAATCAGTAATATAGATGTGTATTGCGGAGACTACAGAGCTCACTTGAATGGGGAAAAAAGTTAGATTAACCTTGGAATGAAGTATTCAATAATTTTGCCTAGACTGGCAAAATGGATAAAAGAACAAAGAGAGGCACAAAACATATCTTGTAGGGCCAAGGATGTTTCTCTACCTTGATGTGAACAAGGCTAAGTCTGTAACTATTGTCAATCTTATTGCTGTTTATAAATATGAAAGCTGTAATTCCTTCTCCAACACCACAAAACACAATCAATGATTGCAGCTCTAATCTAATTACAAGGCATAGGGTTAAAAGTAAGAAGAAAAATTATAGCACTATAGCATTTCACTAAGAAATAAATGTTTATCTTAACAGCACTGGGCTGGCTTACACGAGGTAAAATCTGAAATGTAGGACTACCAATGCTTCTGATCCAATTCACAATGTAAATCAGCAAAGCATATTGATTTTAAGACAATTAGATTATGGTCTAGACTGGGATGGGCAATTGTGAGGAGGCAAGGATAAGTTTTGCCCCGTGACTCCTTATAGCTTCTGGCCTCCATTTTTTTTGCACTATTTGGCCAGTCTTAACAATTTTAAGTCAATTTGGGACATGCTCAAGGGCACTGGGATGTGAGAAAAACTGTTGAATTTATTGGCTGATTGAGATCATTTTGGAGTGAAAAATGCCACCAAATGAGCCCAGGATTTTTACTGAGCAGCTGAGGGGCCTTCAGAGGAGGCTCACAGCTGTAAAAGCAGAATATACATACCACACTTTGCCAACTCCAAAACATGGGTGACTCAGAGATCCACTTGCAATGCTAGTGCCTCAGTGAAACAGTGAGAAATAATAGCGCAAAGAGGAGGCCTGCAACCTTATGACATCTTTTGTACCCATGTATATTGGTATTAGTGCAGGGAAGAGCCAGCAGGATATCCAAAAGTAAAGTTGTTTGTTTTATTGGGGGAATTAACAATCACACTCACAAGATCTAATCAATCTCTCAATCACACAAGGCTAACTGAAGGAAAAGGGAAGAAAAGTTGGACAGTGAGAGTTTAGGGCAAAGTGGATATTTATCAATCATGGTTCAGACTAGAAGTCCAAGAACAGTACACAGACAGAAATAGGAGCAACAGAGTGGCAATCAACAACCAGTGCACTGTGAGTTGGCTAGTCAGGGTTTAAATATCCTGTTTCTGCCTGGAGGATGAAGATGTTAATGGATCTCTGGCAGAGTAAACAATAGAGTCTGGAAAGTGGGCAATGGGGTCCACTTTCATGTGGCCATTAACTCACAGAATGAGCTAATGACCACATGAAATGACAAAGGACTGATGGGAGTCATGATAGCTCCTCGATTTCTGGGCAGGAAAGGGAATAAAAGAAGACTTTGCCAGGGAGTGGGAAGAGGGTTGAAGAGTCTTGGTTTAGTCTCAGGTTCCGTTGTCTCTGGAAGCTGAGTAGTTGATGGACATTTGCATGGACTATTTGCATGCATGTCTATTGTTGCTGGAGTTCCCTGGAGATTCCCTAAATAACCTGGCCATGCCTAGAGGTCCTGTCTGACCTAGCTTCTACATATGTTCAACCAATCCTTTCTCTTAGCTAGCATGGCCATGTAGCCATAGCAGTGTATAATTTATATTTATGCCAATTCACATTTGCCAATTAAACCATATCAAAGTGTGGGGGTGTATGTCCTGGTAACAAGCCTGGTCTAGGCAAATGGTTCTCAACATTTCATCCTCCAGGTCTTTGAGATTTATTTCCAGAATCTTTGATCATTGTTCACACTGGCTGGGTCTGCATGGAGATGAATTTCAAAACAGTCCTCCATTTGAAGGGCTGTGCACTTGGTTTAAACCTGGCTTAAAGATAATGCAAAAAGGAGGACCAGAGTTTAAGAACCAGTGGTCTAGACATTCAAACTCAGTTCAAGATTATGAAATTCCTATTAGTAGATAGGCCCAGCTTTTCCACATGGCAAGGTAGAGTGACTACGGATGTGAACATCATTCAGTTCTGTTTTTGTTATGTCTTTCAGAATTCTACCACCATTCTTGCACTGTATTTTGTAATGGCTGTAAACTCTTCTGTCCTCCTTCTTGAAGAAAAATGTGTGCATATTAGTATAACATTTTCTCCTAATAGATGTATTTTTATCCATTGGCTATGCATGTTTGCACATGTTTTTCAGATCTGTAAATCAGAGAGAGAGAGAGAGAGCATCTGATACTTGTAGTGATGCTCTCCTGATGCATAACCAGGACTTTGGCTTGTGCTGGAAATGAACCAGTAGTCAGTGAAGCTGTTTCAACAAGGGAGTTATATTTGCCCTGTGACGGGCCCAGCCTGTATTCTTGCCATGGTATTTTGGTACAAGATAGGTGAAGTCAGGAATTGGTGTTTAACAGCATTCATTTTTCAAGTATTGGCAAGAAAAGGGATGCATTACCATCACTCAACTTTCATTATAAGTCTGTCAAAGAGCCTCTAAAACAGTAATGTTTTGAGTTCTCAACATAGATTGTCTCTGCCATAGCCTACACAGCCTGAAACAGGCCATTGACAATTCCTAATTTCTGGAAAATACTGCAGAACCACCTTGTTTTCAAGTACTTGGATACAGCATCCACCAGCTTCTAGGAATCTTTTTTCCATGATGACATATAAAAAATAGGTTTGCCACATGCATCTAACATGTATATAACTGTTAGAGTTTTTACATTGTGGAATACATTATCTGTATATTAGCCCTCCTGGTATGGGAATAGCCAAGGAAGGGAAGGATAGCTCAATGTGCAGTTTTCTCTTTCAAACGGATGTCTCAGGTGTTGGCATGTAAAACACTCTCTAGTCAAGATTTATATGGCATGGCAGATATAATCCGCACTCAAATCAGACTGCAGATGGAAGCCCACACAACATTTATTAAGTCACTCCTACATTCCACAGATGATCTACCCAGTTGAGTAGCCAAGTCTCCAACCTAGTTGAGAGGATACTTCTTTCTTTGAAGAGTTAGCTTTCTGAGGACAGTCCTCCATTTGAAGGGCTGTGCACTTCAAACCTGGTTTAAAGATAATGTAAGAAGTGAAAACAGGGACCTGAATTTGCCCACTTAGTCCTGGGACAGCAGACTGAACAGGTTCTCATTTCACCTGCTTGTAGCTTTCATTACTACAGTGAGATACATTACATTTCAGTTTGCATTATAGCTGCAGTAATAGTTTCTAAATTTGTATCTCTACAAATTGGTGTATGCATGTTTTCTAAAAAATGATATTCTCTTCCATGCCTTTTCCCTTGATTCAGAGGTGGCTATCCTGCTAGTGGCCACCAGAAACTGAAGGCAGAGTCTTGCCTGTAAAGTTCCTCAACTAATCAGTTCACCAAGTCTTTGTCATCATAAAAGGAAATCATGTGGTCTAATTTCTGGAGGTTGGTACAAGCAGCAAGATCTAGATATAAGATATTTCACAAATAAAATAAAGTGGATAATGCAAACAAAAAAGAAGTTGAATGTATTGATATAATGTGGAGAAAACAAATATGAGTGGGAGTTAACAGAATCCCATTCACTGTCTGCCCTGGCTCAAATCAGAAAAAATATGGAACAATAAATAAAACATGACCTAAAATTGTCCCATATTTTCTGACACAATAAAACCACTACAAAGCATAGAAATCTGTTCCACTAACTTCTGCTGAGACATATTTCAGTCGTATATATCAAAATATATAATTATATTCCCCCAACATATGCATTATTCATGTGAAGGTACAAAGCATACAAAAATGAACTGTGGGGTCATACCACTTGCTTGTGCTATTGAAGAATGTTATCTTGGTCACTGGTGTTCTGATGACACCAGATTCCAGGATCTGGGCAAATGCAATGTGCCTACAAGTGTATTAATTTCTTCCTATCACATACCCATATTAACAAATGAGAAAGAAACCAATAATGGCAGAAAAAAATGTGTGTGTGGTTAAAAATATATCTTTAATGCCGAGAAACTCTCATAGGGCGAATCCTGGACTGAAAAAGATTTTCTATATTCTATGCAAAATCTGCACGCAGTTGTTTTGCATAAAAAACAGAATTTTTTTGTAGAACAAGTATTATTTTCTATACAGAAGATGCAGTTTCCTATATAGTAAATGCTCTAGTTGGGAACTTATTCTGATTTTTTCTTTTTCAGGGAAAACAGTTTTTCTGCACAAGAAACCACAATTTCTCTGCAGGAAGCAGCGTTTTCTATGCTGAAAATAATTAATAATAATAATAAAATTATATATATATATATATTGTATTATTATATTTTCTGCATAGAAAATTATAACAGTATTAATTCTGTACAGAAATAGTAAAATTATAATATTATAATAATTTTCTGCATTGAAAATGCTGTTTCCTGTTGGGGGAAAAAAACACCATTTCCAGTGCAGAAAATCCTTTTTTTTCCTGCACAAAACAGCCACATGTTAATCTTGTGCAAAATAAGTCCTGAATTGTGAATAGTCTAAGAAAACTGTGCCTTTTTTGAAAACTTTCTCAGAGCAGGAAGAAAATTCCTAAAATTTGTAATTGCTTCCTTGAAGAAGAGACTTAGGCCCTTTCTGCAGCTTATGTTTTTGCAGAGCTGGGATTTGAGAATCGTGCGAGCAGCCTCTTGCATTCCTGTTGCTTCAGCTCCACAGCCACTGCCTACTTACAAGCAGGAAGCGTGAGAGCCCCTCCTCTTCCTTCCACAGCACACCCTGGGATTTTCCCAGGCTGCGCTGGTACAGGAAGTGCAAGCGCCATGGCTCCAGAGCTCCACATGCATGGTAAATGCATACGGGGTCCCGGAGCAATGTGCAGTTATGCACCATTTTCAGCTCAAAGCTGAAAATGAAATAGTGCGTGATCGGCACCTGCCAGCCCCTGGAGCATTGCATGATTGCGAGTGCATCGTGTGGACCATTCCTCACAATCGCGCTACACTCCAGGGGCCAAGGGGCCTTAATGAAGAATTACATCCCTGTTGTACATTGTGAGGATAGGACCAAAATAATTCGCTTCCTCTTTGTACAAGTAATTATTACATAAATGATGAAGATGCATAGCTCTTCTCTACCCCACTTAGAGCATCCTGATCATGTAGGTCAGGCTGAGACAATGTCTGCCTGAAACTAGGGATTTAAAGAAATCTGATTAAATTGATCAACTTTAATGAGAAAGACTGACTTGATATGACAAGACATGTTGGCAGTTCTTTTAGCCAAGTGACATTGCTTACATCCAGTGCAAGAACAGTTTTTTTTTTCATCCAGGTTTCTGCAAAACTAGTAGCTTTTCTCTTTTTGAAGGAAACGTAAGGTCTCAAAAACCACGATAGGATTGACTGGCGGATCCAACAGGTTTACAGAATCCAGTTAGCGCTTCTATTTTTTTTCAGTATCCACCAACTAAGCAACACCTATCATATTGAAAGTACATAAATTAGGTGTGGTGTGCACAATTTACACAATTTGTGCAATATATGTTCTCCTAAATCTAAAACTTTAACAAAATATTGTATTTTTCAGGAAAGGAGAAAACAGTTTGGTTTTTCATGCTCACACATGTGATTGAGACAAGCTCATGCCATTCAGTGAGTTTCATGGCTTAGTGAGGACTAGAACCTCACTTTCCATGTCTAAGTCCACCATTCTAGACATTATGTATACTATTCTTTGCACCCCTTATGACTGGAAGCAGATAAATCCAGAAAAAGTGGCTCTTTTCTGGAAAAAAAAAACATACTTGAAGTTTCTAATTATTTAATTATGTTATATCTTAGGGACATAGCTATTATTATGTGTAAAGAAAGGACTCACAGTTGAAATGGTGCCATGCAGCCTGTTCCTTTAACCAGCTGTGCTAAGGGAGGAGATGCTGGACATGGAACAATCCAGTTTACACACTGGCTAAAATTCCTCACTGGCACAGGAAACTTCAGAGGATTATCTGCATGGTCTAGATTCTTGATCCTGGCTCCTTAGGGACACAGAAGGGGTTCCTAGAAGGGTGAGTGGATCATAAGAGACTGTAATGCCACACAAGTCCTGCCACATATTAACAACCTTTTGTTGGAACTAATGATGCAAAACTAATTTCTTATCCTCCTAATAAGTTGAGATTCTACATCTAAGGAAACCCTCCAGCTGATGGGAACAGCTAATTTTGTCATTACTACTTCTGCAACCTTTGCATGAGTGAAAACATTTGAATTAAATTTTCTAATTAACAATGAGACTAGCATGGCAAAAAAAGAGTTAAAAATAAAACTGCCAAAGACTCTAAACATGCTGGTCAACTTTGAAGCCTTTAACTTCCTTAATTTTTACTGATGAATTCTTTTAAATTAGAACATTTAAAGATTAACATTTTTAATAATTCTAATTGTGGGAAGAAAAAAATATGTTTGTCTTACCCAGATAAATTCAGGGTCACTGCTGCCCACTGGAAAACAGAAAGTGAACTAGCTTTAAATTCAGGGTGACCTGAGTTTCACCTTTCTGGAGAGCGAGTGCTGAACTGCAGCTAGAGAGAACTGACTGGTGGGATTCACCGACCTCTAGATATGGAGTGGAATAACTGCAGCAGAAACTGTTTCTTTTAGGTAAAGAGCTTGACAGCTGTCAAAATGGCTTCAGGAATGAGAAAGCAGAAGCAAGAAGCAAACGTGCAAAGCAGAACATCAGCTGAACAATATAAAGATGCTGATTAAAATCAAATTATTTTGAAAAAGATTAACTGAATGAGAGCAGACCTGGATTGGATGAGATATGACATTAATCAAATGAGAAAAGATTTTAAACAGGATTTGAAAGCTGAACTTAAAGATATAAAACATTATTTGATTCAGACAACAATGGTAGTGAAACAGATGAATGAAAAAATGGAGTTAATGGAAGTTAAAACAGACTGACTGGAAGAAGTGGCTGAGAAATTATCTACAGACCAAGAACAGAATTTAGAGACAATGACCTTATTGGATTATGAAGAAAGGGAAAGATGCCTCAGATTTAGCGGAATGCCAGAGATAAAAACTGAGAGCATGCATGCAGAAATGATGCTCTGACTGACCTCCCAGAGACAAGATCTTTGCTGGGAACTGGGTGAAGCACAAAGATTGAATATTTGAGAGACACAGCAGAGAAATTTGCCCAGAGATGGCATTATTTTCTCTGTGAGAAGACAAGTGAATAATGCTGTGCTATTTAAAGCATGGCACAAAAATATTTTTAAACTTACCTGGCAAACAAAGAAACTGAGAGTCAGATAAGAGATCTTGCCGTAGACCTCTCTTGTATGATGTGGCAAAAATAAATATCTTGATTAAAAAATGATCATTGAATAATTTCAAGAAAGATTGGGATATGATCATCGCATATTTGAGAGAGTATTGAGTATAAATTTCTGTTTTGGGTTTTAAAGATTAGCAGTTTTTTCCAATAAGTAGAAATATATACTTTTATTTAGATAACATTGAAGAAGTAGACTTTTTTTTTCTTAGAGAATGTAATGACTCAAATATTCCATCTCAAGAAAATTGATTGATGAAATTGTACAGTATGGCAGAAACAGGCAATTTAACTATCTTGATTAAAGAAACACCGTTGAGTAATCTTAAGAATGATTGGGACATGATTATCACATATTTGATTATCACATATATGATTATCACATATTTATCACACATACTGGGGGGACTTTTGTTTCAGGTTTTGAAAAGTAGTTTTTGTTCACCAATAAAAGTATATCTTAGTTATATAATGTTGAAGAAGTAGACTGAGCATTTTATCTTATAACCATCAACTGAATAATTTGTCCATCCTTCTAGCCTTGCTTTAGTTTAGTTTTCCTTTTCTTATTTTTCTAGGTTAGGCAGTTTGTTTGTGTTGTTTATCTTAAGTAGTTGATGTGTGTCTTTTCCTCTCCTTTTTTGTGTTTTTCATTTCCCTTAACATGTTTTTTAATGTATTTAAACTTCATGTCTAATGAAAGTATTTTTTTAAAAAATGTGTCAAATATATGTAACTTCTTCCCTTAACTTACACCTTTTTATGTTCCACAAAGCTATCCTGTTATGTTTCAGGTCCCATGCCCCACTTTGTGTGTGCGGGAGATTAAAGTGAATGTGGGGAGAAGGAGGAAACACTATGCATCCCAGCTATTGGCAGCTTTCTGAACATTTTGTATAAGAAATGAATGTCTATTTTTTTTTTTTTTTTTTGGTGGAAGTAGCAGTTCAGATAAAATTGGAAGCCTGAAGGTAAGGTAAGGATTGCCTCATCATTTTATAGCTATACTATGCTTGGAAAATTTAAGGTGCTTTAAGTGTTTACTGCTGGTGCTGCTGTTGATATGAACAGTAACAACCTCCAGGAGTTGTTGAGCTCAGTGGGGAAAAAAATGCCTTGTAGCCAAGCCCAAATTTCTACCTCTCTCCTCTTTCCTGAAAAATCCCTTGCCTGATATAGTTTCTTTCATCCATCCAGCAAGGGGAGGAATACTCACCCCATCCATAATCTTCCAAACAAGCAGTTAGATAAACTGCATGCCATCTGAATCTGTACAGAGTGCTGGAGTGGTAAAAGAGAAAATTATTTTGTGAAGTTTGTACCTCTTCAACTCATTGTTATAGCATAGTAGGAGTACTAACTTTTGAATAAGCTTTTGTTTCCATTTCTTTCATCTGTGAAAACTACTTCATCTTAATAAGCAGGAGCCACATTAAAGACATAAGGAAAACTGAATTTTATGTGCAGAATATTGAATCTGTATTTAAAATCTCTCCCAAGATTTCCTCAATCCTCTTTCCAAGTTGAAAGGTGACAATTGAAGAAAATCTGTGAACAGGTCTCTCCTTCTTCATCAGTAAAACTCCACAGATCTTAATTCCATCTGTCCAAGTTAACGACAGTCACATGATGGTAGTGGAAATAGAATCAGGAAGGAAACAAGTCATTTTTCTCTGGTGGGATGCAGGATAAGAATTCTCTTACTCTACATCAGGAGTGGCAGGAGTGGGCAACTCCTTGAGATCTGGAGGAAAAATCCTCACCGTTGAAACACACTGAAGGTCATACCCATTTTTCACTCTGGAAGTACTATCAAATGCAAATTATTTTCAAATATGGAGGAAGACAAAGATGATCTACTATCACTTACTTGCAGTGGCAACTAGTGGTACAAATATCAATGAGACAGACAGTTCACTCCAGGATTTAGTCTAAATTTTAATGGAGATATCCAAAGTATTGAAGTCTGTTACAAAAACAAACAAACAAACAATCAGATTTGGCACTTTTGATACTTCTTCTAGAAACAAGACTAAAAATTGGAGTGAATTCATGGAATTCATGACCTCACTGATACTGGAGCCATCAGACTCCATTGCTGCTTTGGGAGTTATTTGGCACATGATCTTTACACATACAGAAAAGTTAATTCTCTTTAACATAGTAACAATGGTTTGAATCTTGTATGAAATGCATATGCAGAAGCACTAATGTTACCCCAAAAAATGGGTGACTCAGGGGTCCACCTCCCATGCCAGTGCCTCCACATGACAATGGGGAATTAATTAGCTCAAATTAGGAGGCCTGCAAGAGGGGGATAAACTAACGAGATCTTCCACTATGTTTATGGGGTCCTCTCAGGAAAGAATCAGCCAGAGATTCCAAAATAAGCTAAACTAAGTTTTATTGAAAAAGGTTGAACAGCATGCCCAAAGATTCAAGCACTCACAGAAGACCTAACCAATGGAGTGAGGAAAGTGAGGAAAGTTGTTGACAGTAGAGTTTTAGGGAATGGACTATAATTGCTGGTACAGAAAACAGCAAAGAAAGCAACAATGTGGCTTATACTTGAGCCTAAAGAGGGTACTCGTTTGGGAATCGGAGGGACAGCATGACATTCAGCAAGCAAGATACTGCATCTGACTGCTCAAAACGGAGGGTTTTTATACCCAAAATCTGCCTGGAGGGCAGGGTTATGAATGGCTTTCTGGCTGAGCAAACAATGGAGGTTGCCACTTGGATAATGGGGTCCAGACAGAGTTAATGGTCTTAGAGTTCGGTGTCAAAGAGTTAATGGCTGTTGTAATAGCTCTGTAATGGTGGACAGGTAAAGGAACAATGCAGGAAAATGTCCAGGTATTAGGAAGAAGGGCTGAAACAATCATTATTTTGGTAGGAACTTTCCATCGCTATTGTGTGGCACCAAAGACATTACAGCTTCAGCTTAAGCCTATTATCTCTGGTGATGCCCGGTGATTAGCCTGACAATGACCTCTCTTACACCTAGAGGGGGTCTTCTGACCACCTTTGCAGCACAACCTTATCAGCAAATAACTTTCCTCTACCCAGTCTGGCCTTACAGTCACATCAGGATCCATTTTATATCAGTGCCAATTAATGTATTTTTCCAATTAAATCATATTCTGCCAGTTAAACCATATCAAATCTGGGGTGTGTGCAGGCTGGTAGCACCAAAGGTACAGTGCTATACAGTTAATCCCTGACCCTGTCCCCTTACCAGGCAGCAACTGATGCAATCGATAGGGAATGTTCCCCAGGAAGCAGCCAATTGCCATTTCCACCTCTTCCTATGAGGAACCACAGGATGATCACTCTGCCTTCCAGTGTAGCAGACAGAAGTAGGACCTCGGTCATAATTTCCCCTTGTTCTGGAGATCATGAAAAGTGGATGAGAGCATCAGCTGCCTCCTGAGCAACAGCAAAACAGACCCTCCATCCATTGCAGTGTCTGCTACCCTGTAAGTAGAGACTGGGGGAATTTTACACTCCCTAAATAGCCCTAAACTAGAAGCCCCTAAATTAAGGGCTACATAGCAATCATTAATCCATAACAATCAGAAGTGTATAGGTTACACATGAAGGTTACACTTTCATAATTGCCATAGGGGATTCCAACCAGTTTTTTTATGGAACAGTTGTTAGATCCAGCTTTGTATAACTGGCCTACATTATTTTCACCTTCCTTACCAGCTACTCCTTGGCCAAAGTCTTCTGAGGCAGAACACAAAGAAAGGAGACCCTGTAGGGTTCCGCTCCTCCTTCCTCATCACTTCAAGCTTTCTTTGGCAGTCTCAACTTTCCTAAGTTGAATTCTCCTCAGATTCAAAATGATGCCTCTGGATTGTCAAAAAAAACATAAAGTTCTCTTGTTCTTGAATTAGTGCCTTGGTAAATGGTGTATATATAGTTTTTATCCTACAGCAATTAGAGGTAAGGTCACCATAACTTTGTTAAAACCTGTAGTTGATGTTAATTGGTGATGACATTTTATCAATGTTGAAAAAATGTTCTCCTTCTGAAGCCATATTTCTAATTTTGATTCTGCTTTCCTTATTGATTTTAATCTGTATGTCTGAAAATACCTTCCAAGTGATAATCACTAAAATGCCATTTAGAAACATTTAAAACCCAAGAGAGGGGTTTCCTTCAGAATCTATCGATACCAACCTTCTTGTTTCTAGTCTCTCAGGGCCTTATCCTGCTACCTCTTCTCAAGCAAAATGGCAGAATCCATGGCCTTGTGTTGACCTTGAATTTGTAGAGGGCAGAACAAATTCTCATAGGCACATGAGATGCAACAAGGAAACACAAGTCCATTCATTCTTTCCTTTATTCATTATATTTTCAGTTGCAGTAATTAAATTTCTAGAAGATGCACAAATATAAAACTGATTA
Organism: Iguana delicatissima; assembly: GCA_948472985.1. Taxonomy (NCBI): domain Eukaryota; kingdom Metazoa; phylum Chordata; class Lepidosauria; order Squamata; family Iguanidae; genus Iguana; species Iguana delicatissima. Next base: position 229,400 of record CAOKZL010002060.1, on the reverse strand, counting down.
AAATGTAATAAACAGAAATCTTACAGTTTTTTTGAAAAAACCCTCTAAAACCCAACACAGGAAGAAATGTTAAACAATGCATATTACACTTAGATAATGCACACTTAACTGTGTGTTTCCCTCCAGCCCTGACACTGACCTATGGGAATGGGAACAAACCAAAAGATGAGTGACTGAAGCTATGAGGACTAGAATGCAGTTGGTGGGGTGGGGGTTGCTTACAATATTCTAACCAAGTTGTGGTAATTTTTGCCATGCTGAATTGCATCCTGGGCAGAAACAGAAATTATATGGACTACGTGAGTCTTGCCTTATGGTAGAACATCTTCAAGATTGGTTTAATATATGTGAGGTGTCAGAATAGCGGAAGAATGCTGAAGCTTTATCAGAAGAACTACTATTATGTTCTCTCCTGTCAGCTTCAGGGGAGGAGAACAGATGAGGTGGTTATTAAAGGTTCCTTCTCCTTAGAAAGCCTGTTCTTTTTCTAGCCTGTACTCCAATGTTAGCTGGAAGAATGACTAATGGGCAATCATGTCAGGTGAAAGTAGTTGGTTCTCAGTGTTTGGGATGGATGCCACATCCTTACTTAAGCTCTGATGAGTGTTTGGACCACCCTACAGAAGACCCACCTTCAGGAGGACAGCAGTGAGTACCCATTTCAGGGTGTCCTTTCACATCAATGTTGTCCCTAGCATAACTTAAGTGCTATCTTGTGGCTAGGGAAAATTTTATCAGCCTTACAACACATGATCACGTGTTGGCAAGCAGGATAGGCTATAAAATAAAATTACCACATCATTTGACAGTTTGCTAAGAGAGTAATTCCATGCACATACATCCCTACAAATCACAAACTGGTAAATTATACAATATGCCTTGAGCAATCAATTTTATGAGGTCCTGAATAAAAACAATAGATACATTAATGAGCATCTGTATAGCCCTGTCAATCATCTCATTCCAACTTTTTTACTCAGCTTTTAGAATGGAAGTATCTATGTAGCTATGTTTCCCTAGACACAGATACACCCCAACATGGAATAGCACCAGATCTTGCTTGATTTTGGAAGCTTTGATGGTTAGCTACAGTTAGTACTTGCATGGAAGACTGCCAATGAAAACCAGATGCTTTAGACCATATTTCAGAGAAAAGAACTGGGAAAACTACATTCATGGAGTCACCATAAATCAACAGGTGACTTAAAGGCACATACAATATAAGTAACTAACAGAGGTAAGTAAAGATCATCGATTTGACTTAGACTTATATCAAAGAATATACATTTTATTGCAAGATACTAAATAAAAGTTGTAAGTACAGAAAGGAGAAGTTGGTTAGATTGAACTAGGAATAGAAATATATTGGTTAGATTGAATCAAGAGTAGAAGGATGGTTAGATTTAGATATCTCATTGGCTATTTGTGTCATACGCTGAAGGGACTGCAGTACAGTCACAGCAGGTTCTAAGGGAACGTGTATAATGTTTTCCAGAAACACACACAACACACACGCACACACACAAACAAACAAACACACAGAGGTTTCTAGATGAGAGGATAATCTCTGAACCTTCCTGTATGCCATGTTTCCCTCTGGAATTATAGAAACAATGATAGTGATACATAACAAGATTGAAGCCTGCAGTTCCCAAAGGGTGGCAAGCAATAAAAATGTCCTGTCCCTAGAAACCTAAAATCAGTTACTCTTGAACTGACTGCTAGGAATAAAACCAGGGTGCATAGAGAGAAAGAGAGAGATGGAGGTGAGGAAGTTAGAGTTGGCACAGAAATAAGCAGAGATGGTAAAAAAGATCTGGTAGGCAGAGCTTGAGGCATAAACATAAGAGAGATGTTGAGATATAGCAAAATGGGGTTTGACAGCAGAAAACCTGGGAGTGGGAGGTGACAATAGGAGATGGGAAGGGAAAATATCAAATACAACTCTTTCCCAGTTCTAAAGGAAGAAGAGTAAAGAAGAGTATAAAGAGATTGGGAATGCTATAGATCTTAGCTGCAGGGTCAAAGGCCCTTTCCACACTACAGTGCTATAGTGCTATTATTCCACTTTCAACATCCTATGGAATCCTGGGGTTTGCAGATTAGAGAGGAGTTGTTTAGAATTCTCAGCCAGAAAACTCTTTGACCTCAGTAAACTACAAAGCTCAGAATTCCACAGGATGTTGAAAGTGGAATAATAGCACTATAGCACTGTAGTGCGGAGAGGCCCAATGTTTTTCCTAAGATATTGCCATCCTCTCTTACTTTTTTCTAAGTTGAAAAGCCATGAAATAAAGTTACCTAAATTAAATTTGGGTTTATGTTCCCTTATCTAGGTTATAATAGAAGTATAGTATAGACTGTGGACTATTCACAACTTTCATTATGGCCCCTGGCTAGAATGAAAAGCAATAGTAGATCTGGGGTCACATAAGATAGATGACTGCTATTTCCAAATATGTAAATGACTTCACTCAGGGGTATCACACATATATTAAAATGCATGAGGGATAACAGAGAGATCTGTGGAACCTGGTAATGTAACTGTCATTGTCTACCACCACCACCACCACCACCTCTTTCTGGAAGTGACTTCTTTGTAAATTCCTTGGATGATTTTGCCTCAGAAAAGGGCTTCTAACATTTGCTTCAAGCTCACCTTTCACCAAAACCACTCAGGAACCTAGGGATTTTGGCAAGACAGTTTTAATTAAAAGACTTATGATTTAGCCAGCAATTTTCTCAGATCATTTTATCCTGAGGGGAACTCAACTGTGCAAATTTCCTTTCATCTGCATTTCAATAATAGGTGTAATATGGAAAATACTGTATGAGAATAAAATGGGATCACAAATGACTGACATCTGTATAGTATAGTTTGAATACTGACAGTATAGTGCTTATTTTTGACAATGAACATACAATGCCATGACATGATGGTTTGACAGACATCCACTAAAAATACTGACTCTTCTAATACGACTTATCTAGAAGCAGTGGTCAAAATAGTGAGGCAGGAATAAATATCCAGTTGGCAGGCAGTGGAAATACTGTTAACATAACATTGTTGTTGTTGTTGTTGTTGTTGTTATAATCTTGCTTTTCTATCTTCTAAGAAGTGTTGCAGTGCCTATTTGTTTTGCTGTTTGGTTTTGTTTCTGGTCCAGAGCTAAGAAGTATGTTGTCTGCCTTTCAAAATAAGCATATTATTACCAATGTTCTCTTTCTCCCTGATGCTATTCCAGGGATGGGTGAGGAAATCAAATGCCCATTAAAACTATTCCCCAAACAGTCTTTGAACATGAAGGAGTCAAGTTAAAATATCAGGATGAGAGGAGGGATCACATGCAAATGTAGCAAATTAACTTTTTGAGCTGATTATGGGAAAAAGCCACGGTCACGGCATAGGTCATCTAGTTTCTTGTTAATGATGCCTTATTTAGGAGAGGCAATGGATTTTTCTTTTTTGATTCTTTTTCTTCTTTTCCTATTTCCTTCAAATAAATGTTCTCTGGTTTCCTCCATTTCGGCAGTTACATGCTGTTTTGTTTCTAGGGTTGTTAAATGCAGCTTTAAAATATCATTACTTTCTCAATCCCTCGAGCTGCTCCCTTAGGTATATAATTTGGGCCAAGGGAGGGTCAGGTTTCATGCAATCATATGCCATTCAAGCTTTTTTCAGTCCTTAATGTGGAGTATCTCATGAATACTGCATTGTTTTAATGATGGCTTAAGTTTATCAGCAGAAATCTCTACTTCCGTTTAGTTTTACAGTGAATTCTGAGTTCTTTCTGCCATCCTATGCACAATCAAAAGGTTTCTACAGACACATTGCCAGAGAGGTGTAGTAGATCTAAGTATGGACTGAAAAGTCTCAACTCAAATCAGTGCTTAGCAATAATGTTTACATGGTGACCTTCAACTGAACACTGAGTAACCCCTGCCTGACCTGGATGATAATGGGATTTAATCCCTAAGTGGACAGCTTCCCCCTGAAATCTGAAAATGAGGCTTCCTGCTGTCTGGTATGCGCTCCTACCTCTGTATTTTGTCTATAAGGTAGCTTTTGGATTTTGTGCCTTTATTTTGTAAGCCTCATTGGGTTCATGTAGTGGTGAGTGGGAAGGAAGGAACAAGGAAGGAACAAGAGAAGAAAAGAGAGTGGTGTGTGGGTAAAGGTCCCTTTCAGATCACTTTGTGTTAAGCTGCAGTTTATTCTGTATCCTCACACCAAGAAGAAGCACCATTACTGGTACATACATCTGAGTAAGCCCTGAGTCAGTTCAGTGTGACTATTCTCATTTCACAGGGAAAGTATAGCCCTATCTACAAAGGGTGATACTGCTATAGATCTAGCTACAAGACACAGATGCTCTTGATCAGTTGAAAGGCTGACCAGGAAATAGAAATTCAGCCTTTATACTTCCCTGAAGATGCAGGTTTTCCATCTGAGTGGATTCTTGAACACAGCCTTGAATTTGGTTGCCTAGGTTTCTGATGTGGTCAGAAGTGTTTTTTACAATTAAATCCAGTGCACTTTCTCCACCCACTCCCAGAGATGCCTAATCTGGACACAATGATACATGCCTTAGTTACATCCTTTTTAGATTACTGTAATGTGCTCTGCTTGGAGTGGCCTTTTAAGAGTGTCTAGATACTTTACCTGATACAAAGGGCTGCACAGAGAGTGTTAATTGTGACAGGTTTGGGGACCAAACAAATCCCCAGCTACAACAGCTTCACTAGCTGCCAGTCAGCTTCTTGGAACAATTTAAAGTGTTGGTGATGAACTATAAAGTTATATAAAGCTTAGGTCCTGGCTGTCTGACAAACCTCAATCCTGCATGTCCATAATATAGAATAAATATCGACATGTGGACATATGCTACACCAGGCCATAACTCTCCCCCTCAACCTACAGAAAAGCCTATTAAGTCACCACACATGTCTATTCCATGCTTCATGGTGTGCAGACAGGCTTTGAGAAAATGTGATAGGGTTTGGTGAGGTGCAGACAGTAGGAAAACAGGAAGATCATAACACTGGTAGGTAGACCCAATCAAGGAAGCCAGCATCCTGAGATTCCAAGACTTTACAAAGTTGTTATTATCAGGTACCTTGGAGGTCTTTTATTTGTAGGGCTGCCATAAGTCAAAGCAAATTTGTTAGCAATTAACAAAACATAGGATTGCAAAGGTTGTAGAATCTGCATTGCTGGGAATGTTGTAATTCTTAACTGCCTCCTGCTGCTGTTAAATAGACAGGAACTCTTTGAGGAGAAAAGGTAGTAAAGAGAAGAGTCATGGGTGTTCACAGAACATCTTGGACTGTAGGATTTTCACTCCTGGATTATAGTTAAGGAGTCGAAGAAAACCAAACCTTCTATCTGTAAAGCAACTTTGAAAGGAGTGCTTCATAACAGTGTACATAGATCAACCTTTCATGAACCACAACATGATTTGCATAAAAAACAACTAATCTGCACAATATTGTGACCCACCACATGACTTACATTTTGCATAATGAACAAATTATTTGCATAGTATGCAAATTTGGGTGCCTTCAAATGAGCAACTGGAATATGGTAACTTTGAAAGAAACTGGGAAAATCTTGGTCGACATGGGTAAGAGAGATGAAAAAGCTGAACAACAACAAGATGAGTGGAGCAAAACCAGTATGAATTTACAGAATGAGGCAGGAAAGCAGATAGTCAGCAAGAGGCTAAAGGAGGGTGGGGGACAGGCAACTTACATAGTTAGCAAGACCAGTTTGCAGTAACAGTCTGGGGTGGGAAGTGGAGGAGGAAAGAACTGTGTTGAGGGCTGGCTTAATGGACTATGTGGTGAAGCTGGAATCATTTGCTAATAATATATAAGTAAACGTACAGAAGAGAAACATCTTAGCACCTAGCACTTTAAAGATAATTTTCATTAAAAAAAATGAATGAGCCAAAGTTTGTTGCTAAAATTCTCAGGCACTCTTATCCTATAGACACTTATTTGGGAGCAATGTCCATTGAGTACAATAGGAATTATTCAGAGTAAACATGAATAGGGTTCTGATCTCTTTCCATGAGAAAACTGTGGGCTTAGGTTATTTCAACAATGGATTATGTACACTGACAAATTGCTCCATCTGACCTTTGATGACCAAGCGTGATATAATGAGACCAGACAAGGAAAGCAGGGTTAAATAAGGGTCACTGAATATCAACTAAACTATTTAATATATGTTGGAGATGGAGTAAGAAGGGGAGCAACCTGACGCAAGTCCAGCTTAGGTCAGGTGTCACTTCTTGACTACTTTCTCAGCCTTCTCTGGAGTGAAACATTAGAGCCCCAAGGACAATCCAAAAACTAAGTTGCTTCCTTACTATATGTAATTGGAAGGTAATTCAGGGGACTCTTACTGAAGCCACATCACTCTACAAGTGAGTGTACAAATCCCAGGTTAACCTGAAGGGTAGCTTCCTGTAACAAAGTTGCTTTGGGAGTCATGTTAGCATACCATATACCTCCACTATTTTCATAATTGGACTTATTTTATGGCTGGAACATATGTTTGAAAGTGTGCTGGCTGTAAGCATATGCCAGGTCAGAATGATCTCAGATGTGACCAGATCATAAGTTCAGAAAGGATTAGGCTGGAAAGCCCAGTGCTGATGAGCTTGGGATAATTCTTTCAAAAAGTGCAAGTTACAAGATCTCCCAAAAACAATAGCAGGCAAAACTGGCCAAGTGAAGCAATCAGGGACCCCTGTTGTGAGCATATCCTACAGAGACCTTCCCTATTCACCCTACCGGGCCAAAATATTAAGAGATTGTCAGGACTTCCATCAATGTTTTGTCATCTAAAGTTGAAACAATCAGCCCATTCCAGACTCCGTTGTCAACCCCATGACAAAGCTATTACTGCTTTGTCCACACACCCTCCTTCAAGGCAGGAAAGGAGGTACAAAAACCCTAGTTCCAACCTCAGTAAACTGTAGTATTTTGGTCGTAGTACATGGCACCCAGATCTCTGTTCCTCTGTGCTACCCTTGGACACACTGTCTGAGCCATGTTCCTTTGACCTTCTGCTTCAGAATTGGTACCTATCACACTTTTCACCCACTCTCTATCCAGCTTTTCCTGCCTTACTTTGCAGTAGCCTTGTATGGTTCTTAAAAGTGTCTGATTTCTTGTGTGTTTCTTAGTTCCAAATAAAATATTTTGTTTAACCTTTTAAATGGAACCTTCTCTACAATTAATACTGGTATACACAGGTGAAAAGATCCTGTCATTACCCTCCTTTTGCAGATCTCCTTTGAGCTATAATTCCTCAGATTCTAAGTAGATGATACCATTGCAAGGGGACCTCAAAGTCACCCATCTCTTAGGGTAACAATCAGCTATTTGGAAGGCAAGAGCTATTTGCTAGGCTACAGAAGTAATACTTTAGGAGTGAAAGCCAATACAGTGTGTATAGGAGGGGCATATGGATGAGAGAAATTGTATATAAGGCAGAGATTCTGTTTGAAAGTGAACCTCTAGTGAGATCTTGGTCAGAGAAGATGGCTGAGTTGTGTTTAAGCAGCTGAGAAAAAGAAACAGAGAACAGCCTTCTAAGGCTGAGAGTTATTGGCTTAGACTATCAGTAGTTGAAACTGGTTAATGTAACCACACTGTACTTTATGAACCTTAACAAGATGTTTTATTTCTAATGTTACTGTAATAAAAGATACAGTTTGTTTTATAACTACTGAGTCAGCCTGATGTATCTATAGTGATAAGTAACACAGAGAACATACTACCACTGATTATAAAGAAGAATACACTACAATAAATAAACTATTTGATTCTGAGGGACTCTTATGACCCTAGCCCTTTTACACAAACATGGTGTCTAAAGGATGGAGTAAGGGCTAAGTGAAAGTGTCAAAGTGCCTTATTAGGTTGGAACTGCAAAACTAATTTGAAGAGAAATAAAGACCTACCCCTTGGGCCACAGGACCATAAATAAGAAGTTTTAGAGTCCTATACTACATCAAAATAGTGTCATAGGTATACAATGAAGCCTTATGTTGTCCCCACACTATCTACTACAGACAAGGACAAGTGTTTACTTAGTCCTTTTTAGAACAAGTCAACCAACAGAGTCTTGATCCTCTCTTGTAACTGCCCCAGGAACAGAATATACCTCTCTTTCAAAAAATGAATGTCTTCAACCCATTAGAAATCTGGCTATCCAAACCCCATGTCAAGGTGTCAGAGAAAGTGGCCCCAACCCCTTACCCATGGCAATTATGGACTTTCCTATTTACCTTCCTTTGGGCAAGGCCAGTACAGTTCAGGTCACGCTCTTCCATACATGGTGTGATAAAAAAGCCAAAAAATCACTCAGAGCCTGTAAAACCAGGGCCTTGCCCTTCAGTAAGCCTAGCCATTCCACCAAGGTGAATGACTAAAACATTAAGTAGAGGCCCAGCCTACTAGAGGCCTCTGCTCCCAAGCCACCTCACAGTGACAATATTGTCCAACCCCAGTTGAGCCCCGGAACAGCAACTTCAGGCCTGGTGTTCTGCCCAGTAAATCATATTATAGCTACAGATTAGGACCTGTCATCTCACCACATAGTGCCTGGAAACAAATCAGAAAGACAAGAGCAAAACATTAGTGTATCACAACACCTTCAAATCTGAAGTGGATTCACGTACCTCTTTGCTGCCACTGACCTTAATTAAGTACCTCCTTCAAACCTGACTTAAGATTAAGATACCATTCCAGAAAAGTACTAAACTTCAAAAGGCTGAATAGGATATTGAGCATCCCATTGAATGAGTCCAGTCCATGTGAAACAACCCATTATTATTATTATTATTATTATTATTATTATTATTATTATTACTACTACTACTACTATTCAAAAAAGGTAGCAGCTCAAAATCCCCAGGATGCACTGGGAGAAGATGAAATACAAACTTAATGTCACATTTTGCCAACTGTGCTGTGACTCCATTCCTGCACACCTCCCTAATGGCTGCATTGAAGGATGCATAATACACCAAACAAAGTTCTTTAGGAATGGTGTTGTTCATGGGTTCACCCTTAGGATAAGACATATGGTGAATGAGCCTATATAGACAGATGACTTCTTCAGAACAGCTCCCAAAGGAGATACCCTACGATTCACCATAGGGAGAAAAAGGAAAAGGATTGCCACCCTGCCTTCAGCAACTTCCTTACAAATCTTCTCTTGAATGACTTCATTTAAGGCTCTTACAGAATGAATTCTTAGCAAAATAGGGCTTTTGGATACTCTGAAATGGGATCCTGAAGTCATACCTAAACTCCTCTTTAGGATAGCAAGCTACCTTCTTATGTGGATATACATGTAGCAACAGTGCAAACCTATCAGATTTAACTAGACTAGGTCCTCTTGAAGATACAGAGGGACCTCCAGATCTTTGATTACCTCTCTGCTGGTCCCTACAGCCACCTGCACTCTTCACTTTCAGGGATTTCTGAAAAGGATGTAACTCACCGTAGCTAGAACACTCATATCAGGATTTGCATAGGTGCCAGGCACAAAAACCTTAAATACCAAATTCCCAGCATAACTTTCTCTTGCCAGTAGCCTGACTGATACTCTTCAAGTCACTCCAGTTTGAGCTTTCTAAACTATTTGCCCCCTTTGAGAGCTCTCACCCTGGATAGGCCTTGCAGCGGTCATGAGGTTGATCCACAGATACAAATGAACCTGATCTCACCTCACTTCAGAATTCATAGCCACCTGCATCTTAAAAGACTCATCATTAAAAAAAAATCAAGTAGATCCCAAGAAATCTCCATAAGACTGATGGATATCCATATTGTGAATAACTGAATATACTTTCCCAAGCCGCAGACACACAACACCAGCATAGATTAAAAAAAAAAAGGTCCTAAAAATCAGTTGCGCCAATTATGCCAAACTTTCTTCTTCATCTCTCCTTCTCATCCATTTTCTCCCAAAGCTTCTTCTTCTGGCTCCCTGGAGAGCAGTGAAAATCCATCATATATTTCCTCCTCAAAATCTTATTGATTGTGGCTTTTGACAACTGATCATTAGTGGAATGCTGAGACCCCTGAATGGGACAGCCTCATAAGACATTTCGCTATATGCACTAGTAGATGGCTACTGTCCCACCCCTAAAGGGCCATCAGGTCATTTTGGCACATCAGGAAAATCATCCAGGGGACATAGTATCCATGGTGTTCCTACATAGAAATCTTCATAGTGTTTAACTGATCCTGGGGTATAGCAGACCTAGCAACCCCTGTCCTAGTGCCTTTCCCACTAGAAAACACCTCACCCTGTTTTGCTGGTTTGCTCCAAAGTTCCCAAGACCAACCTGCAGCAACTAACTACTGGCTGATCCCCAGTAAAATTGCTCTCACAGATGTCATGTAAGTGAGGGGTGCCATCAGTGGTCTCACCAGCTGGAGTCTGCTCAATAGCTTCACCCTCCACTTTAGCATAATTGGCACAACTGATTTTCAGGACTTTTTTTTTTTCATCTCTGCTGGTATTATTGTATGTCTGTTACCCTAATTCTTGGGGTCCCATGGGGGATGCCTTTTTTTTTTCAACTTTCTTCAATTTTATTGAATCACAAAATTATACAAGCAATCAGAAAAAAGAGAACTAACATAAATCATACAACGTTAATAATAACATATGCATCTTAGTGAAATCATATGAAAAAAAGTGATAAAAATATGAAGAGAAAGCAGAAGTGGGGGATGCCTTAATGTGCTCCACATGATGGGGAATGGAAACTAGTCCCAGCACAAGCAATAGCAATGTGAGAGGCTGGGTAACCTAGCGGGGTCTTTTTACCCAGTTTTTACAGGGTCAGACCAAGCCAAAAATCAAACAAAGATGTCCAATAAAATGATTTTATTGAATAAAAATCTCACACACCAACACAATCACTCACACACTCACTCAAGACCAGTTAAGAAGCAAAAGAGAGGAAACTGGATAGGAGAACTATTGAAGGGTAATACTGCACCTTTTCCTGAAGTCCTTGGTCCAGGAAAAACAGCAAAGAAGTGGAGCTCAGCATGGAGAGGGCTGAGGGGATTACTCAATGGAAAGAGAAATGGTTTGCTGGGATGACTGGGAGTGATCCAAAGAACTGCTCAAAAACAGGGACTATTTGTATGGGAAAAAGTACCTGGAAGGCTAATCCTTTCCCAGGAAGAACAATGGGTGTTGCAACGAGAAAGAAGCTCCACAATGGCGACTTCCTTTGCATGATGGGATTACAAGGTGTTGCCAAAGTCTCAGGATCTTCAGTTGCCTTGGGCTGTGGTGCGACTTCATGTAAATAGTCCTTGCCTAATAGGATTTTGTTGCTATCAGTGCTCAACTTGGGGCAAACATGCTAATCCCCTCAAGTTGGCTTCTCAGGTGCTGAGGACCCTTTGTCTACTGTGGGTTTGCACAACTTGAGGTCTCCTGGGGCTACATGATGGAGGAGTGTACTAGCCTGACCTGGTTTTCAATCATTTGACCATTACTTCCTACATGATCATCTGGGTGACCTCTCAGGCACATTGAATCATATTTCAATATCAAAGTTGTAGACCCCGGGACAGAGTTTTCCAGTGAGGTAACATGTCTGCAGCTTGAGAAAGCACCCTGCTTGTGGGCCTCTCCACATTTGATGCCTTTGCAGCTGATTCCCATGCTACTAAACAAGATAACACCATCTGGTTAAAGTTGTCCCTGCTAGTCTTTTTAGGTTTGCTCCCTACTTGCTTAGTCTGTGGCTTATGCTTCTTCATCTCCTCCAGCTTAACCAAAATAGCAGCACACTTAACCATCTCTTCCTCCCTGTCAAAACATACTTGGCACACAGGGATGAGTGCTTGATGCAGGACTTCCTAGCTAGGACCTCGCCCTTAGATTTGCCAGCACCTTTCCTAGAAGCCATGTTCCTTGTCCCATTATCAAATTTGTCTTAGCAATATAACCAAACAAGTTCTATAGCAATCATGGTGCTTGAAAAAGACAACACTAATAATAGACCACAAGCTAACTTCAAAATCTACTGCAAACCAGCAATCCAAAAACAACAAGAAGAACAATAATAACAAGGGCCCATTAATAATAAGAAGGCCCAAGGCCCAAAACCATCAGCATGTAGGCTAAACAGGTTGCAATCACCATCAACTAGACCCCTACAGATATAGGCTCAGTGTGTCCTGCAGGCCTGGCCTGAAAGTACAAGCCCAAAGCCATCAACTATTAGGCCAAACAGGCATCTAATGTCACCATGTGCTTGACCTTGCTAAGCCTAGGAGGCCCAATCTCTGTACCAGCTAAAATGCTGAGAAGCCTAAGAGATCACAAATAACTGAAAGACCTCTGTTGTCCTGCCACAAATCAAGCAAACATCTAATCAACATATACCCTAGGCCTCTAGCATAGTCGCACGCTCCCAAATGCTCCACATTTAAGCAGGCTACCCCCCTCAGGCCATATAGGCTTCTAAATGCCACATAAAAGTGGGTGTTCCAATCAAAATTCCCAGAGACAATACAAAAATCTCACTAAAACTGTTAAGCACACATGGGGCCAAAAATCAAAATTCTCACCTAAACCATTGATCAATTAAAAAAAATGCAACAGACCATTCCTCACTAATGAAGAAAATAGATGAGGGGGGCTAGTAGGGGATCTGATGGTAACAAATCAAGAAAGGATACCCCAAACTATGCCAGCACCTATCCTTACCATACTAATCGTACCAGCAAATTGATAACTTGGACACTGAGTAAAAGACTCTTCCAGACATAGGCCCTTTTCGCACAGCATTTCAGATGCGAAAGGGCCCTTTGAGAGTTGTGTAAATGTGAGGAGCAGTCCACAAGATGCACTCACATTTGCGCTACACTCAAGGGTCTGATGCAGATGGTGCATGCATTTTTTCATTTTTGGCTTGAAGTCGAAAATGGTGCACGGTCGCACATCGCTCCGGGGCCGCATGCGCATTTACCTTGCGTGCGGAGCCTCAGGAGCCAGGCCAGTTGCTCTTCCTGTCCAGTGCAGCCTGGAAAGGTCCCAGGCTGCACTGTGAAAGGAAGAGGTGGGACTCTCACATGAGCAGGAAGCTCGTGCAGAGCCAAAGAAGCAGGGAAGCAAGAGCCTTCCTTCAGAGGCTGCTTGCGCAAGCCCCGCACCCCAGCACCATGAAAAGGTAAGATGCAAAAAAGGTCATACAATCACATAGGCACTTCCAATAACCTAGTAAATTCAGACAACCAAGAAAGAGATTCAGCCACATGTACTACACTTATCATCCACTCCTTAAAGCCATCTCTAATTGTTACACACACTCCCAAAACCAAGCTAAATGATCACACATTCATACCCTGGCAAATCCCTGCTGCAACCCTAAATAGTCAACATTCACAAGCACCCTGTAACCAACCCACATACACATCAACCACTCATACACAGACACACACTGCCTTGCAGCCAAAGTTGTACACAGACACCAAGCAATCAAATGTCACACCCAGAGGCCAATCATTCACACACGTACCCCCCCTCACAATTGAAGCTGGGCAGAAGCCATGCAATGGGAAAAACTCTCTCCCTACCTGTTCTATCCTCCACAACCACAGCAAGCCAAATAAGACTGAATCAATTAAGGAAAAAAAGCAAGGCCAAATAAGAAATAAAAGCAAACACAGAAAAAGAAGGGATAAGAAAAAAAAATGGAGTCAGAGACCAAGCACTATCAAATTGACAACAAAGGGAAAAGGAATATGGAAGAGGTAATGAGACAAGTGGAGAAAGAGCAGAACCAAAAGCCTCTGCGCTGCTACCACAAGCACTCAACCAAACCACAGTCAGTGTGTGAGATGCCAAAGTCTCTGGCCCCAATCCATGAATGCTGATCATAGAGGCATGCAAAGGGCTGAAAGGGCTTTAAATATCTTGGAACTCCATCCCCTTTACATGCAGTGATCTGGCACCCAGCAACAGTCCCAATGCACTCTGGTCTCTTTTCCTGGAAGGCACCCAAAGGCCAACTTTCCCTGCAGCATTGTTCACCACACAGGTTCCAGTGGGCATTTTTCAATAAAATATGATGGAAGGAAGATTGGTAAGAAGTTCATTTTAGTTCACACTTGATAAGGATTTACCATAATCCACAATTTTGATAAATCACATTCATATTTGAGATGGAAAGCATTTTAGATCATAAATATTTGAGACATGGATGAAACCAAATCTGAAAGATTAGTCCATCCAGATATTGAAGGATGGGTTTGAATCTTTCTACATTCTACTGTGTTAGTGCTGAATTAAGGTTGCTGCTTCTGTTTTCTGAGAAACTCCTTTCCCACATTTCAGGCACATACAAAGTGTTCCTCCCTGTGCTGGGAATAGCACAGTACGTTGCTCCAGTGAGATACTGGCAGAGTATATTGCTTCAGTTTATTTTTGAATAGTTTGTTAAAATTTCACTATTTTTTTCATATCCAAAAATAGAACAGATTTGGAGTTTTAAAAGAAAGCAAATTAGGGAATAAGCAAAAGTGAGATTTTCCTATCCTTAATCTGGAATGGTTGTTAAAAATGCGCTCTACAAATCGTATTGATTTTACCAAATATTATTTCAGTCACTGTACATAAAAACAATACTTTCAAGAACCAGAAAAGTTATCTGCTCAAGTGAAACTGCTGATTGACTTTTAGATTACTGCAATTTAATGTGCTGTTTTTCAACTTGATCTTGAAATCGTTCTACATGCACTATTCCTCTTGAAGTCAATATTGTTTTAAGTATAAAAGGGGGCTGAAAGGTCAAGGTCTTAGGGTCTCAGTCAAAGTGAACTGTTCAGTCTCTAGAAGAGATGTGACTCCTCAGCTTGATAATTGACTTATTGTGGTGGCATACTAATGTACTCCTTGCTTTCTTGCTTTAACCTTGTTTAAAGGGAAAAAAATCTTTTCTATTTATGTTAATTAAAAGGAAACCTGGAAATGAGCTTTTTGTCACACCAAGATGGATGTGTATGTGATATGGGGAAAAGATGAATGCTTTGAATTTCAAATATATAGCTGATCTGTAATTTATAGAGGCAAAGATCAATTATATTTGGGAGCAAGTGCAGAGTAAGTAGGCATGTCACATGACAGAACAATTCTTTGGGGAAGTAGGGAGCTCATAGAGAGATACCCTTTCAGTGATTTTTAAGCTTCTCATAGTTTCCTGCCAGTTAAGACAAAAGATAGAGGGCCTTTTTCATCCCTTTTCTTGTCCCTTTTCTATTCTTTCTTTTAAAAAATCTTCCTTCCTTTCCAATTGGAATTCTAGGAAGAGATAAATCTTCAAGTATCATGGCTTGTATATTTTTTATCCTTTCTAGGGCCAATTCTTCTATTCACTACGCAACACATATCTCTGTGCTACTGATATTGTACAGAGTGTTAGCACTGCAGCAATGATAGTGTAACTTTCCAACAAAGAAGCTTATAACATGAATGCTACTGAAGTGAATTCTTCTTCTGGTCTACTGTACCAATGGGCTCCTGCTGCACCCATCTTCTCAAGGAGTTCAGCCTTGCTTCCTACACCTAATTTATAAGTTACTATGGAAAAGTTATTCTTCAGGAAAATCTATCACTAAAGTATGATTTATTGATGGATCTGGAACTTCCTATTCATATCCTTCTCAACCCAATTACCACTCCCAGCTTCGCCAGCCATTAATTTCTTCATGAACTTCAGTATTAAGGTAGAGGTCTTTCTTGATTTTTCACCTCCTTACTGCAAGATAGAAAGCGTGGAAAACTATGTATTATATACTATAAACCATCTGATTTTTTTTAAAACAAATGAAATGATACTAGTGTAGTGTAGATACCACCAATTGCTCCAAACTGCCTCCTAACAAAATGGAAGGAGTAGTTGTGGAAAATCTCAAGGAGCTATATCATGACAACTTTAGATCAGTCTGGAAGAACCATGATTGTCCACCAGTATTCCCCTGTACCTTTGTCTTATCTGCTATTTCAGTTGGTCAGCTACTTCACTCCACTGGTTTGGTTTACAAGATTAATACTGATGTCATTCATCTTTTTTCCTGTTCCAGCATTAATTCTGTTCTTGCTAATATCCTTGCCTAAACCCAGTATCACTTTGGATGTTTGAAGATAAATAAAGATTCACTTTATCACTATAACAGGAAAATTATCTTCAGGTATTATTATTCTTTCACTGTTCTTTCAGTACAACAAAGATTCTCACCAGTTCTTTATTTTGGCATAGTTAAGCACCGCAGACTGGAATGCAATCAAATGAAGTGATAAAGCTTTGCCTGGATTTTCAGCATTCAAACAAGGAATTACCTGTTTAAACTCTTCTGCTAACAAAAGTCTTCTTTCTAGAAAATTAGCATCAGATGAACCTACCCTAATTTTCAGCCTAGAACTTTGGTTTGCGTTTTACAGTAATTCTTCTTGTTTGAAGAAACATTTCACATGAAATTTGCCATCTGCAAGTGGAACAGTCCAGAAAAAAGAATGTTTCTTCATTCTGGAATTATTTATACAGTTGTTCTCATATTTACCATACTAATATTCTTATTGTTGTACTCTGATTTCTCATTTTTCAACTCCTATTTTGATCCTCTTGTCTTGTTCTACTGTCTCCTCATTCTGATCAGATATCACTTTTTTTTCTCTTTATCGACTACTTCTATTGTTTCCCTGTTCTTATTCCTTCTGTCCTAAACCTCTGTTACTGCAGTTTAGGCCTACCTGGTGATAGCATCTGATATCACTTTGATATTCTACAACCCTTATTCTACAACCCTTCTCCACATGTTTGTGAGGCCCCCAGACAAGCACGAAACTAGGATCGGCACTTAACTGCTGAAATATTCTCAAACAATACAGGCATGCCAGAAATAGCCAGATCGCAGCTTCAGGGACCTCCCTGGCAAACACCACATTATGTATGCGCGCTACTTACAAAGCAAGCAACTTGGCAAAGGCTGAACCATCCACTGTCAAGCATTGCACATTTACATACTGGCTACACCATTGTTAATTCGGCTCTGATTCCATCATGCTAAATTGTGACCTTTTGGAGACATTGCCTCGCACCCAAAACTCATTGTTGTCCCCGAGTAAGGCATAACCTACAGTCACACTTCTCCCTATAAAAAACCCTGATTCTGAGACCTTCCTTGGATCATTCCCGAGTTCCAGACAGCCTTACTGCCACTTAGCTTGGCGAGCTTCCCCTCAGCTCCACGTGCTGAGCCACACCAAACCCCAGTATCACTCTCTATCTTCTTCCAGGCTTCAGGAACAGGTTTCGTATCACCCAAATCAACTATCCCCCTGAAAATCTCACTATCTTACTTACACCTTTATTTTCCTTAGTTATATGTGTGTGTATGTTGCTTACACTGTGTGCCTGTATTTAATAAAGATCATTCATTGCTTTCAAACCGGTCTGCTTCTTGACTTGGCCTGACCCCATAGACATTGGGTTAAAGGCCCTGCTAAGTTACCCTGCCTCTCGTAACACTAAAACAGTACTCTGGGCTAATTTTCCCCACCTATAGTTGAGCACATTTAGGTGTCCTTCACGGGACTCCCAGTAAACAGGGTAACACCTCAATTTCTTATAAAGTGCCTTGTCATTCTTTATGCTCTATTCATTCTGATCTTTGGCAGATTCCTCCTATTTATTTGACACTCTCTTGTGGAATTCTCTGTGTCATCTTTGTGAACTTCAAACTTTCTGGTGTTTCAGGTGTATCTTTCCATTTCAACATTCTCTTTAAAAATCTGCACAAAACATTTTTCAGTGAATTGTCCTCTGCAAGAACACCAGCTCTTCTTGGTCTTTTTGTATGTTTTCAGAATCCATTTTAATACGTTTCCTTTCGTTCACTTTCCTCTCTGTTTTTTGCATCTACTTCCTTACCCTTCTGCAATAGTGGCGAGATTTAGATTGGAAGCCTTGGGTAAGGAATAATCTTTTAAACATTTATTTTCCATCTCCTGACAATATTAGGCAGTTTATAAATAAAATATGAAGACGATGGTGTCTGTGTTGATGTGGTAAGCCAGTTAAAAAGAAAAAAAAAACCTTTCCAATTGTATTCTATATCCTAAAAGTACAGAAGGATGATAAGCTTTGTTCTACAGAAAATCATAGTCTCTCCTATAAGAGGAAGAAGAAGAAGAGGAGGAGGAGGAGGAGGAAGAGGAGGAGGAGGAGGAGAAGGAGGAACACTGTGATGATGTGTGATTAAGCACCTATCATTTCCAAAGTGATGTGGAGTCACCTCAAACTATGGTATTGGTTACATACCAGGAAGGACTCTCCAAGAAGGTAAATGCATATACAAGTTTGTGAACTTAAAAGAGAATTATTTTGTGAAACACTAAAAGACCCTAATAGTGACTTGTGGGTTGCCAGATTTGTAAGATGTTGGTGGCAGTTGAACCTCTAGAACTAAGAAATCTTGAGGAATTACTTTCATCCATTAATTAATTTCTTGAGAAGGAGTCACTGGGCTCACATCCCTTTTTGCACAGCATTTGCCACGTGAAAGGGCACCTGGAGCATCACACGATTGTGAGAAGCTATCTGCATGATGCACTCACAATCGTGCAATGCTCTAGGGTAGGGCAGGCGCCACTCACACACACACTCAACTTTCAGCCAAAAATGGTGTGCAATCCCGCATTGTTCAAGGGCTCCGTGTGCACTTGCCATGCATGCATAGCCTCCAGAGCCATGGCGGTTGCACTTCCTGCCCCAGTACAGCCTGGGAGACTCACAGGCTGTGCTGCAGAAGGAAGAGGTGGGGCTCTGGCGCTGTCTGCTTGGGAGCAGGCAGCTCGCGCAGAGCTGAAGCAGTGGGGACACAAGAGCCCCTCACTGGAGGCTGCTCACGCAATCCCCACACCCCAGCACCGAAAAAAAGGTAAGCTCTGGAAAGGGCCAAAAATAGGAATTCTTGTCTTTGCTGCTATCTTCTCTTGAGGAGGGGAGAAAGACAGTGCTACTCAATCACAGCCATATAGCATCCTGGTTTTCTCTTTTTATGCATATGGGTAGATCTCTTTTTACCACAGGAGGGAAAAAATGACCTCAGTTTTATTTTTTGTTTGTAAAACTTAGAACTTAGACCAAGCATGGCTGTATTCAGACATCCATTTATGCATGCATGTATGCATTAATGAATCAAATCTATGACTGAGAAGACAACTTGTGGCGGGGGGAAGGCCCAGAAAATTCACTGTAAAATTCTTGAAATTGACTATAATTCACAGAGGAACACTTCTGTGAATTATGTGAAACTACTATTATTTCTCTAATTCCTTTCATAGTTGATTGACTTGTTTCATAGAGCTCTCTCATTAAACCAAGATTTATCAGAAGCATGTCTAACACTATTTGACAAAAAAGGAGGAAGATTTATTTGGATACCTAGGGAAATCTGAATCTACAAACCTTCTGTTTGCAAACATGAGTTCAACAGAATAAAAGCTCTTCAGATAGAAGTTGATACTAATGATTTAGAACCAACCAGAGGAAGGGAATAGAGTAACAGAGCCACTAAATAAAGCCACTCCCAATCTAGCTCTTCTTTTATATTCTGCATGCCCTTTGGGGCATGTCCCAGACACTTCCTGCTCTGCTTCCCCCAATGAATTTTTAAAGGCAAAAGAAGGCATAACTCTAACACCCCAACAGTTGATAACTCTTTGCTTTTACTCATGCTTACATATACTGTGTGCACCCTGCCATTCAGATGGGTACCACAGCATCCTGTATCCATTCTATTGATTAGGCTGAAATGCCTAGACAGATATAACAGAAGATGGAGGAAGAGAACAGATTTCTAGCGCAAGAGCAAAAGAAGTTGGCAGTGTACATGGTGCTAATGAAGAGCTGGAATAGGAGAGACATGGCTGGCAGAGAAATTAGAGAAATTGAGATCATGAGATGTTGCCTCAAAAAGTGGGGATCTTGAGGTTCCCCAGCAGGGCTGGTGTCTCCTGAAGAAGGTTGGGAATTATAGGTCAAAATAAGGCCTTCAAGAGGCAGATAACTATGGGACCTTTTCACCTGTGTATACTAGTAATAACTGCGTGACAGCACTTGAGAATCAAAATAATGTTTTATTGAGGGATTCGTAGACACATGCAAGAAATCAAGTAATCTCATGAACCATACAAGGCTAGTGAAGGGAAAGGAGAGAAAGGTTGGATAGAGAGAGATTTCAGGTGTATGGGAGATATTTACCCGTCTTGAAATGGAAGATCAAAGACAGGTGGTTCAAACATGAGAGGGTAACATGGAGGAACAAGAGTCTGGAATGCAGTGTGACACCCAAAGTGCTAGTATGTTGCCATGTTGCAAAATTGTGTGGACTGGAGCAGAGGTTTTTAAACCCCCCCCTTTTTTTTTTATCCTGAAGGGGTGAGTGTTAATGGCTCTCTGGCAGAGTAGACAAAGGGCCCAAAATGGATTGATTGTCTTACTTTGGGTGACAAAACATTGATGGGAGTCCTGACAACCTCTTAATGTCTTGATTCAGTAAGATGAATGGGAAAGGTTGTGGTAGGAAATGCTCACAACAGGGATGCTTGCCTGCTGCACCTGGACAGTTTTTTTTTACTATTGTATTCAGACGTCAGGTCATTGACAGGATTAATGAAAGTCTTGACCTTATGACCTGGCCATGCTGAGGCCATACTGACCTAGCCCAGGCAAACAGCCAGTGTCCTGCCTGACACATGTTTCTGAGATGTAAGTGTCTAGTTTTTATATAATATTACATGTCAATTTTGCTATCCCTCAGGATGGAATATGTAAGGGGTGGTAACTGAAATGCAAAAAGAAGCAGTGAAGGAAGTCAAAAATAACTACCTGAGATAACAGTAGAGTGAAAGCAAAAGATATGAATATAAGAAGTAAATTATTATTGTCAAGAAATGAAGTTTTTTATACTATATCTCAGATCTAACTGTTTATTGAAGGGACAACTTAGTTATGAGTAAAGCAAAAACCTACATTAGAAACAATATCAGAAACTGTCATATAGTTGTTAATTTTCTAATAAAGCTGTATTAATTTTATAGTTTGAGAATAATTATTTATTCTGATGTTACTGTTGTATATATTTACCCCTCTTTATTTATTAACTGAATAATATGATTACCTTTTCTTTGTTAACAAAATTTTGGTAATATTGCTCTATAGCTCAGAACTCAATACTTTCCAGGAAATCCAGGCCTGCAACTGAAGCAGGTTTACTTTCTCTGCCCTGTACCTAAAGTGAGGGATTTGCCAGTCCATTGCCATTTCTAATCTATTTTTTTTTTTAATCTGGAGTTCCCTTATAATTCACCTTCTAGCTCTCTAGGCCTCCAACTCTTGAAGAACCAAATTCTCCCAACATGCAGGTTAACATCGACACTCCCCTTAAGTACTGGAGTTTCAAGATATTTTGTAAGGGAAAAATAAGCAAATGACTTTGTGATTGATTAGGCTTTATTTATTTACATAAAACAATCAGTTACATAGATTTCCACTCCCCTTGGGGAAGATCATTATTCCACATAGATTTTATATAATCTAGGCACATTTTTATTCATAATGATTTCAGAGTCTTCGGCCATTTCCACATTACACTGTCATAGTGCTAGTATTCCACTTTCAACATCCTATGGAATCTTGGTGTGTGCAGTTTAGAGAGGGGCCTTTAGAATTCTCAGCCAGAGAGCTCATTGGCCTCAGTGAACTACAAACCCCAGAATTCCACAGGATGTTGAAAGTGGAATAATAGCACTATAACAGTGTAGAGAAGAAATGCCCTTGGTTTATATGATTGGTAAAAAAAAGTCGGAAGGAATGTTCAAGAATATTCAAAAATAGTAGAAAAAGATGCTTTTTGCATGTCAAGAATTGCTAATAAGAAGAATCCTGGACTGATAAGAATCTTTGCAGATTAGAATGTGCAATTTAGGATTTATTTTGTGCATCATTTTCTGTGCAGAAATGCTGTTCTTTGTTTTTTAAAAAGTGTGAATTTTGCACAGAATAAATCCCAAGCTATAGCATCTGTTGCACAGAAATAGCACACTCTGTAAAGAAATAATATTGATGTATTACACCTGGTTTTATTCTGTTTTTTCCCCCTATCCCTTTCACTCTCCATCAGAAATGGAATGGTTTTCTGAAGGAGCTATCACAGAGCAATTGTGAGTACCAATGTCTGTACTGACCCAAGAAATGCATAAGCAAGCATAAGATGTACTTATTCTCATATTATGTCATTAATATGATGTTGGCCACAACTTTTGATCTTTTCCTTCAGTTTATATTCCTACCCCCCCTTTTTTTTTTGCTCCCACTAAGAACATACTTATTGCTGTGAGATGTATAAAAAAATCAAATTTAAAAAATCACTGTTCTGTATTTCTTCACACATTCTTGCTTCCTTAAGCTATCCTGAGCATTGTTTATTGAATGTTACTCTCTGAAAAGGAAAACAAAATTCTGTGTCAGAGTTACAGATAGATTTTTGTTTTTTTTTTTTAAAAGGAGATGAGTCAGACAGAAACTTTTCTAAATCTTTCATCATCTCACTATCTTTGATGAAATGTGCCTCATTGACAGAAATGTTTTTGAAGCAATGTTTTTCAGACTTTCTCCTAATTTGCCCAAGTGAAAGACCTGGCAGTCATTTCTAGGCAGAGTTGTCCTACAACTTTTTTTTCACCTGGCAATAAAAAATGAGGGTGGTGGATTCTAGTCTTCAAGTGCAAAATTGCAACAGTTTCCTCTGGGCCAATTTGGAAATAGTTTGGAGCACTCCTTGGTTGTTCTAAACTGTGAAGGGTGAAAACAAAAGGAAGGGGAGCACAGTGGCCTTACACATCTCTTGTGCCAGTTCTACCGCCTGATATGTGTGACAGAATATTCATACATGTTTCACAGTATATAAAATTGTCCTGCTAATATATTTGTCAACTGTTCCCCAGAACTTTTGCCCCATCAGAAGCAGCAACTATAAAAGAGTTGTATTTTGTACATGATAATCTTTATGAAATCTTCACCTCAAGTCCCCAGATGGGAGAAGGGTGGTTGAAAAATGTGCAAAAAGATTGTAAATCTCATCCAAATAGGAGAAAGCTGCTGAATTTTTTCATTGATACACAGGAAAATGAAATAAATAAATACTGTTATGCCTTGCAGCAGGCATCTTTCTGAAGATAAGAAGTACCTCTACGAAGGGAATTGCACAATGGTAAAACAACATATCATATATGATAAAAATATATATTTTACTTCTGGGACTGGAGGATTGTGCTGTCCCTCAAACCCACCAGGGACCACACTACTAGTCACCACCATAAAGTACCCCCTGCCCCCCAAAAAGAGGATTAGGGTTAGGGTTAATGTGAACATTGCTTTTGAACATTTCTGTGATAGCTACAGCAATAAGGGACACTAGAGGCTGGGAAGGTACAAAAATGATTAAGGAATTTTAGGTACAATGGTAGGTCATTGCTGACCTATTCTAGATGAATGTCACATGTGCAAACTTTTGCTAGCTACATTTAAGAATCTGAATTTTCTGACTAAATTAACCACAAACTAGGGCCATTTCCACACTAGCCTGTTATAGTGCTATTATTCCACTTTCAACATCCTATGGAATCCTGGGGTAAACTGCACTATAACAGTCTAGCGCAGAAATGTCCTAGCTGTTGGAAGATCAGAACAATTACTGAATGGAAGTTCTCTCTTCATCCCTAATTTTAATCCAGGTGGAGGTAAACTATCCTTCAACAATCCACTCATTAGACCCATCTATTTCTTGTATAGCATTGCAGTAATAATTTCAGGTAATAGACTTGTGGGGGTGAGCTTCCTTTGCTAGAAAGAATCTGCCTAAACTCTTTCATTAATTACATGGGGATACCTGATTTTTATTTGTCCTCTCTCTTCCATGCATAAACTGCAGTATGAGTGTATGCTATTTCCTGAATTGCTAAAAATATTGAAAATATGACCTGTGGGATTCAGGATAATAATAGTCCTAGGAAGTGGGCCAACTGTGTCAAAATAAGATTGTAGTTTCGAGAACATATTGGGTCTAATGATCATTAGTTTTGAAACATTAGAATCATGAGGGAGCACTCCTGGAAGCCACACAAACTTTCTGATGTTGCAAATCTAACTTGAAGTGATTGAAAATGCCCCGAGGAGTCTAATTAGAATTATGGATGGGAAAAATATTCTGACAGCAATTTGGTTAATGTCTGCATAGATTCATATGTTGCTTCTTTGTCTGAGAGTGCCTTGATTTCCCTCTCCACACACTTTCTTCTTTGTACTCTTTTATTTAATATAATAATGAAATACCCCCTATGCAGGCAATTTATCCAGAAGATAATATGATTGATGGTATAAAAAACATTGAAAGGTCATTTTAAAAATTTGCACTGATTTGTTTCCTTCCTCATATAGTTAATCTCAAAACACAGGACAGGTGAGGTGAAAATGACTATTTATGGTGTGGACAGGCATCAGTACATTCATAATTAAGGTTAGACTAACTTGTTCCTTAGCTGTTCAAGAGATTTTAGGATCAAATAAAGGCAATCTCAAAGAAGGAAGGGCCATATGAGAACTTTGGATACATTTTAGTGTTGCTCGGTTTTATTTTGTTTTTGTTGGATGTTAGAACTTCTGCTTTTTTAACTTATTTATATCCCACCTTTCTTCCAAATGGGACCCATGGTGTTGCACAACATGAATTCAGACAAGCTACATGAACTAAAACCCAGAGAGAGAGAGATAAAGAGAGATAGTGTGTGTTCATGGCATAGTTGATTGACTGTTGGACTAGGACTCTGGGATATTAGGGTTCAAATCCCTTCTCAGCCATTGAAACCCATTGGGCATCTTTGAGAAAGATACATTTTCTCTGCCTGAGAACAAAGCAATGGCAAACCTCCACTGAATAAATATTGCTAAGAAATCCCAATGATACAGTTACCACAAGACAGAGTTGACTTGAAGGCATAACATAAAAACAATGAAGTTGAAAAAAGTTAAATAAAATGCCATATTGAAATATCAATACTTTAAAAGAGTTTTAAGAAATTATTTAAAAACATGACAAGTGCAATAAAATGCATACATCTCAGTAAAGATCTTTTTCTTTATTATTTGTAGGAAGAAAAAAGTCCCTACTGGGCATAAAACTTTTTGAATATGTTTGTAGCATCACATGGAGACTTCCAATGAAGCAGTGAAGCTGGAATGCAACTCCGTGTGACTATATGCTGTTGCGCGCTCACATGGATGTTGTAGAAAATACTTCCGGACTGGAAGCCTATATGCAGATGGTGTCATGAAGCTGTGAATATGCACTGGGTTTTTGAAGAGTAATAAAGACTCTACAGCCACCTCATTAGGTAATTAGGAAAAGGTCCTTGTCTTCCTAAGATTTCTTAGAATTTCTGCATGCACCTCCTTCTAAAGAAAATTTTTCCCTAAAGGAATGAAAGACGATTCTCCTGAAAAACTGGAGATCAGTTTTTGGCCCACCATTATTTCCATATCCTGAGTAGAAAATAAAGGGAGAGAGATGATAGCAAAATCATTTCTTCACTCAGTAAAAGGAAGATGCCAGAGGATGCCATGGCATGAAAAGGCTACAACTTATTTATTAACTTATGGGACTTATTTATTAACTTATGAAAAACTGAGGATGGAAGAAATAAAATGTAGGTTGCTGATGGATATTGGTAGGCTTACCTATATCTCAAAGCCTAATACTGGGAACCTTCACCCTGGATTAAAGTGCGAGTATATGTAACAAACACCCCAGGCTCAGAAATGCATGCACACTATAAAGGTTAATAGAATTAGCCGTACTTCTCATCAAACTTCAGCTCTGGTCAATATTAATTGAGTTTCATAGGTCAAGAACTATCTTCACTATGTTTTTATCAGGCAGTTAGACATAGGCCATTTTTGCACGAGACTGTTATAGTGTTATGATTCCACTTTCAACATCCTATGGAATCCTGGGGCTTGCAGTTTAGGGAAGGGCAAGCCGCTATAACAGTCTCATGCGGAAATGGCTATAGACAGGTATTTTCTCTTTACTCCCAGATGCCTCAGCCTTGACACTAAGGTCTGGTCTCATATCACTCTGTGCCAATGTCACTGACCTAAAAAAGGAAAGGAAAGAAAAGGAAAGTTGAAAAGCAAAAACAGCAGTAGTTGTTGACTGCTTTGCTGTAGAATGGAATGGGTAGGAAAGAGTGCCCAAAGGCCATACATTAAAATATTCCTAGTCAGACTCCAAAAGGATAATAGACTGCCCCCAAGGAGGATGACTACTAGTTGCTAAAAGGCCACTGCATCAGGCAAGATAGCCTTAAGTATTCCTTTGGAAGTTCTGCACAGATGCAGCACCATGGCATTCTATCTCATATCTAAAAGTGGACAAAGTCTAAGCCAACCTGGGCCCTTTTGTCCTAGCAGCATCCAGTGACAGTGGTGGCAGTGGTTCTCCAGGGATGGGAGTACAAAGGGCCAGACCTCTCCACATTGTCTGTCTCCGGGAACCAGGAAGCGTGATGGCCATGCCTCTTCCTGCTGAGGTGCAGTCAGGTACTGTTCCAGGCTAAACTAAGGCAGGAAGCACAGCCATTGCACTTCCACGGCCTCTGCAGACAAGAGAAGTGTGTACACATGGCAGGAGGGTGGTGTGATCGCTGGTCATTGACATGCAAAATCCATCAGGATTTGCAGCATGATTGCACTGCTTGGTGACAGGAGAATGATGGGACTGGGATGACATAATGCACAAGCATTGTCCCAGCCCCATCTTCACCTATCACCATGGTGGGTTGGGTGCCTCAAGTAGAAAGGGCCCTGGTTCACACCTGAGGAATGGCATTCTAGAAGCTGTGTTTCTTGAGAAACCAAAACACAAATACTATGATGGAAAAAGAATACTGACAAATATTTAACTAGTGAAATCTAAGCAATAAGTTTTCCCCCTTTCATTGATAATGCAGGGGCAGCAGTAGGAACAGCATTTAGCCATGGTGAAAGGAGAGATAA
Source organism: Iguana delicatissima (assembly GCA_948472985.1). NCBI lineage: Eukaryota > Metazoa > Chordata > Lepidosauria > Squamata > Iguanidae > Iguana > Iguana delicatissima. The sequence goes on along the minus strand of CAOKZL010002060.1, from coordinate 202,227 downwards.
AAGAGCAATTTGATTTCCTTCATCATTTTCTTTTTGGTGCACTACATGTATACCAGAAGGAGGGATTGTAATGACCCTTGAAAGTAGTCAGGGTTTATGTTAGAACTGTTGCTACTATTGCATATTTGTATCATAAGCATGATTCAAATTGGGGGAAAAGTGAGGAGGTGATTGGATGAAGGATGAAGGATTAACATGTGTAAGTTAGAGGTTACCAAAAATAAACCTGCTCTATCTATGTGCATCAGAAGCCTTGGAAAGTATGGATTTCTGAGATGAGGTTTCATCTGTTCTGTCACTAGTCTTGGGGTTTTCAAAATAAGTATCTGTAAAAACAAACCCAATACATTTCTTTGTATCCCTCCTGTAGATAGTGGTGGTATTTGATTTCCTTTTTTGAGGAGGATATCCATTTTGGATTTTATTCTAAACTTTAAATCTGAAGCAAATTCATCACTCCAATGATATGAAAGCCACAAGCTTCCATTGTATATATGAAGAGGGGAGAATTGAGTTCTGTGCTTTTTTTCACTTAAGTGTGATAAACATGAATATTTATTATCCATGGAGACTGAACACACAGGGTGCAAGTAATGATTTTCTCTACAGCTCATTCTGTTTGTTCCCACATTTACACCCCAAAAAGAAAGTCTCTGTCCAAAACCATATATCTACATCAAATATGCCCAAGAGGCAATGCCTATTGCACAGTATCATGTTCTAAATGAACTACCAAAGGGATGAAAATGTACTCTCTGTATTACAGTCATGGTTTCATTTCTCTATATGAAGTTTTCATCTGAGGCCTCTGAAGTACTCCTGGGACAGCCATGAAAAGCTGGCAAAGAACTACTGAAGTGCCGCCTGCCTGGTTCTGGACCTGTTAAAAGTGCAGCTGCCAGCTTGTAATTCAAAGTCTTAAAAGGGGACTACTACTCCAATTTCTACTGGTTGTGTATACTTCTGCCTCTGAATGCATTAATTTATAATAGACTTTTCATTGCTCACATTTGGAGAGTGGCTGTGAGTGGGTTTGCTGCTGAGTATTATCAGCTATTATAGCCTAGTTCTGAGTTATAGTACTACCATCACTAGATCCAAGAAACTCAATTTCAGATCTCAGCAGGTACCAATTTGTTCACAGCAGATAAGTGATTTCCCAGTTGAAGGATCTGATCTGTTTTAATATGGCCATGTTTCCCATTGGGTATTGGAGAGAGATTACTAGCAAGCATCCAGGCACACAGATTGCAAAAGAAAGACAATTCAGGATTCAACTTATGTTAGATGAGTGAAGAGCTGCAGTGCTTTATAGTAGGGGAAGCAGGGTTCTGTGTTGTCCCTACCTTTCCATCTCCCTGCTTGGATTTAAATACTGATATGCTAGAAGTCTAAAACTTTTAGTAGGAAAGGAAGGCTGTTTGTGATTTCTTTCACCTGACCTTCAGGTCTAGTTAGGGCACGATGAAATGATGGAACAGTCCAGAGATATGATTATGATGCTATGAACAATGGGCCCTTTTACACTACACTATAGCACTCTAGTCCACTTTAATTGCCATATTAACATGCTGTGGAATTACAGAATCATAGAAAAGTTGGAAAGAGCCACAAGTCCCATTAGCCCAACCCTCTGCCTTACAGGAACACAGAAGCCATTTCCACACTAGATTGTTATAGTGCTATTATTCCACTTTCAACATCCTATGGAATCCTGGGGTTCTCAGTTTCGAGAGGGGCCGGCTGGATTCCAGGATTCCATAGGATTCCAAGATTCCATAGGATGTTGAAAGTGGAATAATAGCACTATAACAGTCTAGGGTGGAAATGGCCCGAGTTAAAGCACACTCAAAAAATAGTCATCCAACCTTTGTTATAGACCTGCAGTGGAAGAGAGTTTGAGACAATCTATTCCACCTTCAAACAGCTCTTTCAGTCAAGAAGTTCTTTCTAATGTGTAGGTGGAATCTCTTGTTTTCTGGTTTCTGGAGGAGCAGAAAACAAGCCTGCTCCATCTTCCATGTAACAACCCTTCAGATAAGACCCCTGGATCTTTTCATACATACTGTTGTCAAGTCTGGTATCATCCTATTTTTGTGCATTTCCTTTTTCCTGCCTAAACATAGTACCTTACATTTAGCCCTTCCAGCTAATTTTGTTTGTTTTGACCCAGCTCTCCAATCTGTTGAGGTTATTTTAATCCTGATCCTGTTCTCTAGAGTATTAGTTACTTCTCCTAATTTAGTTTCTTCTGAAAATCTGAATCCTGAGATTTGCAGTTTGTTGAGACACTGGAGCTATCTGACAATTCTAAATACCCCTCCCCAAGTTTCAACTAATATAGTTATTCCAGTTAGTTTTTTAAAAAAGTACTAAATATTCATGCTCTGTCCACCTCACTGTCACCACAATAAAGCACATGACACAAGGTAAAGTTACATTAACCAAAAAAACAAAAACAAAACCCAAACAAACTGAAATTACCTCTTGTTAAGTTTACATCATAATGTAATGTATAGTGGAAAAGAACAAGCTACAAATAACAAATAGGTGCTGTGTGATCATTGTGGAAAATTGTGACCACAGATTTATGCCAATATATTTACAATGTGTACCTTATATTTCTCTTCTTTTAAATGAAGTGTGAGAAACATGTAGCATTCTAAATGTTCCTGGATTGCATTTCACAGCATTCATCTGTCAGAGGGATGGTGGATGATGGGAGCTACGCAGAAACCCCAGTAGCACTTCCCTCAAGCACTGAGCTCTGGCAAAAAGACAGTTCACCACAGTCAAGTGTTTAAAAATCACCATACAGCAGAGTTTACTCACACAGCTTGAAGCGTCCCAGCAGAGTGTTAGACATTAGCAGCAGAAACCTTGAAGCTAGGAAAAATACTCCCATACAAATGTTATCTTCCAACAGGAGGCCTTTACTCTTGAGTTACAATACATACAGTATATACAAATCTCCAACAGAGTTTTCAGCATTCAACAACATGCAAAACATAGCCTCCAGACATCAAGAGGGCTTAGAGGGCTAGAACATACCCCCTTACATACAGCCATTGCTGATGCAACTCTAGCAGCCCTTGCTAGAGGTATGATGCAACCTTCCTGCCTGGTTACACAACCCAATGACTCATGCAGGTGTTACCTGGTATTGCATCATCCACTTCATTCCCAGGTGCAAAACTTAAATGTACATCAAGTATATTTTATTTGGACTTAAGTTCTGTCCAACCTATCCTCACATCATCACCACTATCTATGCTGGTTAGAACTGTTGAGATTAGCAGCCCATTAACATCTAGAATATCAAAGATGAGGAAAAATTGTGAGCATTATTTCCATCCCCAGTCAGATCAGATTTACAAAGAGCTATCTCAAAAGTTGGCAACTTTGACTTGGAATTTGAACTTTATCTGAAATTGATGCATACCACTATTACCTGGTATATGGACATACAGGGAAATTGGAAAATGAGTTGCATTGTGGGGGAATTCAAATACCAATTATTAGTTCTAACTAGACTAGACCAATTCAATCACTGGGAAATGGATATAGATACTCATGAAAGTTCCACTAATTTGAAGGACCTATTTTTTGCTGTTTATTGTTCTCAAGTCAATTGCAACTAATGTTGACTCTATAAATGAGAAACCTCTAAGTCACCCTGTCATCAACAACCCTGTTCAGGTCTTATGGACTTAGGGTCATGGCTTCTTTGATTGAGTCTATCCATCTGTAATGCAGTCTTCCTCTTTTCCTACTGCCTTCTATCTAACCAAGCATTATCGTATTTTCTAGTTAGTCATGTCTTCTCATGATATGTTCAAAGTACAACCGTCTCTGTTTAGTCATCTTGGCCTCTAGGGAGAATTCAGGCTTGATTTGCTGCAAGGACCCATTTATTTGTCTTTTTAGTAGTTCACAGTAAATGTAGAACTCTTTTCCAGCATTGCATTACAAATTAGTTGATTTTATTCCTATCAGCCTTCTTCATTGTCTAACTTTCACAACCATACATAGAAATTGAAAATATGCTAGCATCAACAATCCTAACTTTAGCTTTCAATGACACTTCAGGATCCTGTCTAGTTCATTCGTACTTCCCATTCCAACTCCTAATCTTCTAATTTTTTTGACTGCAGCCTCCATTCTGATTAATGATTGGGCATGGAAAAAAATTGAAATATTTCAATGTCTTCATTGTCTCCTTTAAAATTCTGAAAACCAACTATCATCATTATTTTTGTTTTCTTAATGATTAACTGTAAACTTGCCTTGGCAATTTCTGCTTTGACTTTCTTCAGTAATCATTCCAAGCTTTTGCTATTATATGCTAGTTATGTGGTGTCATTTGCAAATCTTAAACTGTGGATGTTCCTTCTTCCAATTTTCATGTCTCTTTCCTATGAGTCAAATCCTGTTTTACATATGACGTGTTCAGCATACTAGTTAAATAGGGTGATAAGATGCAGCCTTACCTAACCCCTTTGCCAAATGGAAACCACTCCATTTCTCTGTATTTTTTATTGATGGTAGCCTCCTGTCAGGAGTACAGGTTACATATCAGGACAATCAAATATTGTGTGGTGCTCCATAGTCTTTCATGATCTACACATTCAAAGGCTTTGCATTTATGCTTTTGATCCCAAATGATGACATCACACAAAGAAAATAATGGCTGACTCATATGTGATACTGGAACTGTGCTTTGATTCCATTTTTAGGTTACTGCTTTCAGAACTTCTTTGGGCTTCCTCCTTAGTCACTTACATTAGCATGTATCAAGAATGTATCCACTGCATGCTACATTTTTGTGCAGGCATGGATACTTTCCTTTGAAAAGTTATATAACTTACATCAAAACATCATTTCTTATACAAAAGCAGAAAGAGTATAACTTCCTTGACATGCTTAGAAATATCATTGTTCCTTGGAGCTCCTTCCTCCTATTTTTTTCTTCTCCAAACTTTCTTTGTAATATAAGAAGTTGTTAATTTCAAAGTCTTATTTAAATCTATATTTATAAGTAAGCAAAACCATATGTTAATAGAATAGATTATGTGAATCCAAGAAAACTAATACAATGTTCAGTTACACCATGTTCTCTGCAACATCTGAATTCATTCCATTTACAGCAAATTGCTTGACCTGGAGAGACAGTTTTGTTACAACTGTTCAAACTATCCTTATTATGGACAATACCATACATTTGTTTCACAGAACAGTTTTTTGCTTGTTAAGGAAAAATAATGAATTTCTATAGGCCTGGATGTTTCTCTGAAATATTGAAGGAGATATCCAAAATAAGGAGTTTATACATATGCTTTTCAGGTTTAACATTATGATTCTGCTCTCTTATTCCCTGTCTTAAGAAAAGTTTCTAACTGAAGAATTTCACATTAAAAATACTCCTTAATTGGAATCACAGAGCTATCACCATATCTTGCCAGGCCTGATGGATTTTTAGCAGTTCCTCATGACTTTCAGAGAGTATGGATCAAACCAGATGATACGTTATCATGTTTTAAGAAGTGATGATCCTCCAAGTGTTAAAAGACCTCTGGTAGTCATAGAACATGATCTTCTGCACAAATGTGTCTTGCATTTAGAATGCTTCATTGTGTGATTAGTCGTTGAGAGGTCAATATGATCTCAATTTGATCTTGTAATTTCTGACATATGTATCACTGAAAAATTCGATTGTAAGAGGAAAAATTATAAGGAATAAACTTTCCTAATAACATCTGATTAGGTTTCTGTGTTGCACACTCATGGGATCATCATGTATTGATATGCCATGGCAACATTGCATATTGTGGACATTTTCTGTCATATCACACTAGCATTTCAAGTGTTCAGGGATGATAATATGTTGAAAATAGGTTGAAATGGCTCCGTCATAGGAAAAAAAAAATCACAATTCTGACTCTGGATTTCCAGATCTTGAGAGGTTACTTTTAAGAAGAATAAATATAAAAATGATGAAGCCATGCATAAATGAACTACAACTGAATGATGCTCTGCAATCCAGATGCTATCCTATCACTGATTCATTATGAATGGCTTTACCATGTTGTCATTTGCATTCTTCTTAAAAATGAATTATCAATTCTATGAGTTCTTCTGTTTTGAGAACCCAGATGCACCCTACTCTCCCATATCACTGCCATAAGAAAATAACACAAATGAAATCTGTAGGAATATAATCTTTACTTTCTTTCGTATCCTACAGAGTCTGTAGAAGAGACAGTGAGGGCAGTCACAGACAGAGTGAAAATCAGTTAGGAAGGGAGGAATTGATTAGATCTGAATAGAATTTGTGGAACTGTGAATCTGGAGAGCATTCAGGGAGGTTATTTTTTACTTGTTAAATAATAAATCTTTACTGGTTTTGTTTTCTAAAACTGTGTGAGGATGTTTTCTTTTATGAGTTGAGAGGACAAAGTGGTCATGGTTTATTACACTGAACCCACTGGTCAGCACTGTTTCCAGGCCAAACCCCCACACTTTGATATGGTTTCATTTGCATTAATATGAAATGGATCCTGATGCATCTGTAAGGCCAAGCTAGGTAAGAGGAAGTTGCTGGTTGAACACACATGCTAAAAATTCCATCAATACAGAGCTATCAAGACAGCCATTCATGCTTTGTCACCTAACACTAGGATTGTTAACACAGTCTGGACCTTATTGTCCACTCTGTGAACTCCATTGTTTACTTGGTCAGAGAGCTATTTGCACCCATGCCCTCTAGGTAGAAATTGGGTATTAAAAAAAAATAAAAACAGTTTTGAGCAGTCAGATGCAGTATCTCATTTGTTGAACACCATGCTGTCATTCTGATTCCCAACTAAATACCGTTCTTAGGTATAACTCTAAGCCACAGCACTGTTTTGTCAGTGCTTTTCAAATTAGTAATTATTGCCCAGTCCCTGAAACTTTTCTATCAATTTTTCCTCCTTTTCTCTTCAGTTAGCTTTGTCCAAATGTGTGAGTGTTTGGATCTTGTGCGTGCACAATTCTCCTAATAAAATACATTTTAGTTTTCCTTTGAACCTCTGACTGGTTCTTTTCTACATGGGACTCCATAAATATTGCTAGATGATCTCGCTAGAATACCCCCTTTTTCACAGGCTGTCCACTTTGAGCTTAATAATTCCCCACTGTCACATGGAGGCACTGGCATCATGGGTTAGACCCTGAATCACTCGCGTTTTGGGGTAACAAGACAGCCATTTGTCCAGGATAGTGTTCCTCTAAACTCCCAACTACTAGATCCAGGTAGGGATCCTGAGGGTAAAAGGATGAGGTGAGTGATGGGAGCTCTAGGAGTGGAATTGCAGGCCCAGACTGAATAGAGGTGCCAGCACATCTATGTTTGTAGTTTATGAGAAACAGGTACAGAAAGAATGGTCAAGCACAAGCTATTCCTAGGTCCCAAATTCAGTTCTAAGGATTTCCTGTGATTTTTTTTTCTTAGAAGATACCATATTGGCTAGAATATTATTTAGCATTGCAGAACTTCCTGGTTTCAATCTTCAGCCAGGGCTGAAAACTCACTCCTGAAACCATTAGAGATGCTGCTACTCAGTATCAACAGAACAGGACTAGATGGGCCTATAATTTGATTCTGTACACAAAACTTTCTGTGTCCATAATTTCATATGACAGGGCTTGAAAAACTGGGCACTTTGGATGTATGTCCATGGAATCCAGGAAATTTAATTAGTCTTCTTTAAATTCTTTTAGCTCAGTTCAAATTTCAAGAACCTCTGAATCTGCTTTGAATTTTGGAAATGTTTATATTTTAGCTGTTACATAGTGGAAGATGTTGTCGTTATGATGGACCATTGTTCTCATCACACTACACATAGGTCAGTTGTGTGATTATTAGAGAGTCTCTTTCACAATGCATTTTGATTTTGGTTTTAGTTTTGGTATAGCAAAATAAGGGTGAAATGTTAACTTAGGAATGGTCACGCTGTATTTTTTTTTTTATCACAATACTGCTATTAAGATAAGGACACTTGTAGATCAAAAATGACTGACTGCTGTAGCACAGCAGGGAGTCTTGAAGACCCTTAACCTCAAAATGTAAGCTTGCTGTAGTTCAAATGTGTACTTAGTCACAGTGAAGTATCACAAAGTAGAGCAGTACACCAAACTACCCAAGTAAATGTGAGGAAGAACAAATGTTTTCCTCTCCCTTTCCCAAAGTTTAACAGTAGATTGACATTTTTGCAACACTGTCTACTCCCTCTTTTTTAAAATCTCTTGTAACCATGAGCATACATGGCATCTTGCTTATTATCTTTTTTTAAAAAAAAAATACAACATGTTTTGATCCATTGGAATGTTCATAAACATTCCATTACACTGCAGCACCTGAGTCAATGACTGGATTATTTTTTATTTTAATCAGAGAACTCACAGTTGTAAAAAAACAACAACAAAGAAGTTGAGCTCCCAAAGATTTCAGGTTGTGCTTAGCTCATTTTTTTTAATGTTCATAAGATCTTGAGGAAAACGGTGGTGGAAAAACACTGTTTTTAAATGATTATATTTACTGTGTTTTCTTTATATGTACTTATGTATCCCTGATGTTTGTGTCTAAAATTTCTGTCTTTGTAAATAACGGTCTTACAATGCAATACTATAACTGACAATGAAACATATAGAACTTCTTCCAGCTTCTCATTTTGAAATCTAAATCGTGGATGTTGATTAGATTTTGTCTATGTTTTCTATGTAACTTTTTTTGAAAAAAAATCAGACTGTATTCCACGGTTCTCCCCACTTTCTTTTTTCAGTATACACACAAATGAGAATTCGTATTATTTGATACAAACACTAGAATCTCAGATAAAGCATAACTATATTCCTATTCAACAAAAAAAGATGATATATTCATAATTTTATTTCAACTGTCAGCTTAAACCATTGGCATCTGCCACTTGTACTTCTGTAACAAAAGTATTATTTCAGGCACTCTTGTGCTTTCTTTACAGATTGACATGAGTACCAATATCTAAGCCACCATACCTATGTTTGGTAATTTAGGCCATTTCCACACTGCACTGTTATAGTGCTATTATTCCACTTTCAAGATCCTGTGGAATCCAGAGATTTGCAGTTTAGGGAGGGGCATTTAGAATTCTCAGTCAGGGAGCTCTCCGGCTTCTGTAAATTACAAACTCCAGAACTCCACAGTTTATTGAAAGTAGAATAATAGCACTATAACCATGTAGTGAGGAAATGGCCCAGTCATGGAAGTCAGCGTCCTTAGGTTGTAACCATATGAGTTAAAGATATTTGCAGTGACGCCTTAAGAAAAGTATAATCAAAGATCTAAAGATATCATCCAAGTGTAATGTTCTAATGTATAATCAGTCAAACAGAAATACATAAAACTGAGCTGTGCTTCATATGTTGGGGAAATATCCAAATCAGAAAATGTCTAAAATGTCACATGTGGTCACCCCATTTAATTTGGATTCCACCAGCCTTATGCCCTTAATCACTGATGTAATGTGCGTTTTGATCGCTTTCCATATTAAAATTCCATACCTAGTTCAACGAGAAATTGTCCACCCTTGACTGATCAGTGGTTCACCACATGTAGTCCTACTTCTCATTGAAATTACCTAGGTTGCATTTTGGAGCTTCCTGTGATAGTATTTTTGAATGGTATGGAAGCTGCTGCATGGAGCACTTGTCCTTCACTGCACTGGAATTATCCACACTCAATGCCAGTATTGTTCCACTTTCTAGAAAAAGTAATGCTATCAAGGGACAGATATGTGCCAAAGGTTCTTACTAAGCCATCTTCACCTTCTGGAATTAGAGGAATGGCACAGAAAGGATGCATCATGGATTTGTTCCCGCATTAAATGAAAGAAAAAAGCCTTTAAAGATACTTAGGCTTTAAGAAACATCATCTTGGAAGACAGGAAATAACACTTAAGGCTAATCCCAATTTACCGCTGTTTAAGTCTCTTAGTTCTTCTAGCAGATGAGATTAGTTTGTAAAATAATAATAATTTGATGTTTTTATTTTATTTTTTCAAGATTTGCACAACTAGATCTACAATGAAGTCATTATCATGTGGGGAACAGCAAATCATGTCTCTAGGCTTCAGTCATCTGCCTTGTTAACCTCCTCTCCCCTCCACCCTCACACAAAGAAAACCCAATCTGCTGCATTGGTGTTGTTTGCACTTTACAAACAAGCACTAACAGATAAAAAGGTTCAATAGTCTTATATTACCACTGTGCTGGAGAGAAGGTACAGGACAGAGTTTCTTAATACACTAATCACTTCAGTGTCTTAAGAGGTTGGAGAGCCTGGAAGGAAAAGGTGAAGGAAACTGAGAAAATAAGATAACAAAAATTACAAATATTAGGGGATGATGATGATGATTCCAAGGTGAAAACAGCAAGATATAATGCAAAAAAGAAAAAGAAAGAAAAAAAAAGAAGAAGAAGGTAATTTCTGTATTTCTAATTACAGTTTGCTTTAAACAGGGATGTAAAGTATATTAATATTCAAAAATATTCAAAATATTCAAAAAATGATCCAAATGTGTTTCTTGGGTGGCAAAAAATCCCAAAGAAGAGAAAACTGGACTAATGAGAATCTTCAGTTTGGGTCATATTCTGCACAACATTTGCAGTTTACGGGAAAGATCCACTAACTGCCAAAGAAATACCATACACATGGTGTGGAGAGAAAGGGCCACAACTTTATTTGTCTACAGCTGATACAGAGTTGGCATACACATGAGTCCAGATCCAGGCATTGGCCAACCTATCTGTTGATCAATGAGCCCGACTGGCCATACCTGGCCAGAAGCAGAGTGGTGGCCAGTGCCAGCACCACCCAGTTACCCAAGGAGTGCAGGGGGCACATGCACCTGCAGAGCTGGACACACCCACCAGCACCCTGCACCCCTTGCCAACCTCAAAGAGACACCATAGGTTACCCAGCTTGGAGGCACCATTAACCCCTTCCTGGATCCAGGACCCATGCCAACTGCCCCAAAGTTGTGACAAGTAATGCATGTATAGAAGTATAACAAGAGCCAAGGAAGAGAGGGTGGCTGATGCTCTGAGCAAAGTGAGCAACTGGCATTGGGAAGCCTGCTTAAATTGCTTTTTTGCAGACCAGAAGGAAAGCTACAAGCCAAGTCTGGCCCAGAAAGGAGCAGCCAATGAGTTCAAACTGAGGTTTAAACTCATTGGCTGCTCAGGCAATTGCTCTAGTGTACAACGTGAAGATCCAGGTCCTACCACAAAGGGAGAAGAGACTGCCAAAACATGAGGAAGGGACTGCATGGCATGCCTACCACTCTGAATTGCAAATTCTCTGCCTGATAAGTCGAGCAGCTGTACTTGAACATTATATTTTTGCATGGAAAGCAGCACTTTTCTATGTGTGGGAAACAACCTTTTCTTTAAAATACTATCTTCAATGAAAAAGAAAAAGTTTCCTGAGCAGAAAATGCTGTTTTCTGCACACATGTGCATATGTACACTCACACGTGCACACACAAACAGATAAGCAAACACAAACTAAACATTTTATGGAGAACATATTTCCAGTTATTTTCTGAATGTTTCTGTTAAGAAAACAATGTTTCTGCCCAGAAATATTAATTTTCTGCGAAAAAATTAGTATTATTTTATTAAACATGGCTGTGGATGCCTGGATCTTGCAGAATACCCTTGCTTCTTTCTTGAAAGATATTTATAAAATGTTTGCCCTAAATCCAATTGCTATTCTTAAATGTAGTTGACCTGTTGGATCTACTATTGATTGGTAAATCAACACATATGTATATCCCATTGTATTTTCCTTCTATTACTCTATGGTTAACTACTGGCAGGCATGATTATTATTTGGGGTTATTTCAGCGCCATTTTCACTCTATTTTTCATTTAGTATTTTTGATGCAAATTACCGGAGTGACCATGAAGGTTAAGGCAGTGGCATTAGGTTTGCTTTTTAACATATTTCTTTTGACATAATGAACTTCTTTCCTCTACACTGCCACAGTCAGCAGAAGCTGGTGTCTGAATAGCAAGGGCTTTAACAGTTTAAAATGGCCCTATCATTATCTTGTCAGCTGTATCAGATCTTGAATGTTAGGCTATGAAAACCTTTAAAGAACACTTTGATCAAGGAATACTACAGTGCAGTGTTTGTGAAACCACTATTTAAACCATTTATCAAGATATAAAAACCATCATAAGCCATTGTTTGCCAGTGTATTAGCTCTGCAAATTCTGTTCCTTAAAGCTTGGGCCTGGTGGTGTCTCTCAGAAAGTTTGTTTAATTCACCCACATGCAGTAATATCAAAACATGTGAAATGAAAAGAAATGCATTTCAAAACATTCTTTTTTTTTTATGAATAATTTTGCTACCAGCAAAATGATATTGATTTTGGCCAATGGAAGCAGCCATCTTTTCATATAATATCCCTGAGAAAGACATGATATTATGATATAATATTAACCCCAAATTACTGTTGCAAATTTCATTATACCCAGACTTCAAATGGAATGCTGCTGTGCAGCTGATGGCAACCAACTCTTCACTTGAAACTGTGGCAAAGTCCTTTTTTCTTTCAAAAGTTTTTTTTTAAAATCTCTGCCTCATTCCCTCCAAAAATCATCATATTCCCCTTTTTGCAGGGGATGAATGTTCCTGTAACTGTGGAAGATTATTCAGTCCTCTTTGGGCTACAATAACTAACTGGGACATTCAGGTTCAGAGGCAGTATGATCATGAATATAGGATGGAACAATATATGTATTTTTTCCCTGCATTTCAGTTCCACAAATGTTTCCTCAAGGCCATTCTATCTCAATTATACTTTTTTTGTTTTTTAAAAAACTTCACAAAAATTTAGTCTGCAATCTTGCTTAGGAGTTATGATATTGTAAACTGGACTTATGATCTCTTAATTTCTGGAGAGTCACATTTATGTCTGTAAATGACTAAGGCCTTCCCCGCATCTCATCTTTTTCTGGCGCTGGGGTGCGGGGATGTGCGAGCAGCCTCTTGCAAGAGGCTCTCCCATCCATACTGCTTCAGCTCCACACGAGCTGCCTGCTTGCACGAGAGCCCTGCCTCTTCCTTCCACAGTGCAGCCTAGGACTTTCCCAGGCTGCACTGGGGCAGGAAGCATGACTGGCATGGCTCCAGAGGCTCGCACGCCAGGTAAGTGTGAGCAGGGCTTGGAAGCAATGCGCAATCATGCACCATTTTCAGCTTCCAGCCAAAAATGAAAAGGTGCACGATCGGCACCTGCCGGTCCCTGGAGCATCGTGCAATTGTGTGTGTGTTGTGCAGGTCGCTCCTCACAATCACTTGATGCTCCGGACACCCTTTTGCATGGAAAATGCCATGCAAAAGGGGCCAAGTGTGACCCCTCCAGACCTAACATTACAGTCTGGCAGTGCCACATCTGAAGTGTTTCTGAGATGCTACAGATTGGATTGCTGAGAAGAGATGTCTGCATCAGTTTTTCTGTCACAAGGTGTCATGAGACAAGGAGTTGCAGAAGGACCCTGAGATGTCTTCCTGGCTGTGTTTTCTCAAGGTACCTTGCAGATGTCATTTCACTGTGGCATGATATGTGAAACCTTGGGACTCCTTTGGTTAAGGTGGTGCTATGATAGAAAGGTATGTTTCTGGGGGGTGGGTTGCATCATCAAATGTAACTATAATGATGGAACTCCATTATTATACATCTGCTGATACAGGGCCTTGGTCATTTTGTTTTTTGTTTTTTCTTAATAGATATGAAATGCATGTTTAAACAATTTTCTTTCACATTTAAAACATACTTTGATAGATTTTGTGAGCTAGGAATTGCACAGAAAATGTTAGTAAACAGCAAAATCTTCTGGATAACAAGGTTCCAATCTGAACATTAGTATGAGAAGGGTAAATTATGCCAGTTGAGTTGATTAAAAATTTGCTTCTGTCATGTTCCATCTGTACTAGTTCACTCACAATAGGAGGTCATCACATGAAGTTGCATTTCTCAGCTGATCAACATGTGAAGGAAAAAAAAAGTTTTATCTAGATTTAAACCTCACAAATATTTGCCTTTAAGTATAAATTATGGCAAGCTTAACATTTATACAGTTACATTTCTTTTGGTTTATATACCTACATATTAACTTTGAAGACTCATTTTAAGAAATACTTTTCATACAGAATCATTTGCAAAGAGAGAGCTGGCTGACAACCCACCAGAAAGTTCAAAAGGCAACATAATTCCTTCCTCTGTACTACCCTTCTACTTGTGGGTTGACAATTGTTGGGCTGGTTGGTAATCCACAAGAGATGTAGAAAAGAGTTCAAATCTTAAGGTATTAAAAAGGGTTATTTTATTCTTCCAGTTAGCCCAATACTTTTCAACCTGAATAAGGTTGTTAAATATTAGTAGGCCAAAATGTGTGGCGATAATTGAAAGAATAAAAACATCTTTTTCAAAACTTTTGAGACTTTGGGCCTTTCTGCACTACACGGTTACAGTGCTATTATTTCAACATCCTGTGGAATTCTGGGGTTTGTAATTTACTGAGGCCAAAGAACTCTCTGGCTGAGAACTCTAAATGCCTCTCTCTAAACTGCAAATCCCAGGATTCCATAGGATGTTGAAAATGGCACTATAACAGTGTATTGTGGAAAGGCCTTTTGTCTCTTTTTACATCCTTCTATCTGATGTTACCAGTCATCGTTTTTTGGTAACCCACAAGCACCAAAAGTGACCTGAGATCAGCCAGTTGCTGACCCTCATACTAAGGCCCTTTCCTCACGGGGGGGGGGGCGAAACAGGGCCGTGCACGCAGGGGCAGAGCTTACCTGTGAGCGGGTTGCTCCGTCCCTGTGGAGAGCGCGGATCTGCCATTCTAAACGCCGCCGAATTTCGGCGGCACTCGGTGGCACCCAGAATGGCAGCCAGCGGCGCTCCGCCAATCAGGACAGTGCGCCAGTTGGAAGCCCACTCCCGGGCAGATCTGCAGGGGTGTGCTACCGCGTCTCTGCAGTTCTTCACCGGGGGCTGTCATGGGGCAACGTGGTTGAGTTTTATAAAAACCACTTGCGAAGGTGGTTTTTATAAAACTCACAGCGCCACCCCCGCGGCTGCACTAGAGCAGTTTGAGGTCTAGAACCTCACTTTTTTTAACTGCTCTAGTGCACCCCACGGTGAAGAAGACCTCCAAGAGAGGTCGCCATAGCGTGGGCAATATGCCCGTGTGGAAATGGCTTAAGTTTTCCATCTCTCTCTCTCTCTCTCTTTCTCTTAAAGAAAAAAAAAGACCTTCTTGTATAGCTTTCACTTCTTCAGTTTTTGCCCAGTTACCTTTCTTCATATGAAAAGGACACAAATTCAAATGCATAGCAAAAGGATCAGCCTCAGAAGCAGCCTGCTACAGAATAAAAAAAGTCTCTAAGGTTGCAAGGAAATCACATTAATTTTTATTGTTGAAGCAGTGTCAAAATATACATTTTTCTCCCAGTAAGCGTTATAGTGTCACTCAATGTTGGCAGTGCACTAAGGATATAGCTGATTACTATTTGCTTCAAAGCTGACCAGAGTTGGAAAGATTACATTCATTTAAATCTTTTAATGTATTACAATGCTTCAGAGGAAAATCTTAAACATCATCAGACTTAACATACTCTGTTGACATTTTCCTTGACGAAATTATATATGTATAATATACACTGAAATATACACTAACAAAGGGGAAAATCCATGAATGGTCATCATTTGATCAACTTGCTTCCATTTCTGAATGCTATTAAAAAAGCAGTGATGCTAAAATGGAATATGTGTTAGCATTACTTTTCCAATTCACATCTCTTCTTTAAAAAAAAAAAAATTGAGTTAAGCTTGATGTCTCTCAGATAAGATGATATGACAAATGGTTTTAGTCTCTGATTTTGCACTTATGATAATCCCCTTAGAAGTAAAAGTAGTATTTAAAAGAAATATCCATAACTGAAATGGGCTGCTGTTAAAGATTTCACTAGCTAAACACTTGCTTGAAATGGACACATTTCAAATACTCAGCTTCAAGATGTACCATAATAAAGCATTAAAAAAAAAAAACAACCTCATGCTTTTAGTGATTTGATGTACTAAATGCATTTCTGCTCCAATTATTCCAAGTTGCAGGGGCTACACTTAATCCTAAATAGGTCTCGGACAAACACAAATGCCAGCCAATACATCCTTAAGATGATGGATTTTGTACAGTACATACAGGGCATTAAGTCCTGGGTTTCAGTTGAGTGAATGATTTGGTGAACTTAACACAACCTTTGGGGAGAAATAAATAGGTAAGTTTTCTGCCTTCAGAAATTTTCTGTTTGGGGGACCTTTTTATCATTAGCAGGTTGGAGTCAAAGTGCACCATGTAGAAGGTTTTTTAAAGGATAGTTAGATAGATAAGAGAGTCATTGATGTGTATTTGCACCTGACCATAACAGTTTTCTTTTCAGACGCTGTAGGCCACCAGCATTTGCACCTCCTCAATCTACTCATCATGTAGTGTTAGCGTAGGCGAGCTGGTGTCTTCCCAAAGTTTTGGACCACAATTTCACTAATCTGAAACCATTGGTGGCTAGGATTTGTCGGAACTTGTCAGGACTGCCTCTTCAAAGTATAAACCAAAGAAATGCCCAATTTACAAGAATGATGGTATTCACACATATGCTTTTCACAATCCTAGTTCAATGTTACTTCTGAAAAAAAAAAGATATATAAAATATAACTTTTTGACATGTACTCTCAATGCTTATAATGACTCAGGTCATGCATTATGCCGAAACATGTCCAAGGAAGCCTAATCATAATTTGGTGTAATACCAGATTCTTACTTTCAATTCATGTTAAGTACAGAAGGAGTGTCACACCCGATTCATACATAACTAGTTGTGAGCTACTGAGTGGATGTTTGGCTTTGCAAATGTAGGCCAGAATTCAAAGGCAGTCACAAATATGTAACCTAAAGTTTCTCATTAGAAAGTGATTTGTATTCATATTCTCCAGTTTAGGGAACACATAGGGACTAGGTCTCTTTGGAGAAGCTATCTTTTGATTTCTTTCCCTCAGTTCTGACCGAAGCGTGGGAAACCAGTAGTCTGCAGACCATTGGAGAGATTATTGTGCAATTGATCATGTGCCCGAAGACTTAGAAACCACCTATTGGAAGTGTCTGCAAAGCCATTGTGTTTTATGTCCAAATCTTTGATAAAAATTTCAATAAAAGTGGTAAAGCATTTTCAATTTATTTGTACAGTTTTCTCAGCAGTTTAGGGAGGGGTTTGCCCTCACAAAATGTACAATTTTGTACATTTCAATAGAAATCAGTTTAAATATTGTTTTGTAGGCACACACTGAGAATTTTGTTCAACATCGTCTCTGTTCAAGCACTGTTAAATTCCTGTGTACTAAACACCCAAGGAAGCAACCATACTTAAACCTGCCCTTTCCTCATACATTTCCATCACCCTCTAGATACAGAGGGTGAAGATCCAAAAGAAGAAAACATCCTTCTTTTGTGGAGGTGTTCGAAAGGATCACAAACATAAAATTGCTTGTGAAAATACATAAATTGAAGAGGAAATGGTACATACGGTCTTTTTTTTTTAAAGTAAAAACAGAATGGAATAAATTTGGCACTGAGCAAACATTATAATGTAGATATTCAACATATTTATAAGTCATTTAAGTTTTCAAAACAAATGGCTGAAGACAGTGCCATATATGGTATGAGACAATCTTATACAGTACCAGCATATGAAAAATCAAAATCCTACTATCAAACATTATGAATGTAAATTCAACATATTTATAGGCCACTTAAGTTTTCAACACATTTGTAGGGTGTATAATATGTATACATAATAATGTATGGTCAACATAAGATGCAAATAATGGTTGTTGTGGGTTTTCTGGGTTTGAGGCTGTGTTCTATTAGTATTTTCTCCTGACGTTTTGCCTGCATCTGTGGCTGGCATCTTCAGAGGATCTGGTGGCATGGAAGTGAGACAGAGTATATATACTTGTGTAGTCCCCCGAGTGGGAGGGAGCAATTCGCATGTGTTACAGTTGGCCTATTGTTGAATGGGATATCCCCCAGGGTTGTATTGTTAGTCAAGGGATATGCATAACAGATGTTAAATACATTAGCAAACCACTGTATTGTTCCCTATAGAGAGACCTCCAGAGTCTGGGTAATGTTCATTGGCATGTTTTTGAGTCTTGATTTTAGTGTTCTTCAGTACTGGTAGCCAAATTTTGTTTACTTTCTGAATTTCTTCTTTCCTGTTGAAATTGTCCATGTATTTATGGATTTTGATGGCCTCTCTGTGCAGTCTGACATAGTAGACTGCTTAGACTGTGCTTTCAAAAAGCATTCTGTGTCCAGGTTCTGTTTCACTTGCATGCCACCATATCCTCTGAAGATGCCAGCCACAGATGTATATTTTACATTTATGCCAATTAACATATTTTGCCAATTAAATCATATTTCACCAATTAGACCATATCAAAGTGTAGGGGTGTTCAACCTGATAACACACTCAGGATAAAAGACTATGGTGAATGTCTTCTGGGATAAAAAGAGACTGATTTTGCTTGATTTCTTCAAGCATGAGACAACAATGAACAGTGATTGCTATGCTGCATCACTTTGGAAATTTTGTGAAGCCATTCATATTTGAATTTTCTCAGCTTCCCACAGCAATCTACCACCACTTGGAACTGGCAGTTCTGCAACAGACAGAATATAGTCAATCCATTAACAATGAGATTTCACTGAAATTACACTTTATGCTGATGACTGTTTATGGCACAATCCACTAACCAATTGCAATATTTCTGTTGGCCTGCCTTTTTTTCATTAAAGAAAGTACCTTTTAGTTCTCCAGATACATCCTTTGTTGGAGAATTCAACAGCATTAGACTTGCAAGATAGAAATTCTATAAAATCATCACCTAATCAGTTGTAAACAAGGTTTGGTATTCAGTATCACAGTTACAGATAAGTAGTCAAGAGTAATAGAGTCATAATTGATATGTATTCAGTAAAACTACATAGCCTTATTGCTAACCTACATGAATGCTACCCAAGTCCACCTTAAAAGCCAACTGCTGACCAATATAGAGGAGAGCTGTTTGTTTCCATCCCTTCCCACCAGTGAGCAAGGCTGTGACAATAGAAGCAAGACCCTTGTCACAAGTCCTCTCTCACTAGTGAGGGGGTGGAAAAGTCATTGTCATTTTACTCTGATCACCAGCTAAACTAACCTCCTCTCCTTCTGGTGGCTTCATATTAAGAAGCACTGGGGGAGGGGAATTGACCACAAGACATTGCTTAGTTATGTCTCTTTAACTACATAGCCAATTTATCATTTAAAAGTTTTTTTCTCCTTAAAGAACTGGATTTTTTTTTCTAAAGAACTAGATGTGTTTGTCACAATTTTATGCCAAAAAGAAGGGAGAACAGCTATTTAAAAAGTCACCACAAGCAAGCATGTGTTTTCTGGCTCTTAGTATTTGGGTATTGCAGAATACCTCTGATTCTTCAACCACAATCACTTTTGCAGACATAGGACATTTTATACCTTGCAACACATTGAGATTTTGAGGGGAGAGGGTGAGGTAATACCTCAATTTAACACATTAAGTGGAAACTTTTGTACCTTCCTGTGTGACATTTAAGGAGTCCCCTCTATGCTTATCTGGAATATACAAAATATGAGCAGGAGCAGGGCTTGGTAGATTCCATGACTATGTTGAATTTTCCATGGCTTATGTTGCAGCATTTGTTGCTAAAAACATGTGTTGTATTGTTTTGCATCTCCCTGAGTGATAGACATTTTGAGATAGGGAACTGGAATGCCTTGTTGAAGAATTTTTATTAATTTCTTAAAATTCCTTTTGGAACTGCTCTCAAGATATCTAAAAAACGCTGCTTGAACCAGATTTACAGTCATGTGGAGGAGGCCACTCTGCTCATATTAGTGAAGGGATCTTTTCCACACCAGTTGAATGTGTGAAAGAGAGGGGAAAAATTTTGATGTAAATGTTACATCAAAAAAAAGTGGTTCAGCAGAAAAAGTGGGGCTAGCCTTGTCTCCTCACACATTTTTTCAACATGTTTGTATGGAGAGTAGTGGTGATTCATATGAACCTTTAAGAATTATCCAGTGAAGAATATATACGTGTGATGCATCTTACATTTTGATTTTTTTTTTCCAGTGGTAGAGGTACGTGTATCAAATCAATGGGGAGTAAGGACATTTCATACACAACTGAAGATAAAATATTGCTTAACCTGGGTATGATCGTGCCGGATATATTTGTTACTTTTTTCCCCATACCTCTTCACTCCATTTTGGGATATCTATTGTTGTTGTTTTTTAATTCTGTTCTTTTTTTTTTTTTTCATTTTAGTCCAAACTGGTCTAACAAATGAAACCAATTCTGTTTTCAGTTCAATTTATGCAGCCATATGCTAACATGAGAAAGAAAAGAGAGGGAGTGGAAAGAAAAGAAATCCACCAACTGCTTTTTAAGTTGAAAAGAAGGTGCTACCTTGAACAGACACTGCCACACAGCGTGTGCTTAATGACAAAAGTCTGCATTCCTTTTTAGGCACTTCTGTCAAATTATCAGTGTTTCCTTTTATTGTCATGTGCCAACATGAGGTAAAGCACCTGGATACGACTTTGTCTAACTGATGTTATAAGAGCATGTTAAATCAGTTGTTCTTTGAAAACAAACAACTTTAACTGAGGTAATTATAGAACTTTCAAGAGCATGCCTTTCTAAGAGTGGCTTCACATTGTGAAGGATTAGACAGTTCTGTGGAGGATGTGTCTATCCAATATCCACACACGTGTGTGCACACATACACACACACACACACACACACTGAGCCTCCAGTAGCATGCATCTGTTCTTCTCATTTTTTTTCCTTCACTCTGAAGGAAGCATGCTCTTATGCCAAGTTCTGCTATACAGAGAAAGCAGAATTCAGTTCTTCCCTAGCCAGCTGTTCACCCCAAAACTCCTCCACCTGTAGTCAAATGAGAATGGTAAATCATCTCTTTGTGTCAAATGAGTTGTTATTTATTTTTTATTTTAACTGCAGCAGAAGGAACATGTTGGGGTAGGGAACTGAAGGAGGAAAAATTTAACCACCTCTCCTTGTTCTTGCCTATTTTGTACTTTAAAACAGAGAGGGAAAGAGATGAGGAGTGGCTATGCGTGACGTTATTAGCGTTAACAGGTAATTCTGTTCTTTTTTAGGTAGTTTGGCCACAGGATGAAGAGAACTAAAAGACAATTCCATTTTAGAGGAAGTCCTGCTTGATTTCACCTAATACCGTTCAGCCTGAGCTTGGCAGTGTGTTTTAAAAGTAATTCTCCATATGACTATCATAACTTTTAGAAGTAAAGTAGCAATGCTATCTAGAAAACTGTAGGTGAAAAAAAATAACAGTAGTAGCTGTAGAAAAAGTAAATTGATACTCCACTCAATCTTTTTTTAATTGTGGGGAATATCAAAATATTCCATCAAAGTGGAATAGATGGACCGCTTTGGAGGACAAAAATGCCCTGTATTATTGGCCCTGGTCTGGAACAGTTGTTGTGTTTCGACTGTTTTAAATTCCTTTGGAAGTCAAATTTATCTACAAAGTAGGGAAGGATGAAATATACAGTAGTTCTATTTTCAGCAAAATGTCAAAGGAAAACTTGGATGATTTGGAGAAATGGAAAAAAATGTTAGTGGTGCACCTCAAAGCTGTGTCAAGGTGATAGCACTTGTTAAGATTTTCAAAAATGTTTTATACTGATGAGTATGGTTGTGGGCATAAACTGATAGTGACTCTCAATATGATGGGCTGATTGTTGCTCTGGGTTTGGGAACTGAGTAAATGCCCTGCCTTGGGTAGGGGTTGCATTTCCACTGAAGTTACTGGTGTGTTTCCATATATTTGAATGATTGTCTCAATAATCAACTATTTGTATGATTGAGTCAGGTAAGCATGGCTTGAGTTTTCTTTTAGGGAACAAAATACAATTCCCACTCTTTTATTATTAGATTTCAGGTTTTAGACTTTTGCTAAGGGTATTTAACACCTGAAAACATTCAACATTTTGGCAGAGGTCATTGGAAGCCCAGGTATCTTGGAGTGCTTGGAGCCACCTTGAATTATTCTGGTATTTCCTAGACAGGAATAATCTGCACTAATATTAACCAGATTATGTGATTTCAATGCTGTGTATGCATGATTGCTCTCAAAGATGATTCAGAATCTGTAGCTAGTCTTATGCTGAATGCCAGACTGATGACAGATTGCTAGATTGGTGACAGAAATAACTTATAGAAATGATATCACATTAGTTTTAAAGGAATTACACCGCCTGTCTTCTATGATTTCTGGCGTATAGATAATAGCAACAACAACAACAACAGAACAGCTCCAAAATTACCTAGCCTCAAGACCTCTTTCTTTCTACTGCTGACAATTATGTTGTCTAATCACTTTTCCATTACAAGAACACTTGTATTCCTTCTTTGTTTCCATCTAGGGAGCAGCATCTGGATAGTTGTACAATTTGTTCAGTCATCAAGGGTTCTATGGTCATGAAACACAGAGTCCTTGGTAAGATTATCCCCCTATTCCAGGATCTGAGACAAGAAGATGACAGAAGTACTTCTTGTTCTCACTTACTCCTTTTTTTTCTCCAGTCTATTTTTAGTGCAAAAGTAAGGAAGTCTTAGGGCCTTTCTGCACTACCCTGTTATAGTGCTATTGTTCCATGTTCAACATCCTATAGAATCCTGGGGTTTGCAGTTTAGGGAGGGGCCTTTAGAATTCTCAGACAGAAAGCTCTTTGGTCTCAGCAAACTCCAAACTCCAGAATTCCAAAGAAAGTAGAAAGTGGAATAACAGCACTATAACAGGGTAGTGTGGAAGGGCTCTTAATGGTTAGTATGTTTTAGGGCACAACTTGGGTCCTGACGGTGCTGTGAGGCTTGTTATGGGTGATTTTTCATGTGAAAATAAATTTTAAAATGGGGGATTTGGGGCTCTGAGGGTTTTGCAGGACATGGGGACAATAACAAAGGAGCTGGTGCTAAGAGTTCCTTCCTCTCCTTTTGCATTGTTTGAATGATAATCTATTTTAATCATCTACATTTGGTGAGATTTCTCCACTCTGCAAAGTGAACCAGCATCATACTGCTTTGTTAGAGCCAAATGGATGAAACCATGAAGTTTCAAGGAAGTAATAAATGTAATAAGAGAATTCCAATAGCAGATGAATAAGAATTATATAGATAAGAAGTTCAGAGATAATTGAGAAAGATTTGACAGACTAAAATTATACCTTTTCCATTATGTGACTTTGTGGCCTCCATGTGGCCTTGTGGCTGCTTCATGACGTCAATTTCAATGTGCTAATGGTTGTCTTAATCCATGCAAACGTTTATGGGAAACACATATATAGACTAACAGACAAAACACTTCTGGAATTAATAAGTGAAACTACTACAGGCACATGAATGATTCAAAGGTAGAATCTGTTCTACAAGGAACATGGATTTGTAAACTGATTTTCAGAAGGTACAACATCTTTTTTAATATGAGTGTATTAAATTTTTAAAGCACAGATGAAATATTTACTGAATGTGACATTAAAAGATGTTTTTTATAGATCAGCAAAATATACTTTAAAGAAAATGGACAGAAAAATATAGTTTATTTAGTTCCTCTCAGTGGGGTTAATTATGTATCCAGTTAGTGTGCACTGGATTCAAAGTGTTGTGTATGTTTATAATCTGAAAACAGAAAAGTCATGATTGTTAGACAATGCCTGTGAGGTTATGAATAATGAGTAGTACAATTTCTTCTAACTCCTTGTCTTCATCATCGTGTGACCCTAATATCAACATCTAGCCCATGAAGAGGCAATTCTAACTAATCTCAAGCAAAGTGTCTAAAAATCTCTTGCCAGTTTCACCTTCCTATGTCTAAGCTTTGCCTTTATTATTTATCATTGGCTGTGAGATGTGCCATTTATATTAGCAACACATTATGCAGTGGCTAACTCTCATATTTTGTAGGAGACTACATTCAACAGCAGTTTCCACAGTGAGGACACATCTGTTATCCTGCATAAAGTTACAAATAATATTCACTAAAAATTCTTTTTGACAGTAAGAATGAGTATTCTTATCAGATCAAAAATAAGATAAAAGAAAAAAATCCTTCACTTTTTTAAGCAATAGTATATTTTGTGAAAAATACAAAGTTTTCTCTAAACATTGCAAAAATCTCATAAAAATGCTGAACTTTGGGAACAAAGAAGGACACCTCCTAGATTCTTATAATCTTGCCCAGTCAGAATAAAAAGTGTGATCTTTTTCCTTCATTCTTACATCTGATAATGAAATAAGCAAAAATTTACTCTTCATCTTCCTAAGACTGTGCAGCCTCCATCTTCTCATCTCCAATATGCCTCTCATAGCTGGTTCTGAAAGACATGGGTATCTTCATCTTGTTTTGTCTCTCAGGAACCTCTAGTTGATTTGCAGAGGATGTAGTATTAGTAATCTTATGTTTTTATTTGCTAGGTTCACTTACTTGTGAGTGTCTGCAGGACAATATATCATCTGTCTTTCTGTGGGAAAAGACAAAGACAAAGTAATCTCAGCTAAATTAAGTGCAACAGGGGGTAGACAAGAAGAAAGACTTCACCATCATCAAAAATACCAACAGAATCTTTTTTTTCCCCTCTGCCTTTTCCTAAAAATTGGGATTCAAGAAATCTTACAAATTAAAACAAGTACAATATAGCAGAACTCATACAACCCCCCAAACCTAGAACAAAATTAAACTATTCATAACATTAAAACAATTTAAAATATGTGATTTAAATATTAAAAAAACACAGTTAAAATCAGTACAGTTAAAATAACACAGCATACATCTTTATTCCTGTGAAATTTAAAAAAAAAAACTTGGAATTGGAAAGATGCTTTGAATAATCTTTATAGCCCTAATAATTGTGCCTGCAGTGATACAACTAGAAATTCTCCTTTCTCAACAAAGATGAGAAAATTGGTGAATATTATGTACATTCTTATTGTCAAACCTGCTACAGAGGTTAAAATTAAATACACTGTGGTCTGAACATTAGAAATTGTCATTGTCTGAATAATTTGAATGCAGAACCTGCTATGCTGTGCTATTTTATTTCAGAAATCCCAGTGTGATGTAGTGCTTTGAGCACTGGACTGTAACCTTTAAGACTAGGGTTCAATTCCTCATCAGCCATGGAAGTCCACTGGATGACCTTGAGTGAATCATGTATTCTCAGCCCCAGATAACTCTATGATATATTCCCTTTAGGGTCAAAGTCAGAAAAAACTTTAAAGCATGCAACAACAATTTGTATAACATCTGATGAGGCTCTCTATCAGCAATGGGAACCCATTGGGTGATGCTGGGCACTCAGACACACTCATATCCAGAAAACCACATGATGACATGTCAGAAACAACTTGAAGGCACTCAAAGACAACAGTTTTATTTCAGGCTTATTCTTTTCAAACAGTCTTTTCAAAAAACAAAATATATAACAGCAAATCTAAGTAACAATATATAATGTATTATATACATAAGCCTTGACATGTCAGTGCTGAAGGTAATACCTATCAATTTAATTGATTATGGATTGCAGAATTTTAAAAATGGGAAAAAGCTTGTTGTATGTCTTCAAGTTGTTTCTCACTTAAGGTGATCCTAAGGCAAACCTATGATGGGTTATTCTTGGCAAGATTGCCTTCCCCTGAGGCTGAGAGAAAGTAACTTCCCAAGGTCATCAATGGGTTTCCTTGGCCAAGTGGGTTTCTCACTTCTTTAATTTAGTGACATCATTCCTGCCTCTGAAATGTGGCATGATATGCACATAAATACTAAATTACTATTTTACATACAAAGTAGAGTATTTGTGCTTGTCCATGGCCATTTCCGCACGGGCTTAAAGAAATGGTACAGAGTGTCCTCCAGAGAGGACGTCTGCACCTGGGAGTGGACTGGGTCAGACCTACTTAGTGTAGTTCCGCACCTCAGCCTGCTCTGGAACAACCTGAAGTGGTTGTCCAGCATGCTTTTCAAAAACCACTTGAAACAGGTCTTTCAAAAGCATGGAGCATGCCACTCGATGCCCATGCTTTGGTGCAGATATGCAGGCTCGCACCCGTGTGAGCCTGCAATCTGCTGGGGGCGGGCTTTAGACTGGCGAGCTTCAGTGGTTGGTGGAGAGCCTCCACTAACTGGAAGCTGCCATTTTCATCCCCGGAGCAGTGCGGAGTGGCAGACACACACTGCTCCAGACCACCCTGAACCCAAGTGTGGAGCCAAGAAGTCCGGTAAGTACTGGCACGGGGTGATTCCCTTGCCCTGTGCAGAAATGGCCCATGTAAAGTGTTTAAAAATGTTAATGAAGGGGGGAATGCATTAAACATAATGGAAATTTTCATAGTAGATTGTTGTAGAAAGAGAATGGAATAGACCTGTGAAAGACTTAATAACACATATAAAATTGGGATAGATTAGGAATACCATCCATCCACATGTACCTAGTGGCTGCTGGTAGTTTCCATGTCAGTTGACCAATCTAGTGTGCTGAATTCTAACTCCTAATGAGGTTCAGCATCTTGGACAGCCACCATTGTCTATAGCTAACCTGATGACAACTTTGTATAAATCACACATGTAATTACCAAACTATCTTATTTTCCAGAAATTTTGATAGTTGTCCTTAAAGTTTTAATTGAATAAGGATATTTTCTTGAAAACTGTTGTTATTCAGAATGAACGTACAGACAGCAGTCTGTGAAAAAGATACTTTGAACAGGAAAAAATCAATTACAATTTTTTCACAATTTTATTTTATCCTGGGGGGGAATCAGCTGTATAATTTCAAAAGTGAAGCTAAAAGTCAAATTCCTCAAACTTTATAAAGCAATTAGCTGGTTGGCTAACCTACTGAAAGCAGTCTTTCCAAGATATCTGAAAACTACCCAGGAGAGCTTGCATTTCACTTACTGTATAACACATAAGACTGCATTTGATTAGAAACGGCTGGTTACTTAATTATTTGTGAGTTAACACATCCACAGATTATTCAGATCATTAGCTTGTGAGGAACATCTGAAAAACTTCTGTCTCATCCTTTCTATATCAATTAAGTTAGATTTGGTGGCCATTGGCCCATACATATGTGTATGTGGATATGTGTTTATTTCTTGGAAGGCTTGAAAAAATATGGGGAACCACCTTTGAAGACTGTTCAACAGCTGAAGCTGTTTATAATGATGTTCTCAGGCTATGCACATAACCTGTCCTTTAGAGCACATGGCCATACTATGATGACTTGAGTTATATGGATAGCTGGTGTGTTCCAAGACCAATTCAAATTGCTAGTTATTACATTTGAAGCTGTACATACTTTGGGTCTGGGATATCTGAAGGACCAATGAATCCCACAGGATTCTACTTTCCTGTTAAAACCTTCATGTTGTAGAGTACTCTGATCCACAACCTGTCTCCATATGAGATGTGCTCAATGGCAGTACCTAGGATTTATACATCCTTCCATGCATTGAAAGGCACATTTTCCATTTCCCTCCTATGGAGAAGAAAGACGGTTAAAATTCATTTTTATTCAACTGTTCTGTTTATACTGTTAGAACTCTACAATGCTACATTTTTAAAAGAACAAATTCATATATTTTTTTAAAAAAGTGATTCTGTTTTTGTGTTGCATATTCCACAGGGAACTTCACATAAATATATGTGTATATATAGAGAGAGGAGGGGAGGAATGGGCTGAATCATGCTATCACAGTTTGTTTTTCTGTAAGGGTTAATACTGTGCAAACAAGATCCTCTTCTATCTTAATATATTACTTTGGAAAGCTTGAGCCATTCAGAATCTCACCAAATGAGGTTCAAAGTAAAATGAAGCCACTGGTGATACAAAATACAACATTGTTTATTAAAAAAAAATTGGCAAATGGATTCAGTAACAGAAATTATCCAGAGGATTTTATTTCCCATTTCTACAGCTGAAAACAGATTCAGCTCCTGGCATCTGTTCTCTGAGGAAACATGGAATTCTTTATGCTCCTGGGCCCTTAGTTATCATAGGCAAGTAGTTCAACTGCCTTCTTTCTAGGAGTAAGAGAAGGAACTACCCTGTAGGTTGAAGTTATATACACCCACCAGGGCTTGCTTCCTAAAATCTACAATAAGCTTACAGGTTGGGAGTGGAGCTTCAGTCGCCTCTGCAATCCGTAATTGAGCTGGTAGGAAGGAAATTCTCAAGTGGGAGTGTTCTTATCAGTAGAGAGACTTGTTCCAGCCACAAAAATGTTTAGATTATTCTATTTCTTCCTCTGTTTGGAAATATATATATAGATTCTAACCACGGTAAGGAATGAATTCAGAAGCCAAACTACTGCACTCCCTCCAAGTGTAACAAAAAAAATAGTGAAAATGCAGAACAACCAAATCAATATCATATGCATCACTTTCTTGAACGAGCCAGATAGTACACTTCTATTGCCAACTGAAAACATAGATGTAACTAGACAAGACAAAGCAATTTTTTATGTCCTTTCCCACTTTTCCTTATCTCTAGTTGAGACTCAACACACAACACTCATTGCACAAAGATTTCACTATCTTCACTCTGCTTCTATTGGCTACTGCATTTAAGGGGCTTATATCAAACATCACTGTAGAAAATGTCTATTAGTGTGACAGAAATGGCTTTCCTTCCACTCCCACTTGAAAATCAGCTCTAAACGAATACTTGGCCCTCCAGAGCTAGTTTTGGGACTGAAATGGGGGAGGGGGATTAGCCACTTCCCAGTTTGGATGAAAAAGAAGTCCCATCAGAAACACCCTTTGGATCTTGACCAGAAAAAGAGAATCTTATAGAGTGCTGAGGCTGCAGTATATATTGGAGATGAGGAAAGAACAAGTAGATATCAGGTTTTGTTTTTAGTGGCATCTGACATCTGTCTTACTTATAAGAGTGCCAACAAACAATCTAGTAAGGTACCAGGGCACCAAAATTATTTTATGCCTTATTTCTCCCTGAAATACTATAGTTAAAGTTTCATAAGTTTCATAATGAGAAAATACAGTAATATGTCAGATTGTCAAATAAATATCATACATTTAGTGATTTCTGCATTTGCAATCTCTATATATATCTACAATCTCTTTGTAGGAAGGGAAAGAATATTCAAAAATATTTGCAAAAAGGTTGAAACACATGTTTCTCAGGTGTTGAGAATTCCAGACAAGAAGAATCCTGGACTGACAAAAATAGCACAAAATGTGCATATGGTTTTTTTGCATATGAAAAAACAAACAAACAAAAACCCATCCTTTTGTTTATAGGAAATGGTATTTTCCACATAGAAAAATAATATCTCTATGGAATAATAATAATTTCCTCAAATAATAGACTACTTCCTGTGCAGAAAATAGTTCTTTAGACTACTGTGTGTGTGCGTGTGTGCGCGCACGTGATGTGGTTGTTTTGTGCAGAAAATGACATTTTTTTTGGAGAAAACAATGTTTCCAGAAAGAAATATTATTTTTGCCAATGAAATGGCATTTCATGCCAGAAAAGGTTGTTTTCTGTGCAAAACAACCAAATTGTTCATAGAAAGTCCCAAACTGTGAATAGTTTTCAAACACCATGCAGTTTTCAAAGACTTTCTGAGTGGGAAGAAAATTAAGGAAAGTAATCATTTTTCCTTCAGGAAGATATTACTTCCCTATTTAATGGACTTTCTCTTTTTTGCAGACTATTGTATGCTGCAGTTTTATGCCTACTAAACTTGTAATCCCCACTGAATTCATTGACATCTACTTTAGAATAGAATGTTTAGGATTCTGCTGTTCATATCCTTTATTGTTTATTTAGAGGAACCCAGATTTTTTTTTAAAAAATGTGATCTATAAAATAGCTTCTTATGCTTTTCAAATGAAACAGAACAGGAATTGATGTACTTTAAGTCTCATTTTATAAGGCAGAATTCAGGACATTTTCTTTCCAACTCTAATAATGTCTCACAAGTCTCCCTCAGCATACTAAGTGTGTGTATGTGCTTATGCATAAAATGTGCTATGCCACCATTTACGAATGCTCCAAACATGCATTTCAAATAAGTGACTGACATTTTCTATAATTTCAGACTTTCAAGGAAGGCAACCCACTATTACCAGTACATAGTGGCTGAAATGAGTGATCGGTAGAGTAGCTGAACTCTTACGAACAACTCTAGAGAAATTGTTTTGTTTCAATCAGTTTAGGAAAAAAAAACTTTCCTAACTCCACTGGGAAAAAAAAACTTTCCTAACTCTGGAACAAAATGTGAGTTTTATGTGCATAGAGTAGTGATAGGTGAGATATCACTGTAAAATTTGTTCTAAGATCACTAACTTACTAAATTCATTAGGCCTAATTTGGATTGAGTTTCAATCTGAATTCAGTTTATTCTTCCCTCTCAACAATGTCAACTCAAAGATAACAAGATAAGGTATGCGGGCTTCCCCCCTTGTAACTCTTTTATAGGCCTTTTTCATACCATGTCCTTTCCTTCCTATTATGTGGGAAAAGAAGGGCTGCAGTCTTGACCAGGCTTTAGAAAGGACAATATCTTGAGTAATGGGATTGTTGACATTGTTTATTGCCAGAATTTTGGGGGTTCATATTTAGGGCTAAAGAGGCATGATAGACTAGAATACTCAATGATCATGGTACCCACAATGTTGCCACATTGGTTTTTATTCTGGCTCTTTGCAACCTATCTGTACCTTCTTCCTATCCCTTTTCATATCGTTTGATAGTTTGTTTGTTTGTTTGTTTGTTTGTTTGTTTGTTTGTTTGCTAGCCTTTTTCCAGTATTCCATTTTTGGACAAGGATTCGGAGAGTGTGGTGGTCTCCTAGCTCCAAAGGTTTCTGGATGAAATGGATAATGGATTAATTATTATCTAGATTCATTTCAATCTGGCTTCAGACCTGGTTATGGGATGAAAACAGCTTTGGTTGCCTTGGTGGATGACATTTGTAGAGATAGACAGGGAGAATGCACCCCTAATGGTTCTGCTGGACCTCTCAGCAGCTTTTGATACCATTGACTGTATGGGAAATAACCAGAAGACCATTGTAATCTTGAGGAGGTGTAGAAAACCTCAGTTTATTCCTCCATATTTTAAGTTTTTGTCTACTACTGCTAAGAATTTTGCTTAATTAGGCACACTAAACTTGCCTTGACCTCAGTGTTCTTGCTTGTATCTTACATGCTTGTTAGCTTGGAATGTAGACAAAACATAAATTGCAGATGATACTTGCTAATTGAAATCCCGTCCTTGGCTTGAGACCAAAAGCCAAGTAGCATTAGAATGTGGGCATGGGGATGAACCTGAAAGGTGGTCACTTAATTGGTCATCTTGACAGTGAAAAGGACTCAGGCACATTCCAGGTTTCCATTTGATTGATGACCTTGATAGTTGAAAGGAGTTAGCTTGTCCCACATGTGTGACGACTCTTGAAGATTCTATGGAAGGTGCCCAAATCTCTCAGACCAGGGGGTATAAATACCCACTGGACTGTGCTCTTGGAGCAGGGAGCTCAGTACAGACTGACAGCTGTTGTGTCATACATAAAGGCTAGCAGAGGGGGTTTCCTTCGCTGCTTCTGTTTGGCTTCCTAGAGCAGCTGGTTGAAGAAATCTTTGCTTGAGTGAGAACATCTATCTTATCTAGGCATGATAAGCTTAAGTGGATTTCATCTGTTTGGCAGTGGAATATGCTGCCTCAGAGTGTGGTGAAGGCTCTTTAGTTGGAGGTGGTTAAACAGAGGCTGAATGACCAACTGTTGGGAGTGCTTTGATGTGTGTTCCTTCATGGCGGGGGCTGGACTGGATGGCCCCTGTGGTCTCTTCCAACTCTATTATTCTATGATTCTATGATTCATCTGTAACTGTATACTAATGCTGCTTACATGCTTATGTTGTTTAAACTACTTGCTGTTGAATAAATCTGATATATTTTTCACCTTCAACTGGTGTCTTTTGCTGCCTCCAGATCCTCTAAAAATAACCTCCTTGCCTTTACTGAACTGTCCAATTGCCTTTGTCAAGACGCTGACCATGGTATCCATCTGGGCTGACTTTCTGGGATGAGACTTGAGTGCACTGTTATGCAGTGGTGTTGGTCATTCCTGAAAGTATGAACTCAGAAAGTGATGCTGGAAGATGCCTGTTTGACTTCCTGGCCATTGGTCTGTGGGGTCCCTCAGGGTTGTATTTTACCAACACCGCCACCCCATGCTGTTTAACATCTACATGAAACTGCTGGGAGATACCATCCAGAGTACTGGTGTCTAGTGTCACCAATATGTAGATCCAGCCAAGACACAGGTGCTTCTGGTCAGTCAAAAGACAGATTATGGAATAGAGACTTTGCCTGTGTTGGCTTGGGTTACACTCCCCCTGAAATCTTAGACTTGCAACATTGGTGTTTTGTTACTGCAGCTTCTAGGCCACCTTGGCAATAGAATAAAGATATCCTTTTGATATCAATAATTTGGCTTTCTTCCACCACCCCTCTCCACGTGTTTGTGAGGCCCCCAGACAAGCACGAAACTAGGCTCGGAGGCTGATTGCTGCAATATTCCTAAACAATACAGGTAAGCCAGAAATAGCCAGATGGCCACTTCAGGAGACCTCCCGGCAAACACCCTATTATGTATGTGCGCTACCTACAAAGGACTCCCTGCCCCGAGCAGGTAACTTGACTAGCTGAACTATCAACTATCCAGCACCACCCATTTGCATACTGGCTGTTCCTTTGTCAATTCGGACCTAACTCAATCATGTTAAATTTTGACCTTTCCAAGGCTTTGTTTCGCGCCCGAAATCCATTGTTCTCACCAAGTATGGCATAGCCTGCAGTCACATCTCTCCCTATAAAAACCCTTGATTCTGAGGCCCTCCTCGGATCACTCCCAAGTTCCAGACCACCTTGCTGCCTCTTTGCTTGGCGAGCCTCCCCTCAGCTCCACGTGCTGAGCCACATCGAATCCCAGCATCTCTCTCTATTCTTCCGGACTTCAGGACAGGTTTCGTATCACCCAAACCAACTATCCCTCTGAAAAATCCCTCTATCCCACTCCCATCTTTATTTTCTATAGTTATCTGAGTGAGTGAGTTGCATACACTGTTTATCTGTATGTTAATAAAGATCTCATTTATTCTTTCTAAACGGTTTGCTTCTTCACTGGCCTGACCCTGTAGACATAGGGTTCAAGATCCTGCTAAGTTACCCTGCCTCTCGTAACGCTAAAGCAGTGCTCAGAGCTAATTTTCCCCACCTATAGTTGAACACACTTTGGAGTCCCTCACAGGATCCCTAGTAAACAGTGTAACAGTTTCCCTGAACTCAAATCTGAGCCTGATGCCCAGGTTTCAGCAGTGTCCAAGAATGCATTTGCACATTTAAAACTTGTGTGCCAGTTGTGGCCATTCCTTGAGACATTGCATCTGGATACAGTGACACACACCTTGATTACTTTTCAGTTGGGCTAATGCAAAGTACTCTATATGGTGCTTCCTTTGGAAACTGTTTGGAAACTTGAGTGGGTTCAAAACACAGCAGCCCGAATGCAGACTGGGGGCAGTTGCAGGAAGCACATAGCTCCCTTGTTAATACAGCTTCATTGGCTACCTGTTTGTTTCCAGGCACAATTGAAAGTGCTGGTCATGACCTATAAATCCCTATGCAGCTTAGGTCTAGACTATTTGAAAGACTATCTCCTTAGATGAACCTGCCAAAGCCCTAAGATCTGCTGAGAAAGCTTTCTGTCTGCCCTGCTATCATCCCAGGCTCGTCTGGAGAGGACACAGGAGAAAATCTTCTCAATGACTGCTCCCATCCTGTGGAACTCTCTACTATTGAAGCCTAGGCTGGCTCGCTCCCTGCTTTCCTTTCACAGGCAGATAAAGACATTTATTTTCAAGCAGGCTTTTAATGCAAGAGCAGGGGAGCTTTTACTTATTAAGTTTTTTTAATGTATGTTTTTGTAGGTTTTTTAATGTTTTTAATTGTTTTAATGTTTTTTTAATGTTTTTTTTTTTACTTTTTGGAAGCTGCCTTGGATACTACTTTGATAAAGGGTGGCAAATACATCAATCAATCAATCAATCTTCTTTTCTTTCTTCATTGACATCCATACACGTGTATGCATTTTGCTTTTCTGCAGTTTTAGTTGTGCATTTTAGCTAATGCATACACCATTGCCTAAATGTTCGTGTTTGTGTACTTTTTCAACTGTCTGTTTAACCTTGTACAATCTCAAATGGACATACTGAGATGTGCACACTTGATGCCTCTCAAACAGCCCGTATACCTCAAAAAGGTGCAGTTTCTCAAGGCAAGGTGCATTTCTTCTTGCAAAGATTCTTGGGAGGTTGAAATCAACTACTTTTCTTAATACTGCTGAATCCATGGAAGTTATTACCCAGTCATTGCTCATTTGTGCATGCATTTAGTTCTTCACTGAGCTAGGCTTATGAGACAGGAAGCATCTGAGTGTGTTATGTGTGTGAGCATGACCTGTGGCTGCACTGATGCAAAGTGAATTCACTAGAGTTAAAACAGCTTAACTTGAACTCATTTGATTGCTGATGACAACTGGAGTTAAGTATTTTTTAGAGATTGGCTTTCTGTAAAATGGTTTGTGCCTCTGATATGTTTATTCTTTGAAGTTGGATTAAAAGAAAAATGTGAATTTTAGTTCTAAAAGCCCTAAGAAACAGAGAGAGACTTAATAAGAGAGAGGCGGAGATGATGTATTTTCAATAATCTAATAACTTTACAATGATAATAGGATGAAAGAAGTCATAAAATAAATTGAAAGTTAATGTTTTAAGGATAAATTAATCAAAAGAGTGATTGTAAGAAAGCCTATTAAAATGAGTTAAATACTCACATACATCTTTAGTTACTTAGGGTTTTTTTTATTTGCAAAAGATATAAAAAATGTATTTTAACCACTTTTGCTTAATAGCTCAGATAATGGACTTCATTTCAAAATCTATTGTAGCATGTAAAAATAAAACTGTTAGAAGCCAATATGGTACAATCATCTAGCAACTCAAAATGATTTTTATAGAGTAAGACACTGAATGCTAGAAAATATGAGCACTGTGATACACAGTTTCATTGTGATTTTTTTTGGGGGGGGGCAACATGAAGTTTAATTTTCCACCACTATGATGTCAGCTTGAGGAAAAGTAAATATTAAACCACCTTTCACTTCTCCTCTTCTGAGCCAAGAAAAGAAAAGAAACATATCAAAGAGGAATGCATTTGTTCAAGCTGGAAAAATTCTCTAGCTTAGTGTTAATAGTTGTCTCTCTTAGAATCATAGAAATGTAGAGTTGGAAGAGACCACATGGGACATCCAGTCCAACCCCCTGCTATGCAGGAACATCCTCAAAGCACTCCCGACAGATGGCCATCTAGCCTCTGCTTAAAAACCTCCAAGGAAGGAGACTCCACTACACTCTGCGGCAGCATATTCCACTGCCGGACAGCCCTGACCATCAGGAAGTTCTTCCTGAGGTTCAAGTGGAATCTCCTTTCCTGCAGCTTGAATCCATTGCTCCTTGTCCTGGTCTCTGGAGCAGCAGAAAACAAGCCCTCTCCCTCCTCTATATGGCATCCCTTCAGACATCTAAACATGGCTATCATGTCCCCTCTTAACCTTCTCTTCTGCAGACTAAACATACCCAGCTCTCTAAGTCTATCCTCAAAGGGCATGTCTTCCAAGCCTCTCACCATTTTGGTCGCCCTTCTCTGGACTTGCTCCAGCTTGCCCATGTCCTTCTTGAATAGGGGTGCCCAGAACTGGACACAGTATTCAAGATGAGGTCTAACCAAAGCAGAGTAGAGTGGTACCAGTACCTCCCTCAATCTAGACACCATAGATCTAGATACCTCTTGACATATGTATACCATCATCATCATCATCACCTTCATCTTCAT
Organism: Iguana delicatissima; assembly: GCA_948472985.1. NCBI lineage: Eukaryota > Metazoa > Chordata > Lepidosauria > Squamata > Iguanidae > Iguana > Iguana delicatissima. The sequence goes on along the minus strand of CAOKZL010002060.1, from coordinate 166,029 downwards.
CACCATCTCAATTTATATGCCACTTTTGTCCTTGCAAGAACTCAAAGCATATTACAATAATTAAAAAGTAACATAGTTAAAAATCATGAAATACAAAATTTGAAACACAAGTTAAACAATCAAACAAAAGTTAAAACAAACTTAAAATACATAATTAAAACACAAACATCCATAAATTCTGCATGGTTACCAATAACCAATACCATTCATCAGCCAGATCATATCTACATATTGAATGCCTGTCAGAATAAAAATGTCTTTGCTTGTCTATGGAAAGAAAGTAGGAAGGATGCTTAGTTTGATTTCTCTGAGAAGGGAGTTCTAGACTCTAGGACCAGCCATCGAGAAGGGCCTCTTCAGCAGATCTCAAAGCCTGGTTTGGTTCATAAGGGAGAATGCAGGTCTACAAATAACCTGAATCTGAGCCATGTAGGGTATTAAAGGTCACCACCAGCACCTTTGACAAAGTTCCCCATGACATTCTTGCAAAGAAACTAGTAAAATGCGGCTGGACAGGGCTACTGTTAGTTGGATTTGTAATTGGTTGACCAACCGAACCCAAAGGGTGATCACGAATGGCTGCTTCTCATCCTGGAGAGAAGTGACTAGCGGGGTGCCACAGGGTTCTGTCTTGGGCCCAGTGTTGTTCAATATTTTTATCAACGACTTGGATGAAGGAATAGAGGGCATGCTCATCAAATTTGCAGATGGTACCAAATTGGGAGGGGTTGTTAATACGCCAGAGGACAGGATCAAAATTCAAAATGACCTGGATAGACTGGAGAGCTGGGCCAAGGCTAACAAAATGAAATTCAACATAGATAAGTATAAGGTCCTACACTTAGGTAGAAAAAATGGAATACAGAAATATAGGATGGGGGACAAATGGCTGGATAGCAGTACATATGAAAGGGATCTAGGAGTCTTCATAGACCACAAGCTGAACATGAGTCAGCAGTGTGATGCGGCAGCCAAGAAAGCCAAAGCAATTCTCGGCTGCATCAATAGGAGTATGGTGTCTAGACCAGGGGAGGTACTGGTACCACTCTACTCTGCTTTGGTTAGACCTCATCTTAAATATTGTGTCCAATTCTGGGCACCCCAATTCAAGAAGGACATGGGCAAGCTGAAGTAAGTCCAGAGAAGGGCGACCAAAATGGTGAGAGGCCTGGAAGACATGCCCTATGAGGATAGACTTAGAGAGCTGGGTATGTTTAGTCTGCAGAAGAGAAGGTTAAGAGGGGACATGATAGCTATGTTTAAATATTTGAAGGGATGCCATGTAGAGGAAGGAGAGGGCTTGTTTTCTGCTGCTCCAGAGACCAGGACAAGGAGCAATGGATTCAAGCTGCAGGAAAGAAGATTCCACCTGAGCCTCAGGAAGAACTTCCTGATGGTCAGGGCTGTCCGGCAGTGGAATATGCTGCCGCAGAGTGTAGTGGAGTCTCCTTCCTTGGAGGTTTTTAAGCAGAGGCTAGATGGCCATCTGTCAGGAATGCTTTGAGAGTGTTCCTGCATGGCAGGGGGTTGGAATGGATGTCCCGTGTGGTCTCTTCCAACTCTACATTTCTATGATTCTATGATTCTATGAATTATGCCTGGAAACAGATCAGCAGCCAGTGGAGCTGTTGCAACAGGGGGGCTGTGCAATCCCTGTAGCTAGAAACTTTAATTGTCTCTTTGGACCTATTGAATTTTCCAAACACTTTTCAAAGGCAGTACCACATAGAGAATGTTACAGTACTCCGACCAGGATGTAAACAAAGCATGTGTCAACATGGGCAGATCTGACATGTCAAGGAACAGACACAACTGATGTACAAGCCTTAACTGTGCAAATACATGCCTGGTTACTGTGGAAACTTAGGTTTCCAGGCTCAGAGTTGAATTCAGGAGCAACCCCAAGCTGCAAACCTGCATCTTCAGGTGGAGTTGTTACCCCAAAAAGGTGGAACACCTTCAGGTCCTCTGGCAGTACCTGTCCCTCCATGAAAAGGTAAGGAAATATTAGCTCAAAAAGGGAGGCCTGCAAGAGGTGGGGTAACCTTACGGGATCTTTTCACCAATGTATACCAGTATTAGTTATAGAACACCCACTTGGAAATCAAATTAAAAACACACACAAGCAATCAAACAGTCTCACAACAATACAAGGCTAGTGAAGATAAAGGAGAGAAAGGTTGGATAGTGAGAGTTTGGGGTGAATTGGGTAAATGTTGGGGAACCAGTGCTGGGAGGCTCACACCTGAAGCCTTAAGGGTAGCTTAGGATCAGAGAACAAATGGACAGAGTGGCAACCTGCATCCAAGGAACTACAAGGGGCCACAAAATAGTTTGGGTTTAAGTACCTTTTTTTCCTGCCCTGAGGGGAACATGTGGTGGAGCTGACAAAAAAGGTCTGGAAAATTCCTATTGTCCTAGTGGCAGATGGCAAACATTTAAGGAAATCATGATAGCCTGCTAATGACTGAAAAAGAAGAGAGATAAAAGAAATAATTTTCCTGGTAAAAGGTAAAAGTGTTACCCTGATTTCTGGGGGTCCCGTGAAGGACACCTAAGTGAGCTCCAAATATTACAAAGTTGGGAATTAGCAAAGAGCACAAGCTAGCACTACAAGAGGCAGGGCAATGTAGCGAGATCTTTTACCCAGCGTCTACGGGGTCAGGCCGAGTCAAGGAGCAAATAGAAGTAAATAATAATTGTTGTTTTATTGATATACAGTCAAACACATGTATGCAATACACTCACACAGAGAACTATAGAAATAAATGTAGGGGTTGGATAGAGGGATTTTGAGAGGAGGTTTAGTATGGGAAATACTGCACCTGTCCTGAAGCCCGGAAAATCTGAAGGAAAAGGTCTGTTGAAGTGGAGTTCTCAGCACAGGGAGCTGAGGGGAAGGCTCATCGAACAAAGTGACAGCAAGGCGGGATGGAAGCCAAGAGCGATTCAAGGAAATGCTCAAAGTCAGGGGGTCTTATAGGGGAAAATGTGGCCACAGGCTAGTCCTTTCGCAGGGATAACAATGAGTTTTGGGCTGGAAACAAAGCCTCCGAAAGATCAGTGATTTACATGATTGAGTTATGACAGAGTTGTCAATAGGGTAGCCAGTATGCAAACGCGGAGTGCTTGATAGTTGAGTCTTAGGCTAGTCAAGCTGCCTGCTCAAGGCAGAGAGTCCTTCGTAAGTAGTGTGCATACATAATGTGGTACTTGCCTTGAGGTCTCCTGAAGCGGCAGTCTGGCTATTTCTGGCCTGCCTGTATTTGTTTGGAATATTTCAGCGATTTGAGGCCGTGCCTGTATGCATGCTTGTCTGGGGGCCTCGCAAGCACGTGGAGAGGAACGGGGAAAGAAGGCCAAATTATGGATATCAAATGATATCTAATATCCCACAAGCCCAGGCTAGAAAACTGTGGTAACAAAAGTATGCTGGCTTTTTGGAAGTTCTTTCTTTCAGCATCACTTGCGTTTGCTTCCTAGTTTTGGGTGCTTAAGAGGATGATCTAAAACTAATCTCTGATGCATTCTCCAAAACTTATGACCTGGCCATGCTGTGGTTCCTTTTATCTTAGCCTAGAAATTTCCAGCCTGAGTTCATTCCTTTTCACATAGCTTGCAGCCACAAGTTTAAGATTTATATTTATTTTATGCCAATTAAACTGTACTTATAACCAATTTTACTGTATCACAGGTTGGAGTGTATGGCATGGTAACAGGGTAACCCCATCTAACACAAGCTGAGTCCCTATTCCCTCAACTGTTCTTCAACTAACCAGGATCACCTCCATCTTGTCTCCATTAAGTTTCAATTTGTTCACCCTCATACAGTCCATTACTGATGACAGGCACTGGTTTAAGACCTAAACAGCTTCCTTTGCTTATAGTGGACAGGAGTAATATAATTGGGTGTCATACTCATACTGATTCCTGAAGCTCCAGACAACCTCTCCCAGCAGTTTCATGTAGATGTTAAATGGCATGGGAGACAGAACTGAACCCTGAGGGACTCTACAGGTCAAAGGACACAGACTAGAAGAGGAGTTCCCCAGAACCAACTCATGAGTTCAGACCTCCAGGAAGGAACAAAGCCATTTTATTTGATTTTATTTAAACAAAAACTTTATTTTTTAAAAAAATTACAACTACGTAAAGAAAAAAAACATTAATTACAGATACATAAATTGTATCAAAAAGAAAAAAAAGAAAAAATGAGCGAACAAACACTTAACAAAAAAACAACTTAACTTTTACAAAGACAAAACAATCACATTCAAATTACATATAATGCTGTCCCTTGATATTCCTTTGTTTTTTTTCCCGGCGTACTTCTGACTTCGGCATTAGAGACTAGTTTATTTTATATCTAACAATTTTGGTCTTACTAATTCTACTGTATCTCTTTGTCCTAATTCTTTTCAAAATTCTATGTTCACCATATCACTGTCATACCATAAATTCCTAAAATATTATAATGTTCTTTCCCATTGTTTTATATACTTTTCTTTACTTTCCCCATTCAAAACACATGTTAGTTTATCCATTTGAATTATGTCAAATAATTTCATTTCCCATTCTTCTATTGAAGGCATTCTATTTCCTTTCCATCTATGTGCTAACACCATTCTTGCTGCCACAGTCATGTAAAATAGTTGTCCACCCACTTTTTTTTTCTAAATCATTTTCCAACATTGATAATATATAAACTTCTGGAGTCATAATCAATCTTATATCTAATGTCTTTTCAATTCGATTATGAATCCTTTTCCAAAACCCTTTCACTGTTTTACATGTCCACCAAGTGTGGTAGAAGGAACCTATCTCTTCCCCACACTTCCAACATTTGTTAGAGCATCTATTTGTCATCTTTGCCAATTTTTGAGGAGTAAGATACCACTGAAAGTACATCTTATAAAAATTTTCTCTAATATCCTGACATGCTGTAAGTTTTATAGTTTTCAACCAAATTTTTTCCCATTGTTCCATCAAAATAGGATGGGAGAAATTCTGGGCCCATTTCAACACTGGTATTTTAACTGTTACATCCTCTATATACCATTTTAATAAAATCTTGTAGATAGAGGAAATAACTTTAGTTTTATCTGAATATAGTACCATATTCAACTCCTCTTCTTTCTGGAACAAAGCCATTTTAAAACATTTCCCCCAAGTCCCATCCTCTTGAGGTGACCCAGAAAAATGTTTTGGAAAGCCACTGAGAGGTCCAGCAGAACCAACAGGGACACACTGTCCCTGTCTAGTACCCAGTGTAGGTTGTCCACCAAGGCGACTAAAGCCAGTCCCATAACCAGGCTTGAAATCATATTGAAAAGGATCTAGATAATCTGTTTCATCCTGAAACCCCTGGAGCTAGGATGCTTCCACATGCTCCAGAACCTTGCCCAGAAATAGAATTTTAGACACAGGCTAATAGTTATCCAAAACCTCGGGATCTAAGGATGGCTTTTTTAGTAATGGTTTTATAACAGCCTCCTTGAGGCAAGCGTAACTCTAGTTGGTTTTATCGAGGCATTAACCACTCCCTCTACCCACTCAGCCAGTGCCCCTCTAACTTTTTCAATAAACCAGGAAGGATAAGGGTCTAGAGCACATGTGATGGCTCTCATATCTCCAAGAACTCTGTCCACATCCTTGGGTGGTACAAATTGAAAAGAATCCATTATCACTGAACAAGCAGAGGTGTAAGTTACATCCACAGGATCTGTATCAATCATAGCATCCAAGTCAGAGTGGATCTGAGCAATTTGATCTGCAAAGTACCAGACAAATTGTTCACAGTGTTGTCATGGACCGAGATTGTTGGTACGTTTGATCCAGAGAGAAATTCAGCCACCCTGGACTATAGGATCCCAACAGAAGACACATAGGAAACCAGATCTGGGTTTAACCACTATGCATGTAACATTTATTAAGACATGAAATACAAAAATCACATTTCCGTATCAAGAGCTTTCTTTCACACATTCACACATTCACATTTCACATTCATTCTACATACTCACAAGATGGTCCTTCGCCGAACATTGGCCAGATGTCCTCGAAGGTATGGATGCCCTCTGCTGCAGCCAAGGGTCATGAAAGTGAGTCGAAAATCTTCCCCTCTTTATAGTCATATTCCCCATTTCTTGAGGAAAAGGACATGTTTTGCTGGTTGCTATAGTTCTAAATACTTCCATTGTATAAAGGCAATCAAGCAATTAAAAGAATAGTTCATATCATCTTGTACCTTACTAATAAAAGGTTGCTTGCAGAAGAATTGGTCATATATCATGTTGTCAGGAAATGTATCAAATGCCTCAGTGGTTCTCGGCCATGCAGGGTAGGGTAGGGTCAGAAATACATCACCGCTGGCCCATCTGAGGGTGTGCCAGGCTTTTCAAGGCTCCTCATTTCTTCTGCCTTTACACATAAGAACTTAACTGTTTTCTTAATAAAGGTATTGATCACTGTTGAATATCGTGAATTCGTGAAGGTGGATGAAACATGAAGACAATCAAAGAAGATATGCATTGTAGGCAACATCACATGGCAATTAAGGAAGCCACACTTCTGGATCTGTGCATCTCAAGAGTACATTCTGTTGGTGCCAAGTCCTTATTGTTTTGCAAACTTTCTTCTCAAGCCAAATTAGCATTCTGTGTGTTCTCAATTTCACAGTTCAAGGAATCCTCGCTTCACAATCCAAACCCCTCCTTACAACAATGCACTGCACGTGGTCATTTCAGTTTGGTTCAGGACCGTACTTTTTCCCTTCTGGAACTCATTCGTTCATCACAGTGTGTTGTTGAGTGATCTAGATTTTCCTGTCTTGAAACTGTGTAAAAGACCCCTGCCCACTCAAAACAGGTCTGCAGACACAAAACACTCCCGCAGACACAATAGAGGCAAAAAAGAATTTTGCCTTTGCTACCTGTATTGCCACAGAATAGTCTCTCAGGTAAATTGTAGCCTGTGTTCAATTGAATACACTCCTGGTTTTCTGCCAGTCACTCTAGTTTCCTTTTCATAGGTTGCATTACCATCAGTTCTCTGGAAAACCAGGGGGCCAGTTTGCCTCCACTTCATAAAAGGGGATGCTCAAGAACAACTGTGTCCACCACCCTGGATATTTCTGTATTTCAGAGATCAGCCAGGACTTCAATAGGGCCATCTGTCAAGGTAGCAGTAAACTCCCCAAGAATCATCAGGAATCCATTCAGATATATAAACCTACTGGGACAGACCATCTTAATGAGTCCCCCACACCTACAGAGGTTGTCAGTCCCACCGAGTCTAAATTCCATGAAGTGGTGTTCTATCCATAACAATGGAATTATAGATAGTTCCTCTACTACCAGATCACATTCACCCCATACAGCACAGAAAACAAGGCCCAGAGTGTGCCCCGCAGCCTGAGTAGATACCAGTTGGGACAGACCCATCCTTGTCATGGTAGACATGAAGTCCTGAGCTGCTCCTGACAGGGCAGTCTCAGCATGAAAGTTAAAATCCCCAAGTACTACAAGCCAAGAAGATTCCAAACCAAGCCCAAGGTCATACCAGCTAGCTCAGGAAGGAAGAATGGGTAGTACATCGACAAAATCCCTAATCTGTCCTGAACCCCCAGTTTCAGGTAAAATACTAATACCCAGAAAACTGCAGGACAGGGTACCTGTACAAGAAGATAGAATTTTGGTAGACAACTATAATTCCATTTCTCCGTCTCTCCAGGTCTCACCTGCTGCTGAACAGAGAACTCCTTCTGGACAAAGTTGAGAGAGATTATTCCACCACACAGCCTCATCCAACCAGGTATTTGTGATGCATACCAGGTCAGCATGCTCATCCAGGATCAAGTCCTGAATGGCAGGTGTCTTCCCATTAAGCAAACTGGCATTCACCATTTATAAGTTTGCACATGAAATAATATTGTGTGTGCAAATCTTTGATGCATTTCTTTCTATCTTTCACCCAAAAATAAGCACTTTCAAAAATTCTGCTCTTCTTCTGTGTGAAGTTATGAGAATTTTTTTCAGACTTCTTGTGTGTGTAAAAACTCCTAATTCTCTGAGACTTTTTTCTGATTTATTTTTCAAAAATACTTGCTTTAATGTGCTAGCGTGCAACTTCATGAGTGAGCTATGACTCCTAGAAACCATCTGGATATAGTTTTGCAGCCAGGAAAAAAGAGATGTGTTTTTGCCTTTTCAGAACCTTTGGTGAGTATAGCTGGTGAATGATAGGTATTCTTTTCTGTTTTTTCCCCCCAGCTGCAAAGTAGCAACAGAAAATTTTAATTTCATTTTCATCCACTATTAATTTTTCTTTCTAATTTTGTTCAATGATTAGATCTCGGATCTTTTCCCTGGTAAAATAAACCACAACATCTCAAGGTAGGTTCCTCCGTTTTGCCACTGCCAATTCACTTCTGAAAACCTTGTCTATTTAATGCCCAAATCTCGCTCTTCTTTGGCTTATATATGGTGCCAAAATATATGGTACTCTTTGGTGCAAGTTTTCCTGTTTTTGTTCAGGGAGACCCCTTAACTTCAAACATCTACTTTGTTGGTGAATTTCCAATCTCATTATAGTTTCTTTATCTCTTTGCTGTTCTTTCTTCAGCTGCTCCACCTGTTTCTCCAATTTTAGGCTTTTTTCCTGTATATCTTCCACTTTTTGATCTATTGTTGATATATCTGTAGTTAATTTCTGCAAGCTCTGATTCAGATTCTCTACTTCCTTTTTCAAATCTTGTTTTATTTCTGTTCTCATTGTTCTTATCTCTGTCCTTGTTGCTTTTAATTCTTCCATCATATCAGTTCTCATTTTTTGAAATTCTTCTAATAATCTATTTACCTCCATTGTCTTTGAACCTGTAGATCCTCTTCTTTGCAAAACTTGTGGCTGAATTTGTGTCTGTGTTGTCTTCTTTTGACCTGTAGCCATACCTTGGCTCACTACTTTCTTTACAGCTATAATCCACAAAATTCAAAAATCAAATCTTTGAACCAATCTATTATTCTGTCAGCTTATTCTTTAAAAAAAATACTGCTTATTATACTGGTTATTATAATTTTATACAACAATAATTACTGTGTTTTGAAAAGCTTATATCTACTATACAAGTCAAATTTCTATCATTCTATTTGATTCATCCATCCATTAAGAATAAAGTAATACAAGAAAAAATAAAGAAAAGTTATTCATTAACAATTAAAAGTTATTAGAAACAGTTTATGTCAATTTATATTATACCAGTTTATATCAGTTGTAATCAATTTGTCTTCTATTTTCGGACTATGTTCAATGTCAGTCTTCAGTCTCAAATCAGCTTACATTAAAGTCAATGCCTTCCTTTTGTTGTCTTCACCTCTCTTCCCAAGGCTAATCCATATGCGAAAGTTCAGAAGCTAATCATCCAAGTACTCAGTCCATCAATATTCCATAATTATAAGGTCAATTAGTTTGTTCTTTTTATATAATTATTCTAGTTTAGTTCAAAATTCATTCAAGAAAGAGTAAAAGAGGAAAAAACTCTATCACTTATGATCCACAGTTTATACTCCCAATATACAGTTCATAAACTTCATAAACTTCATAAAATTCTCTCTACATCTCTCTTGGTAAGGCTAATCCACAACTATTCCATACGAGGTTTACTAATGCAGTATAAATCCATAAATCACTCCATAAACATCATTCTTGTTAAACCAAAACAAAGGAAGACCTTACTGTCCTCTCCAAAAAGATGCCGCCATCACCATATTTCCCTCCCCTTTTACTCCTTAACTCTCTTTCTTTTCTGCTCCTCCTGCTTCCCTCCTTTTCCGTCATCCATAACAAAAGTTAAAATACAAGCCCCCTTTAACCAAAGTTAATCAAAGTTCAGCAGGAGCAAATTTCATCCAAATATACCATCCCATGCCAGGTTTTTAAACAAGTTTCAATAAAAGACTAGATGCTCACGCATCTCCAGGGGAGAAAGCTCAGTACTTTGCTCTCGGGGGGGGGGGATCTCCTCTCAGCAAATCCAAGCCTCATTCACCATTGCTGCCTCCCAAAATCTCCCATCGTCGCCTCTCCTCATCCCAAACTCTGCCATCCCAGCTCATACCAGTTCAGTTTTTAATCCACTTAAGTCTTTCTTGTCTTCTCATCTGCTTTTTAGCCCAACTGGATTGCTTAATCAACACCTTCTTTGTTTTAAAAAAGGATTTTCACCGGCACTTGTCAGTTCAAAAGAGTGGTTACGAACCCATGGCATTAGCTCCATCCTCTCTGCTTACCACTCCAGTTCTTCCACCTCTTCTCTGCCGGAGCCAGGAGCTGTTCTGGACATGTTAACTGCCCTGCACCCCCTACCTGCTAAGAGGGAATTTTTCAGGGGACCACAAGGGTCCCCAGGGGATGTTTTCCCTACAGGTTCGCAACAGGTAGCCCTAAGCTGACAGTTCAGGCTACCAGTTGTGCCGACATCTTGGCCCCGCCCTCCCTTAGATTATGTATCTTAACATAAAGAGACTTATTTCGAACTAGGGATATAGAGCATTGTATTATTAGTTACCTATACATGTGTAAGTGCTAGCCAGTTCCATGTGAAACTTAAATTATAAACTGAGTGTTTTAATGATCCAACACATACAGTCATGTTTGTTCCATTAGCCAGAATTAGGAGTTTATTCACATATACACTTCAGATTCTTAGGTGGCTTAAAAAGAGACTAACCAAATTCATGAAAGATAGCTAAAAGGAATCCCCAGATGCTAATGAGAAAATCTCTGATTAACAAGTGATAAGGATATCAAAATACCAACATCATGGCTGTTTTTGAACTTCAGAAAGCATCTGGATGTCTAATGTGGGAAACAGAACAGTATATCTAACTTTATATGGATCCATCAGAGCAATGATGTGCTTCCAGCAACATCAATGGCATACCCAATTATCCACACTCCCTCCCCAACATGTTCTACAAAGTTCTGCCTCAGTGGATATTTTGAAATCAAATACCTGTGGCTCACAGATGAAAGCTTCTTCTTTTTCACAGTTTAGTGTTCCTATCTTGGAGATGGAAAGAAGAAACAAAATGATTCTGATTATGTATGTCAAGTGAATAACCACTCATAGAAATAATTACTTCACATGACCTTGAATGACTGCACAAAGTTCAAAAGACATTTGTGGTCTGGTAAATGGTGTACTTAAAGAAAAAAAATTCATGCTTGGAGCAGATTCTGTAGCCCCTTTCATCAACACATCATGCACCTAGGTTGTACTTTTTAGAGTAAAGCAGGCATAGTTTGTATTCATTATTTATATCTTATTGATTTCTTTTTACATCTTCTCATACTTAAGTGCTTACCACTTCTAACCTTCCCCCAAGCAACTAAAAGTAAATTAAAAAAAGCAATGCAACACAGACTGGACTAAACTCATTTTGCGCTAAATAATATATTTGATGACTAAGTGCTTGCTTGTTTTATAACCTATTGTGTAAGATTTGAAACTCACATTTCTTTGGAGTAAGGGATTATATACCTTTTAGCAGATTTTTTTAAAAAGTAAGTCAGGAGATATTTATTTATTCATTCATTTATTGCCCCTGCTTATCCATGAGAAGTCCGCATGCAATGTCTATTGATGTTTTTCAGTTTCAGAAATAAAAATGGGCTACTGTAAATTATGGATTGAATAAAGCAATATATTTACTATCAGGGTCTGTGAAATGAAAAATCAAAAAGGAGGTCATTTGTGGTGCGAGATGTTTTACAATTAAGATACTTGCATTATGTTGAAAGATGGGCCTTTTCTGAAGGATGTTCATGCTCTGGTGCTATAACAAGCCAGTCAGGAGTTTGAAAGTATGTTTGGTTTGTGCTAGTGTATGAACCAACATTTGAAACAATCATTTAGAAAACCTGACCAGCTATTATTCTACTTTCAACATTCTGTGGAACTCCGGTGCTTCTAGTTTACTGAGGCCAAGGAGCAATCTGGCTGAGAATTCTAAAGACCCTTCCCTAAACTGAAAACCCCAGGATTCCACAGGATGTTGAAAGCGGAATAACAGCACTATAACAGTGTAGTGAGGAAAGACCCTTCATCTCTTTTTATGAAAATGTCTTGATTGTGCACAATGTACTTTTCCCAGGAGGGACAATTACAATAAAATTTTATAATAATGAGATTTCCTTCATCAGAAGTAAATAGATGAAAAATGTAGTAGTAAGGATGACAGGTAAAATCAACAGTATCTGGGGGGAAATGTTTGAAAAGTGTATTTCTTGTGTGTTGGCAAACCCTGGCAAGGATAATCTTGGACTGACAAGGAGATTTTTTTCCCCACAGAAATCAATGAAAAGACATGGATGGTTTCTGAACAAAGAAAAAATGTGCAAATTGTGCCCAGAATTAATCGCAAACTGCAAATACGCTTTGAAAACTGTACACTGCAACTCTCTCCACCCTCTCATATCTCAGGCATTGCCTGCTGCTATATAGACAATCTGTATGTGTGTGTGTGTGTGTGTGTGTGTGTAACACAAGAGAGTGAGAGGCCCTTTCCGCATGTTGGAAAATAACTGGACGAAAATGGGACTCACCAGATTTCTTCTCCATCTGATCGAGCCCTTTGGGACGAGGAGGAGTGCGAGCTCATCACTCCGCACTCCTCCAGCATCCAAAATGGTGGCTTCTGGCTGGTGGAGGCTCTCCACCAACCAGAGAAGCTCGCCAGCTGAAAGCCCACCCCCCAGAAGATCTGCAGGCACGCACTTGCATGCACCTGCAAATCTGCTCCGGAGCACAGAGATGGAGTTGCGTGCTCCATGCTTTTTAAAAATCTCTACAGAGAGGTTTTTAAAAAGCACACTGCATGACCAGTTCTGGTCGTGCAGAACTGGACTGAGGTACGGAACTTCAAAAAGTAGTCTGACCCAGTCCACTGTACGGTGTAGAAGACCTCCGTCTGAGGTCGCTCTGCACCATTTTAAAAGCCTGGTGGGGAAAATGGCCAGAGAGAGAGAGAGAGAGAAACTTACACAATATGACATGAATTTCTTTTAATACCAAAGTAAGTGGAAGAGTACATTTTAATGAAGGAAGTGAGGGATTTAAATCTACTTCAAGATGAATCCAGCAATCTCTTGTAAACACATTTTTTTTTAATTGACATATGACCATCTCAGCACAATTATTGCAACTTATTTTTGTATCATCTCATTTTTTGCTTGTGAACAATGTCTGCAACATACTAGCTACAATTCTACCAAGAAATCACCCTTGTCTTTGAATTTCTCTTGGCATGAAATTCCATCACACCTTCCTCCCTGCTCAGCATTGCAGGCAGGGAGATGTCTTTGCTGGCCTTCAATGGAGAAGAGATCATTGAAATGCATCTTGGTGTCATGCACTGCAACAGAGACAGTAGGGGGTGGAGTTGGCATGCTTATAAGGTCCTGCTACCCCTCCTCTCATTTTTTTCTGATACAATTTTTGGGAGAGTTGCCCTCTCAAAACCATATCCTGATATTCCTGTATCACAGTAATTGCTACATAATTATAGGACAATAATTCCACTTTAACTGTCATGACAAAGGCCCTTTTCGCACGGCATCTGCCATGTGAAAGAGGGCCTGGAGCCTTGTGTGATTGTGAGGAGCAATCTGCATGCTGCCCTCACAATTACACAAGGCTCCAGGGGCCGGTAGGAACAATCGCGCACTTTTGCATTTTCAGCTTTCAGCCAAAAATGCTGTGTGATCATGCATTGTTCCCGGGCCCCGCGCGCACTTACCTGGTGTGCAGAACCTCAGGAGCCAGGCTGGTTGTGCTTCCTATCTCAGTGCAGCCTGGGAAGGTCCCAGGCTGCACTGTGAAAGGAAGAGGTGGGGCTCTTGCTTGAGCAGGAAGCTCATGAGGAGCTGAAGAAACTGGACACAAGAGCCTCTCACAAGAGGCTGCTCACATGAGCACCACAACCCAGCGCCAAGAAGAGGTAGGCTGCAGAAAGGGCCAAAATCCTGTGGAATCCTGGATCTTGTAGTTTGATTCCCTAGTAGATATGTCCAAATATCCCTCTTTAAACTGCAGATGAAAGAAAGCATGGTGTAGTGGTTTTGGGTGCTGGACTAGGACTCTGGATACCAGGGTTTGAATGCATTCTCAGCCATGTAAACCCACTGGATGACTGTAGGGAAGTCACACTCCCTCAGACTCAAAGGATAGCAATAGCAATGTCCCTAGGAACAAATCTTGCCAAGAAAACCCTGTGATAGGTTCACCTTAGGTCACTGTAAGTTGGAAGTGAATTGATGGTACACAGTGACAACAAATTGCAAAAAGCAAGATTCCAAGGAATGCAGTCAGGACAGCTAAATTGGTATCAAAGCACTATAACTGTTTAATGTGAAAGGGTTCATGGGGATTTGCTTTTATGTCTCCAGAATGCTTCACAAAACATTTTTTCAGTCATTTCCCACCTGAAAATGTCAGCTGGGACCAATATGACATCACTTCCAACGGAACACAAGTTCTAGAGTGCTGGGGTGCTCTTCAAATTTGGAGAATGTTCTAAAATTGGCTGTCTTTCCAATGCAATTGCCTACCTTTCTTTCAAGCTTTCAATTAAATTGACTACATAATTTGTCCTGTATCAGCTCAGCACCAAAATGTGACAAACTGCTTGAAGTTCTAACAACTTTATACAGTGTACTACAAATGTGAAAAGTCACAAAATACAGGGGAAAAGTGTTTGTACAAGCTTTTCAGGTTTACTAGTACACACGAATATCAGTTCTTAGCACATTCTCTAGCCCATGGAATTGGCTTTAGAATGTGTAACTGTAAACTCAAGAAGAAGCTCTTTCCTCTTATTGCTAGTTACTTTTTGTCTGTATTCAGGCACGCTCAGCTTACATACATTGTTGCTCATACTCTGAGAAGAGATTCTGAGGGAAATTGAGGTTGGAATCATGTAGAGAAGGAAATAATACTAAAAATATTTGAAGAATGTTTGAAAAACATGTTTTTGGAGTGTCAAAAACCCTGATGAGAAGACTTCTGGATTGAAAGGAATCTCTGCGGTTTGAGACTTAATCTGTACAAAATTTGCACATGGCTGTTTTCCTCAGAAAACAGGATTTTCTGTACAGAACCAACATTTTCTTGCATGGAAAACAATATTTCAATTGAGAACTATTAATTTTTTTCAAGAATATTTTTATGTGCAGAAAAAAGTTGTAATTGGAAATTTGCTTTGTGTAAAATTAATGATTGATTTTCATAGAAATGGCATATTATATGCAGAAAACAATATTTTCTTCAAAGGAATTAATATTTCTGTATTGAAATATTATTTCCCCTGAACAGAATGCTGTTCCTTGCTCAGAAAATGCTGTATTCTATGCAAATCAACCATGGACAAATTCCATGCAGAACAAAACCCTAATTACAGCATGTTTTCCTTGCGCGAAACTCACATTTTCTGCACAGGAATTAATAGTTCTGCATTGAAACATTATTTTCTACACAGAAAATACTGTTTTCTGTGCATAAATGCTGTTTACTGTACAAAATAACTACTTGTGAATTTTATGCAGAACAGACGTCAAAAACTGTGCAACCTTCAAGTATTTTCTTGCAGCAGGAAGAAAATTTCTGAAAGTATCCATTGCTAACTTTATGGAGAAACTTAGTGAAAAATTACATCCCTAGAACTTTGCTTCTGGTTGCACCATAATTTAAACAAGTTCATGGCAATAATGCTGGCTTGATTCCGAGTGTTTGTTTCAAGTTTTGTGGGATACAAAAGCCCTCAAAGCCCTAATAAAATATATCAAAATAGTTTTACAGGGATGGGGGACACATGATGGCACTTATTGTACCATCCTTGATATCCTTCTGTCCATTCACAGCCTCTGCGAGTAACTACAGGGAAAGCTTAGAGAACTGAAGGTTTATAACTAAATGTATTCACATCTTGTGAACCTTAAAATACCTCGTAATTTTGTCCTCCATTGACTTTTATGGTTGTCCTAAGGCTCATACATGTAGAAAGCAGTGACATTTCCTCTGCAGAAAGAAAAGCAAACTGGTGCGCTAAGTAGTTTTTCCTTAGTTTTCATGGGCCCCAGTACTCTTTACAACCAATTAGTACAGTTGGCTGAAACATAAACCTCATGATTGCTTCTGTTGTACTAGATAATTATCATATACTTAAGAGAGCAGACCAACTCTGCCACATTTTTTTTTCTATAAGCATGCAGTGTTCTTTGGAAATACATGTATTTCAGGAAATAACTAACCACACAGTAGCTTTAGAAAAATTTCCTATATAGAACTTTCCTCAATAGCATCAATCAAGATGGTTAAGGCTTTAGGCCAGCTTGATTTGTATTTTGTTTAAAAGAAAGAAAGAAAAAAACACAGAACACACACTTGGATCCTTAGAAATATATATGTAATGTTCTGAGTGAATGTACAGGCAGAAGCAGGCTGCTTTGTAAAGGTAATTTGTGTGATTGCTGATATTTTTCTTCATAGTCTGAAGACCAAAGACACATCAAGAATGACAATACTGTTACAGGCAATGGAAAATTAAGATAATAGTGCACTTTAGAGAAGACCAAACAATCTGTTGTATAGAACATCATTATGTATTTTCACATGCTGCCAGAGAAAGTATTGACTGACATTTCCAACTGGATAAAGTTAAATAGAAGTCCATAAACTGGAAGATAGAATGTCAGTCCTGTTGATTAAACAAAAAATGTCATATTATCCACACTGTGTGTCCCTTTGACTGGAAGTTGATTTATCTGGGCTATAATGTGACTAGAGCATTTTTAAATTCCAATAAATTTCTTTGTGATGAGTGTTTTGTATATAGCATGAAAACAGAGTTCCTAAAAAGAATGTGTTTCATTTGTTTCCATTCATTGCTGATTAAAAGTGGGCAGGGTGTGTTATAATGAATTCTGAAAACTATTCAAATCAAAATGAAACCAACATTTTAATGGTTGTTTTTGCTTTGTTTGTTTTAAATAAAAGAGAGATAAGAGAGTGCCATACTAAACAGACAGTTTATTATACCAATAACACAATATGAGCCAATGATAGAGACTCTATTAACTACTGCTTTACAGGTCTGCACAATGTAGGAATACAAAATGAACGTAAAGGGATGTGTAATGTTTCATTTTGCATGTTTTACTGTCAATAGACAGGAGATCTGCATCAGAATCAGAAATACACACACTAAAATAAGGCTTAAGAAGGGCTCAAGTATAAGACTTAAACCTCACTAGGGTCAGGACACCAGAGGAATTAACCAAGGTTGTATCCCCATTAGCACAGGTGGAAATACTGAATCTAAAGTGTAAGTAATTCTTTAGGATGGATATTCATTTCTAGCTAGCTAGCTATTGCCCAAACCTTGCTGGATTTGTGGGAGTCAATCAGAAAGCAGTGTTAAAGCAGTAGAGAAGCAAAACTGTGAATAGTGAGTTGTTCACCTGGGACCTTCTCTAGAACACACCAAATTTTCTCATACATTTAAACTAGGGCTGTAATTTGAGTGAAAAGGACCTTATACTTCTCATCTGACATGTCTCTCAAGTGCAACTAGTCCATTCTTTGTGCATGGGTAGGAAGATATTTTGGTATAACAAAATTGGTATTTTTGAATAGAGAACTACTTTCAGAGAAGAGAGAATTATTCCCATGGATAATTACGCTGCACGTTACATATTACCTTGATGAGTGCAAGGTAGGTAAATTTGGATTAAATTGAAAGCCATTTTTACCCCCATTCCTAACTGGATGTTATCTTTTAAAAAGAAAACTGAAAGGCAAACTGTTTGGGGAGCACTGTATACTGAAACAATGAGAACAACAAAAACCAGACTGGGCCAATTTATAATTTCTGAAGTCCACAGCATTTATTTTTAAAAGTAAAACATAAATATTTAGTCCATGTTTCATAAGATTGTGTGCAAGAGAAGAAAGGGATTTGTGTGAAAGGGGCTCTCATGTTACAAGTTTCTACTTGGGCCATGGAAATTATGATTGGCTCTTGCTTGGCTCCAGTACTGGTCTATTCATTCTAAATAGCATCATTTTCAAACTGATCCCATTGTTCTTAATCTGGAACGTTGTCAGGACCACACTTTGGGGCATGTTTGTTCTTAAAGGACCACCACAATTTTAGCTGAATTCTGTCAACAAAACTGTATATCGAAGAACTTGGGAATAAAAATCAGTTCTTTCTGCAACCTTGTTCAGCAACAATGGATACACAAAATGAAGAGAAATTAGTAGTATATACAGTATACTGCCTGCCACTAATCCTTCTTGCTATGGGTTAGACCATCAGGTATCCTGGTTTCTTCAAAAGAAAGTTCCAGGCTTCCAAAACTCAATGTGCTTACTAAAGTTTATCATGATGTAATACATGGATCTAACTCTTATCTAAATCAAAATCTGAGGCTGTTCATTGGACAGCAAAAGAATTTATACAAAGCTAAAAGAGATTTTATGATCCTTACATAATTCTTCAGCAAGCTGCCACACTATCCTAAATTACCATCACACTTCAACTAGAGCTTTTTAGAGAATCTTGTCTGTGAAATTCAGAGGGAACATAACAGAATCAAGAGTTATGATGCTGTTTGATCATAACAATGTCAGATATTCTTGTAAATTTCTTGTAAATAATACATATTATAAATGCTAACAACAGTGTTGGAGCAAAATACTTATTTTCAGAATGTTGTTGCTATGGCTGAAGAAGTTTAAACTCCTATGTATTTTCCAAAGATTGTTTAATGCAGTCTTTGAGACTGCCATAATTTTTACCAGGGCTTCAGGGATGCCCTGTGGGTAAGATGGTACTCTGTTCCCCATACACAAGTTGACTGAACTGGCAGCTGAAACCTACTGTAACATAATAGTGATGAGAGAGACTCTGGTACAAGGCAGGAAATGTGACAGAGTGAGCTCTGGTCTCAAAGAGAAAGACAACAGAAGGGTCATGTGGAACATTTACAACCTGCTCCCTGAGACATTTATTTCACTCTGCCTAAAGGTAAAGTCAGTATTGTAGGGCCTTCATATCACCATAGATCACAATTAAAGATTGTGACTCAGACTAAGATCAGGACATGATCATTTTAATTCAAGTATAGTTTATTACTTTGTGTGCATCCAAGAATCCTGTATTATCCTCAGAAATATTTTATACTAATATTTTAAAATTAACAGCACAAATTTCATCATAGACTACTATTAATGTGAAAAGAAGCCATGCCATTTTTATGCCTGGTTAACAGATCATGGTTCTACTGAAACAGTCTTTGAACGTTCTCAGTATGTAATAGAAATATCCATTACTCAGAAATTAAAGCATATGCAAAAGCTAATAGAAGCCTGATTTTTTTCTTCTTTTTTTTTTAAAAAAATGGAAGATTGAGAAAATATGTTATCTTCGAGAAGTCATCTCAATTATGAACAGCAAAAAACAGCATACTGCTTGGTTCAGTTGGCTTGCAATACTCTTTTTTTCCTAAATAGAACTGAGAGGGCACTGAGGCTTTGACCCAGCTCTGTGGCCCTAGAAGTGATCAATTAAAAGAAATTGTCAATTTTGGCAATAGAATTTGCAGGCATGAAATGTGTGTGATCTGGATCACAACTAAACCAAGAGTCAAAGGGTTAAAGACTTCCTGCCCCAAAACAAGGGTTTCATTCCAACTATCATTCCCTGATGGAGTTAAAGACAGCTAATATTTATTATAAATTTGTATTTGTATTTTAAAGCCATAGCTGCTGGTCATGCCTTGAGAGTAGATTGTTGCTTGGTCTTGAGACAGACTTTTCTGTAAAGAAAATACCACTTGCAGTTTGAGAGAACCATGGTAACCTAATATCTCAAGGACTACAAGTCCTAGCATTCCTTAGTTCCTGCTAGTGCATTTTCTATACAGAAGCAGAAAAAGACAATGGATTATGTGGTGCATGAAGAATAGGATAAAGGGCAAAAAATGGGCCTCAGGAAACAAAGAGAAAAGTAATAAAGGAAGATCCTCAAGAAAGAAGAGAAAATTCAGTACTTCTAACAACGAAGGATAGAAAAAAATGTTTCAAAATAGTAAAATAAAAGTCAAAGTAACTTATTTTTTGAATGTTGAGAAACCCTAATGAGAAGAATCTTGAAATGAATCTTCACATTTTGCCCACCTTTGTTTTTTGACAGAAAACAACATTTTCTGTATAGAATTTTTTTCTGTGCAGAAAATAATATTTTATTCATTTTTTAAAATTTTTATATTTGAATTATTCATCATACATGCAAATTACATGCAACATTTATATTTAATCTCTTCCCCCTCCCCCCACCTGTCCCTGAAACATAATTTCATAATTAATTTCTTTTTCCCTTTATGTGTGTATCATTTTAACTCTTATCATCCACATCCTCATAGCCCTAGCTCTCCTTTACAAACTCAGTCAGTTTCTCCCACCTCCTGGACCAGTTCTCTTCTCTTGGCTGACCTAGATATAACCTCCTCTTCTCCAATATAAAATCAAATAGCATACAGTCTCCTATACAGTATTTCTATCTGTTAAGGTCCCACTTATTCTTCATCCTTCCACCCATTGGCAATCACTGCCTGTGCCACTATTAATAATTGTTTGATTAAATATTCCTCCTCTTTTTGTGCCCTAATATCCTCAACATTAATAATCAACCATCTTTATTTATTTGTTTGTTTTAAACTTTTCCCCTATAATCCTATTCATTTCCTGTTTGATTTCTTTAAAAAATCTTTGTACATTTTCACACTCCCACCACATATGAAGATAACATCCTTTAGAACCACATCCATGCCAATATTCAGGTGGCATTCTTTTATAAATATAAGATAGCTGATTTAGTGTTCTGTAGTATCTTCCTATTAATTTCATCTGTTGTTCTCTAACTTAAAAAATAATATTATACAGAAAATACTGATTTCTGCTCAGAAAAGTACTGTTTTCTGTGCAAAAACAGCTATCTGCAAATTCTGCACAGAGCAACTCCTGAACTGCAAATAGGCTTCAAAAAAATACATGATTTTCAAAGAGTTTCTCACAGGAGGAAGAAAATTCTTAAATTACTCATCTTTTCCTTTGAGAAGAAAATTAGTGAAGAATTATATCTCTGCTAATGACTTTTGTTACTTCTCTATAATATGTATATTTCATGCCATAGGGAAGGACTAACAAAAGATCTTTTACCACCTGAAACAAAGAACAGGATGTTTTTCTCCCATTCACTATGGATGGAAAGAATATTTGTAACAATTTGTTCTCACTTTTTTTAAAAAAAAAAGTGGATTTTTTCAACAGTGGAGAAAACCCACTGAGGAGAACAATAGACTATAGAGAATTTTGCACAATTTTCCCCTGGTATTCAAACATACTTGAATTTTGTGGAATTATTCTTCACAGAAAAATGGAGGAGAGGAGATTTATACACACACACACACACACACACACACACACACAAAGTTTTCTGTCTTGAAAAGAAAGCACTGTTTTCCCTGGAGGAAAACAGGTGTTTTTTTTAATGCAGCATTGTTTTTTTTCTCTGTAGAATATTTGAACATGGAGGGAATACTGTGGAGGAATATTCATTTTTTTCATCAAATAATTAATTTATTATTTGTCCTCATACATCAGGATGAAATATTTGAGGACTTCCTTATCTCCATTCCAGTGCAGAACACAAATGGCTTGTTAGTTGAATTTTAGTTTAATAAAACCCACCAAAGTAATATACAGTGGCAGATGGTGGTTCTGATATCAGTTGAGCAGAGAGATCAAGCTTATACACTAAGCTTTACAGCATAGCTTTCCAAACTGTGTACCGCAACCGCTGTGATTATATTTATTTTAGAGAGAGGTGTTGAAAGCAAGTGAAGTTGCTACCAACAGACAAAGAAACCTGGAAGCATCTTAGCCACTTTTTCTCTCTTTTTCTTTTTCTTTTCTTTTTCTCTTCCCACCCCCTCTTTTCTTTCTTCCTTTTTCTTTCTATGGGTTACCCAAATGTCTTGCTTTGTTTTTTTATCTCTTTTTTCTTTTTCTTCCTCTCTCTTTCTTTCTCTTTCTTCTCTTTTTCCTGATAATGCTTTTTCTTTTCTCTCTTTTTCCTTAATATTCTTTCTTTGTGAATGTAGTTGTAGTTGTAGTTGTCATTGTTTTATATGTACAGATTAATAAAGAATATTTTAAAAAGAAAAACAAAACAAAAACTGTGTACCGCAACACATTAGTGTGTCAGCTGCAGTGTGTAGGTGTGTCGCTGCCACCCTGGGCTGAGAAGGACCCCGACAGTGGTGGCTGTTAGTTAGTTTAACTTCTCGTTTGCCAGTAATTTCAGACACTTACGTAAATTGCAATAACAAAATGTATTGGGGTACAACATATCTCATGAAAACCTTCCATTTATGTTTTTAAAAATATATTATTTATGCTTTATTTATTTATTTATTTATTTATTCCAAATACTTAAAACTGAATTGCTGTGTCATGAAATGATGCATGTCTAAGAAGTGTGTCACCAACATGAATAATTTTGGAAAGCTCTGCTTTACAGGAACAATCAAAGATGCTAAATTCATTGGTGGGGGTCAGGATTCAATATCTTGGACATTTCCTTTTAAAGTCTGGAATAAAATACAGAGCATATTCACTGACCCATTGCCATGGGAGGGACTGGATGCTTCTATTAATGAATATAATAAGGCAGTTTATGTGAGGGCAGCCGTCCACTTAGTGAATGCCCACCAGAACCTCACTTCTGTTCTTCACTTCCTAGTATCTTTTACCCAAATTGATTAATGCCAGGGCCGGCCCTGCCATACTGTCGTGTCCTTTTATACATACAAATATATCATACATCAGTATACAAAACCTAAAACAATGGGATACTTCCTCCAAGTAGTAATAATAGTAGTAGTATCAGCAGCAAAATAATCTTCACATGGACCTTTATCAATCATCCATATTTTTCAAAACATACAGCTTTTTGTACTGGATGTTGTCCCATATTGCACATTCATCCTGGGCCTAAAGAAATGTTGTGTAGATAGCATCCAGATGCTTGTGTGGGAACTTTCCTCTTGG
This sequence comes from Iguana delicatissima, assembly GCA_948472985.1. Taxonomy (NCBI): domain Eukaryota; kingdom Metazoa; phylum Chordata; class Lepidosauria; order Squamata; family Iguanidae; genus Iguana; species Iguana delicatissima. The sequence continues at coordinate 142,859 of CAOKZL010002060.1, read as the reverse complement.
CCTCATTGTTTCAGTGGCACAGGAAGAAGTAACAGACAAGCTAAGGAGACAGGAATTTAATAGCTGAGTATTATAAAGGCGTTTACATAGGAGAAAGTACCCCTACTACCACATCCTCCTGGAAACCAACATAAGAAACAAGCACAGTTGCAGGGGGAGGATTTCAGTGACATCACAGCCAGTTGACCAATCTTCCTTCTTTACCTATTTTAATGAAGATGTGAGGCCAACAAAAATATTGTGATATGGCATGTTCTTATTCAGAGTCTGCCAGCCAACATATCCTTTTCCAGATTATTCCATTTCTTTCTATTCCTCCCAAAATTAAGATAGCATTCTTTAGACATTATGACTGTTCATTTTTTACTAGGGTATATTTTAAAGTGTAAAGTTTTTTTTTTAAAAAAAGAAGTAAGTTAGTTCTTTCAGAAACCTAAGGGTTACCTCAAGCTTAGTGAAAGTTCCTTCTTGTTTTCTTAAGGGCCTTTTAGCCATGTAAGGACCAGCATCTGAATAATGTAGCACCATGCTTATATATGTGAACTCTCTTTTTCATTTTATAAACTGCATGTCTATATTCAAGAAACACACACAAAAAGAGTATAGATACTAAGCTATGTCCCATAGTCCTTACTTAAGAAGAAGAAGAAAAATTAATAACAGAATAAGAACCACTGGACACTCTGGTATCAAAGAGAACTGCACAATGGAAAGCAGGTAACATATGGCTGTGTGATTGAAATTTTAAAAGCTGTGTTTCTTCCCAAACAAGGTTTATTTTTATTTTTCTCCCCTTGGAGTGGGTGGAGGGAGTGGCAGCAGCAATCACACAGCTGTGCATATCCACCTGGCAGAAACCAGTTTCTAAACTTTCCATTTTCACTTTTATTCATCCCCCCCCCCCGACTGCTTAACAGATGGAAGACAAATTAGCAACTGGAGCTTGTTCTGAAATGTAAAATATGATTCTGACCTGGTAAAATCATGGAACCACAGGTAGAAAACAGTGTTTATACTGAACTAATATGGTGCAATGTGTATAGCTTATTACTTACTATTTGACAACAGCATACAACCAGTGCATTTGGAGTTGGAAAATCCTATCTCTTTTATAAAGCATGATTTATTCAGCTACTAAATTTATATCATTATCAAAATATTATCTGAGGATACAGGAGAAAGATGAAATTTAGTTATTATGGTACCATACAATGACTAAACAACAGCAAAGTAAAACCTTTGAGATTCCTTTCTTGCATTGGAAAAAAAGAGACCAGTTAGCTCAGACCTTGAAACCCTTTTTATACACCCAAACACATTTGTTCAAAGTGTATTCAACTGCTTTTCCAGTTTATGCTTGGTTTCTAGGCACAGTCATGAAGAAAGAAAGCAGATTTTGCCCAACAACATGTAGCACCTTCTTAGCAGACTGAACCCAGAAACAGGTTAGCTGATCACATTTTTTCCATTACACTACAATGTAATATATTAATATTTAAATGATCATAACTATAAATGTGCAACTGTAGATATCAAGTAGCAAACGCAGACTTTATGCAAGTCTGCACTGTCTTGTATCCTCTTTTTTGGGTATGTGTGTAACAGATCGTACTATGTACACGTAAACCTTAGACCCTCAGTAACAGGAGGTAATGGGATAAAGAGAAGTATCTCTTGTAAAAATTCAGGCTGGGAATGGTTATCCCAAGCTTGACCAACCAAGAGACCTTGAATTATTGATCAAATCTCAAATAAATGCTTCTCATTATCTACCCCTGTTAACTCCTGGTTTTGGACAGGGGTATATACTACAAAAGGCTAGTTAGTGATTTGCCCAAGAAACTGAAGCTTCTAGGTTAGTCAGACTTAGGAGGAATACTAGGAGACTAATTTATGCAGCAATTAACTACATTTCTAACTCAAGCTTTCTCTAAGTTGAACAACATTCACTATAGGACCAAGGTTACACTTAAAGAACAGTTCCTGGCAGACTGGTAACAGTTATGGAATATAGATTTTAAAAAAGAAAAAGAAGAAGAAGAAGAAAAAGGAAAAGGAAGGGAAGGGAAGGGAAGGGAAGGGAAGGGAAGGGGGAAAAAAAAGAAAAGACACAGTTGTGAAATTGTCTTCCTGATTTTCAGATTGCTTCTATGCAAAATGTGGTAAAGTTCTTTATGTCTTCAAATCAATAATTATTGATAGCACATGTGTTAAAATATGGCTATGTGCTCCTTGGACCTTAAGGGTTCATTTCTGTTTCAGTACATTTCTGTAGTATAGTTTTCTCAAGCCCTTGTTTAACAAGACTGCATACTACATTTTGAGAACTAGAGCATACATAATAAATAAATATACCTTTCATGCTGTTTCCTAACAAGATGCATCTTGCTACATAAGCACAAGTGCATCCAGGACTGATTTTTGTTTGAAAGCTTTGAGTTAAAATTGCCAATGAAGTCAAATTAGCGGACACATCCAGAGACATGAAGTCAACTTTGGTCATGCATATCAATTCTATATAGACTCATGGTAGATGAAGAAGACAAAATGTTTTACACAGTCATCGTATAATGCTTTCTGAGTTCTTAAAACTATTTTAAATGAATTGTTTACACTACTCCTTTTCTTTAAAAGCATTTTAAAAAGCAATTTGGCATGCAATATTTTTAAAATGCATCTGTGAGATACACATTCTGCATCCAAGTTCTATGATCAATTAAATGTAATTTGTACTTTCTTAAGATACAGCTATTCAATAGGTTCAGACTTTTAGAAGACCATCACTGAGCAGGAAGCAGAAAAAAAAATATTTTGACACAAAGGAACAAGGTCTACTCTTAATGACAAATGAGAGTTTCTAGTGAGGTTTTTGCCTAAGCTAAATTAGAAATTAATTTGGAGGCAAACATATGAAGAATTTAAACAGAAGTCAAAACATTTTGATAGGAGCCATCATCTTTGTCAGGAGAATCTATCAAAGTCCTAGGCTATTACTAGATTTTACTTGAGAAATTACGGAGATGGGCTTCCAGCTTATTAAGGTTGCAATTCCCATGCAGGGATGAATCTTATCATGCTCTTCTGTTGAGCTCCTCTCTGCTCTTGGCATCTGGACAGAAGGATTTGTAGGTGGGCGGGAAAACACAGAATGCCTGGGCTCCATGGCATAGGCTTACAACTGTGTGCAGTGTCACCTTCTGAGAGGAAGCTCCCAGCTCCTGCCCCTTCCTTTGACACAACTTCAAGAGAACCTGAGATACTGTGAGAGGATCAAATGACACAGTGAGTTTTGTTCTGTAATTCATCTTCTGAGGTGCTTTTATTTTATTTCTCATTGTGTGTGTGTGTGTGTGTGTGTGTGTGTGTTCCTTCAAGTCACCTGTTGATTTATGGTAACCCTGTGAATTTCATAAGGTTTTCTTAGGTAAGGAATACTTCCCATTGTTTTCGTCTGAAATATAGCCTGCAGCACGTGGCAGTCCCTCATCAAAGTAATAACTGAGCCTGAGCTTGCTTAGTTTCCAAAATAAGACATTACCTGGTACCTTAGACTTATACAGGTCACATGTCACGTGTCTCAGCACTCGTTGCATTTTGGGGGGAACTTCAAATGCTCAAAGTAGAGATGTGTGTGAGGGAGTCATAATAACCAATTCTGGTAAGGTGCTTAGGTTGGCTGATACTAGTTTTACAGAGCACAGGGGTATCTGCCCCTGAGGGTAAGTGAGGGAACAGGTATCAAGTTGAACTTTTCCTAAGTATCTCCTTCAAATTCTGATATCTTCTAGTAGTTTCTTTCTGTTTTTGATGGGACAGTCTAGAAGGCCCTCTGCTTTGCAGCCCAGAGCTCATCTTTTCCACTAGGCATCCAAAAAGGCAGTCCTATCACTCCTATGCCTTTTCCTGCCACAGGAAGTTATTCCTCAGTAGTATGATTGACCTGGAAGATATAATTGTAGTCATCATGCACCCAAGTCTAGCAACTCCCTTGTAAATCAACCAGTTTTAGAGCAGAAATGAAACATATTCCATGTACCATGGCAGGGCACACTTCTGAAAATGTTTTCTGATTTTTTTGTTTTTTAAAAAATCTGGAGTTAACAACAGAAAAGGCAAAACAGCCCTAGGACAAGTCATTGTGAACATTTAAAACTATAGGCAACAACATGTTACTAGAAAATATAAGAATTATGTTACTATCCTATTGACAGCAGAAATAAAATAGTGCAACAATAGGGTAAACAATTTGGTCACAAATGTTTCGGTGTTCTCAATTTTTTTTTTTTCACAAGCCTTATATGACATCTTAAGGAGCTACCTCTGAACAAATAATATAGGATCTATTATAGAATATTATGTTTAACATTTGTGTGCAAAAATTCACTGCCAGAATTCAAGTTGTCACTACTGAAGTTAATGGGAAATGGTTTCAGCAATTTCACGTGACAGTTTGATGCATTTTCAATAAATGTAGGATGAAACATATTTTCAGTAATAAAAGAGACGTGCTATACCCTGATTCTTAACACATTCAGCCACATCCAATTAGCCTTATGCTCACAGTAGTTACGATATGTTCATAACTTCCCTTGAATACAAACATTTCTCCATTTGTTTTAGACCATGGGATTCCATGTACATATTCATTTTCCTGTGTGAAGCTTTCTGTATTCATTTACATGTGTGAATGAGAAACTGTGTACTTTAGAGATCCATGTACCTATCTCTTTTTACTTGAAGATATGGAGTTGAATTTTATCTTGGACATAGGTCTTATTCACTGAAATAGAACTAAAGTACCACTGATTTGTTCAGAATCTCAATAGCCACTTCTTTTTCCAATCAGACAAATATTGTAGCCTGTATACTGTTGTTAGCTCCAACTGAAGTAGAGACACTGAATCAATGAGTTCTATCTGTGGGTTGACTTACCACTCAACAATCAATTCAGTGGCTTCACTCTAGTTCAGACAAATCAATAGTATTCAGGCCCCAGACTTCAGTTATCCTGAAGAACATGATTGTGTTGGATGATATTGACAAGGATATTTCAAAGAATATTGCAAGATGACAATCATCTTGTGTTCTATGTTCAATAATGGCTGGTGACTCCTATATCAGTGGAGTGGTAAAACCCATTGAGGTTGTAACCTAAACTTTAAATCTAAACTATACAAGATGCTGAACCTGTTTTGGGATAGGTTCTGAATTTGATAGGATTGAACCCTGTGGATAGCTCCTTTAAAATTTAGACTAATTTCTGAAGTAGACTCACTATTCCACTGGTGTAAAATCCACCAGTTGCCATGGATTGAAAGTACTGCTTCACTTTTATTATATTAATTTGAAGGAAACTGAGGTGGAGACTTCCCTCTTCATTTCTCTACCACCTTGCCTTACCATTGCTCCAAGCTGAACAAGTGCTTTATCAGAGATGTACCTTATTCTTCCAGATGTTTGCTGCAACTCCATCAGCAACTCCCTGCCTCTGTCAGCAGTATTTGTCAATCATTTTCATGTATCTATGCATAGTACAGACTATGTGGGCTACCAAATCATGTACAGCCCAGCAACCACTTAATATTGATCCCACGTACTCTTGCAAGTCCCTGGTAGCGGTTTGCTTTTAGTTTCATGCATCCTGATCTCTATATATCTGATTAGAAGAATCAGAGACATAACAGCATAACACAGAATTAAAAAAAAAATCAAGGCAGCATCAAGAGCAAGAAAGGGAATGGTACTTTTGGTATTTGGTTACTTCATAGATAGAAGGAAAAATTTTCTGCAAAGTTTCTTTGGGCTTAACCTCCTTAAAAGACAATTTTCAAGTTTCAAAAGTGCTTCTCGGAGCTTAGGTTTTCTTAAAAGTTATTTTCTGTTTTGCCCAGAGGCTTAGTTCTGCTTGGACAAGTATTAGTGGTGGAACCGTTTTCAAAGTTAGACACTTAAATATGCCTGATGGGACCCATTTCAGCAGGAACACAGAAGTAGGATTGTAGGGGAGGAAATACACAGTCCATTGAAGAGGAACCTCTTAAAACATGTAGTTCATCTTCAGTGTTTGGGCAGAAATGGTTTTCTCCCAGTTAAAGTAACTCTGACAAGAATCACTGGTCATAAACTAACAAAGAAATAGACAAAATCTTCCAGATATTTTGCTCATGTGTAACACAACAAACTCAACCTGTTCAGAATCTTGAAGGTCTTCCCAGAACTGTCTCTTAAGGCAAGGAAAGCTAGAAAGACTTACAGCAGAAGCTCACCTTTCCTGCTCTTTCAAAAATGAGAAACCCCTGGCATGTCAAATTCAAAGGAGTAGCTAAATACAAGGGGGGAAAGGTCATATTGTTATTGATGGAGGATGTTTGTTTTGATTTTAAATGTCCTGTTAATAGCTCTCAAGAAGCAAATCGTCCCATCATTTATTAATAGGTAGAAGTAGAGATCATTAGCAGTCTGAAAGTTAACATGGGCCAGTCGGGGCAGAGAAAATCCTGGTTAGCCAGAATTGGTATAATTCCTTAATCCACAGCCCCCAACTTAAAATGTTCAATTAATTAAATGTTCAATGCAATTAGTTTCAATCCATTAATCAAGCAGTTTTAGTTGATTTATGTACTTAGCCTACCTCTGTTAAAATGTTATATGTCAGTACTGTGCCATACCTCTTGAGAAATCATAGGAATTTTAGCTTTCTTTTCCCAACTTGATAAAACAAATTCAGTACATTTCCTAAAAGTTCTCTCACCCCCTTCAAAACTTAATTCTTTGAGTACGGAATAAACTTGTACTTTTGCGGTTCTTCTCTACTGCAGTGTTGATGGAAACTTTAGGAGAAAAAAAAACTTTTCTTGCTCTGTGTTTGATCCCATAACCTGCTGACATTTACCAGTAACTCTATAATATCATCAAATCACAGAACTGCTTTAGTTTAGTCGCAGTAAGGTTGAAGTCTACAAACGGTATACTCCAGAGTATTTCCACACACTTCAGTGGTATTACTCCAGAGTAAGCAGCTTAAGAATTTCAGTCAGATACTGACACATTATTTGAGAAACTGCATTTAGCAGGCTAAGCACTTTAGCTCACAAACTCCCAGAGCTTATTGATTTTTTACTTCCTTTTTTCCTGAGGAAAATAAACTTTCCAATTCTAGTTTATTTTTAGAGGTTAATCCATCCCAAGTTCTTTTTTCTTTCTTTCTAGCTTCCTCCTCTCCCCCTTTCCCCTGCCAACCAAAGTCCCCAGTAAACACTTTGGCTTCCATGCATATATTTGAAAATAAATGTCTTACTGGTAAGAGTAAGTCCCTCTCTTTTGACAAGTAAGCCTCATGTGTGTTTGCATGAACAGACACACACAAGTACCTAACTGGGGCGAGAATCTTCTTCAACTTTAATGGAGAAGACAGATTCCTGTAGCAATACCTAGAAAAGTAATAGAATTTTTTCTGCATTCATATTTCTTACAAAACACTTAATGGCTTCTGAAACTCACAATGGAGAAAAGCACACACTGGCTTGCAATGCATTTTGATACAACTAAACGAATGTGTACAAAGCCGATGCATATATTTGAAAAATATAGAGGGAGGAATAATAAAATGCACATGTTTGTAAAAAATCCACAGGAATATTGTTTAGTTAACAGAAAAATGCCAAATGGAAAAAGAGCTGCATCTATTATTATTATTATTATTATTATTATTATTATTATTATTATTATTATTAAAAAACCTTAAAATTTGTACATTTAAGAAAAATGATCACAAAAATTCACAAATTTCCTCACAGGGAGAGCAGAAAAAAGCTTCCAACCCAGACACCAAAAAGCAATGCTACTGGGAATCTGAGAAATGCAGTGAAGGAGGAGGAGTGGGGGAGTGGAATAAGAAGAGGAAGAAGAAACTGACAGATTCCCACATCCCCAGTAAGAATCACTAGCAACAATCTGTGAGGTAAAGAGAAGAACTGGAACTCGGGTATAAAAATTCAAAGTAGAGTTAGGTTGGCATCTAGGATTTTCAGGCATTTCAGTAATACTGTTGTGTGGCAAAACACAGATAACTCTACTCAGATCTCTCTATGTGTGGTGAAAACTAAACAGTACATGCTGATGTGTAAGGACAACCCGATAGCCCTCCATTTTTTGTTTATTTGTTCAGGGAATAAATTTGTTCAGAGTGAATGGGAAAGGAGAAGTGGAATGGATGTGTTACCCCCATCCCATCCCATCTCACATGGCCCCCTGACTATGGGGGTATAAAGATTATGCAGTTCATAGCATTTTGTTCATCTGCAACAAAAAGAAGAAGCCCTAAGAAATGACCCATTGAATAGAGACTTGATAAATCAGATAAGAATGTTACAAGATCAAATAAGAACGGAAAATATGTACCAAATAGAAAAAAAACTGAGAAGAATTAAGCAGAGACATTTTGAGTCGGCAAATAAAACAGGAAAATGGTTAGCTTACAAATTGAGAAAAGAGATAGAGAGAAGACAAATAACAGAAATTAAAATCGGAGGGAAGAGAATAACAGGACAGATTTCGATTCAAAAGGAATTTATGAAATATTATGCAAAATTGTGCACACTCTTGAATTGAATTGGACACTGAAGCCCCCTGAAATCAATGGGCTGAAGCACACCCTCAACCTGTGTTGGATCAGGACCATTAAGGTCTGTTATAGTAAGAAGGCTTGACAATTACTCAGAACTGGGTTTTCCAAAATTTTCTTAATTTTGCCAATACAGTTTACCCTCTGAATTTTGAAAAGTGAGTGTTCTTTAAAAGTATTGCAGATTCCCTGTTCTCTGTCAATTCTTCCCCTCCATGTGCTGCTCTCTGCTCATTTACACTGAACTGAAAACACAATCAAAGCAAAAGCTATGTTCTCTGCAGCTGAGTTTATATGAAATGGCCCAGAGGAAACAGCCAAGATGCTGAAAACAAGAGGGGAAAATGATTTTACTTTCACTAATGAGCAGATGCTGCACCACAATGAGCAAAACAAATGAGGAAACAATGGAATCAATGAACAAGCAAAGAGGGGGAAAATCCACCAATGACTTGAAACAAAGATACAATATGGACAGGCTTGCTTCCTGGTACTGAGAGGCCTGCACAAATACAACGTCCTTTTCAAGGAATGCCTTTAATGTGCTGTGACTGACAAAAACTGAATCTTATTACACAATCCAGCTGCTGTTTGTACAACTATTCCCTCTCTGACACATGAGAGATGTGTCAGATGTTACTTTCATTGAGATATCAAAACTTAGAAAGGCATGATATGCTAAGCAGCAAGCAATAGAAGAGCACACCAAAAGCCATCAGCATAATTATGGGAACAGAAGAGGTTTGCTCCCCCCACCTTGCTGTCAAAGTTTGAAACAGGCTTCAGCCCTTGTGTGAGAAGCTGTTCTGACCCTAGCTGTCAAACTGTATTGAAAACAGTCTGAAAACTTCAGGTAATTGCATCTGGAGCTCAGAAAACTGAGATTGGACTCTGAACTATTTTGGATGTGATAAAGAAGGCTGAAGAGGCTGGGGTGCTAGGGACAGTTGAGTAGGCAGGATAGAATAACACTATATCTATCTGTCCTGTAGCTAGTGGTGTTTCCTTGCATCTGAGGAGGATAGGAGAAACTACTTCCTTCCAGAAAGGATGAGAAAGCAGGTGTAACAGAAATGCAAGTCTACTGTGCTATCTCTGGCTTGTCTTTATAACAGTGCATGGGACTATCTTGTTTTACCAGACGACACACTCATTTTTTAATTTTTTTTTTTTTTAACCTTCTGTGACTGCAAAAGAGAACATTTGATCTTCCACCACTTTCAATGTTAGTCTTTGGTACCATCCAAAAATGTTCTTCCTATGGACACTGCAGAAAGCATGTCACCCTACATCTGTTGGATTCATGGATTGATGGATTGCAACACCCAGCTTTCCTCACCATTGGCTATGTTGGCTAGGTCTGCTGGAGTCCAACAACATCTGGAAGACTGCATGATCCCCACAACACTTTAAATAGAAGTGTTAAATTCAAAGAAGTTTTCTTGTGCATGAGGGGGGATTCATATGTGATTTCTCAGTGAGAGCTGAAGTAGTATGGTCTAAGCAGAGTTCCATCAAGTGATTCTACCTCCCTTGTAGCTTGGTTTTGATGTATTTTCACCACTCTTTCATGCAGGAAGAGTAATGACAATACATAATTTTAGTCTCTGGACCTCAGGGTCTTAACATCTCCCTCTCCTCTTCAGATGGCAAAGTGTATTCCTCCAAAATGTGATTGGGACTCTGGACTCTCATTTAGTTCCAAAGTTCTATCTGGCACCATGCTATAGAAAGCTGAGATACTCAAAATTATCAAGGGTCTGGCTTAAAACATTATTCCCCTATGATTATTTTCATGCAATGTATTTTAAACTGAAGGAGATTCATTGAGATTGATTTATTTGAATCGATTTATCCAAAAGCCTATTTTCCACAAGTATTTTGTAAAGATTTTCTCTGGAGAGTCTTTTCCCAAAGGTTTTTTTTCCCCATAGTGAGATTTATTTATGTCAGCCTATGATGTGTCTTACATATCTCTTTCGCTTTTCTGTGGTTTCAAAAGAGGAAACAAACAGGTCAGCACAGGCTGAAAGTTGCGAGGATTAACTAGTTTACCCTCTTGCTACTGGACATCTGGAGGGCAACTGTCAATGTCACAGACAGCAGTGCATATTTATTTTTGAAAGTGAGGGCTTCGAGAATCAACTTCCTTCCAAGTTGGTGCAGTATGTGCTTCCTGAGCTTGGAGCTTGTATATTTAACCAATACAGTTGTCACTGTATTCCACAGAGGCAGATAGATGTGAATATATTCTACAGTAGGTATTGTCAGAGTAAGCAACTTACTCTGTTTCTAATACTCTTTCTCACTTTTTTAAAGAGGTAGTTCACTCAGGCTGTAAGCTTAAATGCAATTGTTAGTCTAAATTAGAAGAGACCCACTGACGCAATGGGATTTATCATTTAGCAATGGATACAATGTGCCTTCTGGTCTTGGGATATATAGTATAAATGGCACCAAAAACAATCCTCTTCACAAAAACTTTAATTGGAATGGCAAAATTTAATTTAATTTAATTTAATTTAATTTAATTTAATTTAATTTAATTTAATGTAATTCTTACCACGGACAGGAAGCTAGTGATATCACCCACATTTCACTCCAACTGCTCCTCATCATACTACACCATGAAGCATTCTGTATAGGTAGGGGATGGTTACACTTTCATAGACTTTTGTCTCCTGCTGCAGTTAAACAGTTGGTGCTGCTGAGTGATCTCAAAATCTCCTGATCACTATCAGGCAGCATGACTTGCTTGAGAAACAAACCTGTCTGACATGAACGGCTTGGACTCAGTTATGGATTGGATCAAACAGAATTCAGATTTTGATCAACCTGCAAACATAGTGCTAGTAGCAGTTGGATTTAGGTCATCTGAGAAAAACTTGAAATCAGACTAGATTCATAGTCTTACCTGGAGATGATTGAAACTGTAGTCCAACGCATCTAGAGGATTTCAGGTTGGGGAAGGAAGGCTAGACTTCAAAGTGCCAGGCTAGATGAACCAACCAACAAACACCGCTGACAGATTCAAAGGTCAATATAAGAAGTTATTTTTCCATGGTACAATGTAAGGTAACATCTGGATGAGAATATAAAAATTAGAATGATCTGTCTCCAAGGAGAGCTTCAAAAGCAATACCAGCAAGTTCCATTTTCTGATTTCCCTAATAAATCCACTTTTTAGACAAAGAATGGATAGAAGATTTGCAAAACTGACAGAAAGTTGAGATGTAGCAGCTGTACTTCTTTCCATCAGAAGAGTGAGAAGGAAACAACAGTGTTTATATATCTATTGTCTCAGTGTTTGGTTCACATCACTGGTGATTAATGGCTTTCATATTTGGGGCATGGTAAATCTGCCCTAGATTTTCATCAACCTATTCAGAGAATAATGGCCAGCATCATGAATAGATCTTTTAAAATACGAAGTGAAGACCAGCATGGTTTTACTATACCCCTGACATGAAATCCACTGCTTGCTACGGTTGAATAAGTATTACTGGAAACAGGAAGGCTTTCACATTGCACAGTTACAGCACTATGATTCTACTTCAGCTGTTTTGGTTTCACCCCATAGAATCCCAAGGTTTATGATTTCTAACTCCTTCTTAAACTTCATATCCCAAGATTCCATGGAATTTGGAATTGTAGATGAAAAAAAATAATGCTATTAGTGTATAGTGTGAAGGGGCCTCTTGTTTGTTATTCATCCATGTATAAAGTGTGACCTGAAATATAACATTCTAGAATAGACTTTTCCAGGAAACTTCATCCTAGTCTATGAACCCATTGTCCCATTATACCATTCTGCCTTCATCCCATTTTTGCTTTCTGTGCTCATTCCACAGTCACTGAATTGTTATGAATTTCTCCAATATACACAAAAATCTTTTTTTCCCCCTCCAAAGTCTGATGGTACCTTTTATACAGGGTGCTGTTTTGGCTACTTAATATTCAATATTCAATATCACAGTGATAAGTTCACAGTTATAATATAGAAATTGTGCTTGAAAACTACTTTCCCCCCAGATAACCACGAATGGTTACCTGCCTGGGAGGAATAGAGAAACAAGTGAGGCTAAGCAACTTGTCTAGAGAGGTATTTCCTCCTTTGCTTCTCTGTTGACGTATCCTATTTATGGCTAGTGAGTAGGTTCTGCCCATGATTATGATTTGTCTAAAAAGGTATGTAAACCCATGGCCATCTTGTAGCAGTGGCTTCCATAAGCTGAAGATATATTAAATTTTCAGCAAGGAAGATGGACAAGCTTTGTAAGAGTATGTTACAGTGCACATGAAACAGATGTTTCCTCCCATTCATTCTTCTCTAGCTACTCTCTCGCTTTATCACTGGCCTCATAATTATCTTTGGTTCCCTCCACCTAAGCCTTGGACACTTGCCTCATTTTAGATCATGAGTAGTTGGCACTCCAGTTCACTTACAAGGTCAATGGGACTAGAGTTGTAATATATGTGAAGTAAACACACACTTAAATATGTGTCACTTCTAGGATTCATTCATCTCACATTCCCAAAATGTAGGCCTTTTCTGTTCCTTACTTTTTTCCAGCGCTGGGGTGCAGGGATCGCGCAAGCAGCCTCCAGCGAGAGGCTCTCCCGTCCAGGGTGCTTCGGCGTTGTATGACATGTCTGCTCACATGAGAGCCCTGCCTCTTTCTTCCGCAGTGCAGCCTGTGCTGGGGTAGGAAGCGTGACCAGCACAGTTTCGGAGGCTCCGCATGCCAGGTAAGTGCACACGGGGTCCAGGAGCAATGTGCGATCATGCACCATTTTTGGCTTCTAGCTGAAAATGAAAATGTGTGCGATTGGTGCCTGCTTGCCCCTGAAGCATCACGTGATTGTGAGTGCATTGTGCAGATCTCTCCTCACAATCGCGCAATGCTCCAGGCACCCTTTCACATGGAAAATGCCGTGTGAAAAGGGCCATAAAGTTGGGCATGTGAATGCATCAGTTTTCCTGATTAGAAAATGAAACCATTCATCAATAATTAATTATGCGGTATGCATACCATCAATATGATAGAAGTTGTTCAACGGAGCCATAAAATTTGTGTTTTGCTTTCATTACCAACCTGCTGAAAAAATGCAGACAAAACTATCAGCAGCAGAAACTGTTTCAAAAGCAAAAGGAATTCTGAGTGTTCAGTTATGAGAGTTTCATATTGTTATTGGCATTCTGTCACTGTGCTTGTGTCATAATGATTATAGGTTGGTAAGAAAATGGCATGAAGTCTATGAACCTCCCTTGGCAAACATTTCCTCAATTAGCAATGTGACAAGGAACATCTATGATTCTGATGACAGAAAACCTACCTACATCCACCTGTTGGTATTAGATTACAAAATGAGAGGGGAAAAACTATATTTTTGTTTGCAAACATGCCAAAATTAGGAAGAAGGAATACAACTGGCCCAACGTTTAGTTTTCACAGTTCTACTGTTGCTGCAAATTAAGTGCCAAACTGTCACCTATCTTGATAGCATGAGACAGAGAAATCAGATGTCTTTGTTAATTAAAGATATTAGGCTCATTAACACAATCATACTTGATTCCAAGACAACATGAGTGTTAGAGTTTACTGAATCAGACCAAAGACTGCCCAGTCCACTATCTTTGCTGTAATATTCTTTTTGTACTTCAGGAAATTGAAATACTTAACACCCTGTACTTAACACCATGTAACATCTTTTTGTACTTCAGGAAACTGGAATATTAAAATATATCATTAGTTCCACCACCTTAGGGACAGGTTGTGTATTGATGTCATAGAAATTTTGTACATTTCAAACACAGGTTTTTCTGTGAAAGAATAAATTTCAAAAATGGGATAAATACAGTTTTGAGTTCTAGAAAAAAAACCAACAGATGCTTTGATCAAGACTGATCAGTAAACTCTATCTTAAGTTTTAATTGATATTTAATTTTTTGAACTATATCGTGGAACTTATAACATTTTGCTAGACTTTCGACAACTCTTTTTTTTTTTTTTGCTTCTTTTCGAAACTTTCTCAGCATTCTACCCAATGGATAAGCAGAAATCACTAAATTTGCTCAGAATTTCATTCACTACTAATCTGAAATCATGGTAGCTCTTTAAATGAAACTACTTTCCAAACAATCGGCACTATTTAAATTCTGCTATCTGCCTGATACTATTTTTGCTATATTTGGATTTTTTTAAAAGAAAATAAAAAAACCTTCACCCATAACCAACTTAAGAGTTGCACTATGACTGTAAAGCAATAAAAGAAAAGGAGGTAGAAATGGGAGAAAAGGAAAGAAAGAAATGATATGCTTGAATAAAAAATAAACACTTCTGCCAAGAATACAGTACAGAAAGTCATCCTATTTTTTACTTGAGGAAACTCAACACATTGCAACATAATGTAATCTTTAAAAGCATAACAGCACAGAAGCATCTGTGAATATAGTGCAAAAATGCTGACATTGACAAATTGCATAATAGTATACAGAATATAAATAGGCATGGTAGGCCTTCCAATTGCAAACATGCTTAAATCCAGAGGGGAAAAAATAAAGCATGTTTAAAAATTTAGTGATACCATCTTAGAAACTTCACATTACAATCTTCTTCCTTCCCCTTCTCCTTCTTTCAAATGAGGTTTTGGAGAAAATTCAGTCAATCATGTAAAATTAGTGAAAATATATTGGAAGTGTACACAAAACCAAGATTCATTTTGTTGTTTCAGAAAGTAGATCAGCTACTAATTTGTGATTTCCTTGATTCAACTCAGGTTTGAATTCAAAGCTTGATTCAGATATGTTCGTCTTTCCAGTCACAATAATTAGGAAGCAAGAAATGGCTGATTTTGATACAGATGTTTATTATTGTTACAACACAGCTGCCAAACTTTAGAGTGCTCCTCTCCATACGTCTTAAAATGTTGACTTTAAGAAAAAAGGAAGAGGAGGAGGAGGAGGCTGTTAACTTTGTTTCTTGAGAAAACTTTAAAACTTCAAGGGTAGACTATTCCTTGTGAGGAATAAAGTCTGAAAAGTTTTTGTTTTGCATCTTGTAAAATCTTGAATCTTACTCTTAGCTTCTTCTCTTGCCAGATGAATTTAGAAATGTCTTTGTGCCATTGTTGAAATGGCACTTCATTTCTCATGATAAATACTGTTTGGAACAAAAATGACATCTTTAGTAAAACATTCCTCTTCATAGTTGATAACCTGCCTAATCAAGTTTCACTTGAGACCATATTTGTAAATCTTGTTTGGTTTCATTCATTTAATGCCAAAATGTAATTATTCTGAACAGTTTTGAGTTTTGGTTTTCAAATGTCAAACCTAAGTATTTCACTTTCTTAGAACTTTTAAATCCAGCTTTGCCATCAAAAGACTATGATTTCTTTTGTTACATTTTTAGCAAACATAACAGTATTGTCTTTGTTAACTTTAAATCCAGCCAAATTCTCAAAGTCATTTAGTACCTTAATTAATCTTTCCAGACACTTTAAGGGATCCTACAAAAAATCAGTGAGTCATCTGCAAACCCCCTTAGTTTAAACACTATTTTTTTATCTCTATCCTTTACCTTTTTCTTCTTTCTTTATAACAAATAGTGGTAAGAGAGGACAACCTTATCTGGTCCCTTTCTATATAACACAAAAATTTGTTGTCTCATCATTAATAAAAATCTATGCCTTCTGTAATCAATGTATTGCTTTGATCCATGTATTAAAGTTCTGGCCAAAGTTCAACCTTTTTAAAGAATCAATCATAAATGTACAATTCACATTATCAAAAGCCTTTAAAAACAAAAACAATAAGATCACTAGTTTTCCATTATGAGTCTCTGAGTATACTAAACTATTTGTTACATATCTTGTATTATCTCACAACAGTCTTTTTGGTAAAAATTCACATTGGTCCTCATGTATCACTTTTTCAATAATCTTTTTTATCCTTTCCGCTAAAATTAGTTTAAAAATCTTATAACTATTATTCAAAAGAGAAGTAGGCTTGTAAGTCCTTGAATCTGTCACATCACAATCTTCTTTTGGTATCAAAGCTACATTTGCACTGTACCAACTATTTGGAATTTCCCCTGTAGTTATGATTGAATTCATCAGTTGTTGAAAAGAAAGATATAACTGTTCCACTCAGATTGTATAATAAATTACTGAGTGGCTGTCCAGTCCTGGTGCTTTACTTCTCTTAATCTTCTAAAAGGCCTCCACCATTTCTGTCACTGTTATATTCTTATTTAAACTCTTCATTTGCATTTCTGAAATGAATGTTAGTTTCTCTCAGGCCATTTCCACACAGGGGTAAATCTCCGCACTGGGATGACCGGACACGGAGGTCGCCTACACCACGGGGTGCACTAGAGTGGTGAAAAAAAGGGGAGATTCTAGACCTCAAACCACCCTCGCGCGGCCATGGGGGTAGTGCTCCGTGTTTTATAAAGACCACTTTTCAAGTGGTCTTTTTAAAACTTGCGCACGCTACTCCGTTGCAGCGCTCCATTTAGAACTGCCGGGATGCGCTAGCACGTCCCTGAAGAGCTGCCTGGGGGTGGGCTTCTGGCTGGCATGCTGCCCTGATTGGCAGAGCACCACCGGAAGCCACCGGCCGCCATTTTGGGTGCCGCCGAGCACCACCAAGCACCACCAACATTTAGAGGAGCGAATTTGCACTGTTCCCCATGGGAACAGAGTGCCCCGCTGCAAGGTAAGCTCCGTACCCGTGTGTGCCATCCCGTTTCCCCCCATTTCGCCCCCCCGTGTGGAAAGGGCCTCAGTCTCCACTGAGACATACTGTTCTTTGTAAAGTGAAACACACACACACACACACACACACACACACAACCTTTTTCAACTTTTCATTATCTGGTATAATTTTCTTACCACCTTGAATCTTCAAAATCCTCTTCTTCTGTCTTTCCCTAATTTATAAGCATGCCATTTTCCTGCCTTATTCAGATTCAAAGTATTTTTGCTGAACTTATCTTTTCTCTCAATTTCATAGACTATATTCACAGAGAAGTTTTGTTTTTTTTGCCATATTTTTATTTCCTTCAACAATGATATTTTAGATGGATTTAAGAGAGAAGAAGAACTGAAGAAGCATCCATTCTTCTGTTTTCTTTTCTTTTTAAACTCAGCATTCTGTTGTATAAGAAAACTTCTCACACTGCTTTGCTTGCTTTGCAAACCTCTCTAATATCAGTACCCTTATTCAAGTTATTCTGATTTTTTTTTTAAAAAGTCGCTTTTTTGCTTTGCTCAGTACCTCCTCATTCTTTAATAAATCTTCATCTCATCTCTAATTAAAGCGGGCATGACTCTTTTTAAATGTCAAAAAAACAAACAAAAAAACCAACCTTGTTTGTGATCTGAAAGTGTTTTTGGTAAAACTTCCATATTGCTAGTAATATCAGTCAAAGGTTTAGATATTTATTTTTTCCTTAATATTCTTTCATAGTAATTACTCAAATCCAATTTTTGTCTTTCCAAAAAATGAAAAATCTGTCTTCTTTTAGAAGCTGACTTGGCCCCTTTTACATTGCAGGATATTTTAAAGGTCATTTTTAAGCCTTATCATTAGAGGCTATATTCATTTTTGCTGATGCTTGAGGGATTTTCCCTTCCTCTTCTCCATTGCCCTCTCTTTTAGAACTTTAATTTCCTCCTTCTCTCACACTTGAGGTCTCTCCTTCAAAGTTTTTACCATAACTCTGCAGAAATTCTTTTGCCTTCATCATCATTTAAAAATTAAATTTCAAAAAAAGTCAGACATAATTTTGGTCACTCTTGTGTAAATATCTTCATTTTGAAACTCTAATATCCCTCTAATTCTAAAATACCTCTCCCTTTCTTTAAGATCAATTAAGGTCACTGCATCCAATTTTTTCTCTTGATCCAATGTTAGTTTCTTAATTTCTTCTTTCGATTTTTGTGTATTTGGCTACAATAAATCCATTTGCTCATTCGTCACTTTCAATCATTTTTTTCCCCTTAGAAAAAGTCTTATATCCATACGTTTAGTTTTCAAATCCTGATTAAAATCTGTCCTCATTTGATTCATATATCCTTTCATCTGTCTGATCTCCTCCAAAATTGTTTCATTTGAGTCACCATCTCTGGGTGAATCTACAGAAATTCTTCTCTCTATGGCCCTTTCTGCACTGGGGTATTAAAATGGTGCAGAGCGACCTCCGACAGAGGTCTTCTGCACCATGGAGTGGATTGGGGTAGACTCTTTTTTGTAGTTCAAAACCTCAATCCACTCCGAAGCAACCAGAATTGGTGGTGCAGCGTGTTTTTTAAAAACCTCTTTTCAGAGGTTTTTAAAAAGTACAGAGCACACAGCCCCGTGCAGCTCCGTCACCACGCTCTGGTGCAGATTTGCAGGCATGCACTAGTGTGTGCCTGCAGATCTGCTGGGGGCGGGCTTTAGGCTGGCGAGCTTCTGCGGTTGGTGGAGAGTCTCTGCCAGCTGGAAGCCACCATTTTGGATGCCGAGGCCACCATTTTGGATGCCAGAGGACTGTGGAACAGCAAGATCTCGCTGCTCTGCATGGTGATGGACTTAACCGGCTGCCGGTAAGCTCTGTTTTAGAGCGTTTTCCCCTGTTTCACCCTCCATGTGCAGAAAGGGTCTATATTTGTTGACTGCATCTGCGTTTGTTTCTTTGAAAGTGTTTTGACAGCTGTCAAACTAAGTATTAATTTCTGTTGTAATTATCCCTTCTGCCACCAGAAGTCAGTGTGTTTCTCTATTCAAATCCTTCTAGCCAATAATCTGCTGTCATTCTCCAGGCAAATAAAGCTTAGTTCATTGCAAGTTCATAAGCAAATCACTTCCTGTTTTTAGTGTGGCAATGATGACCTTGAGTCTAATCTCCCCAGAGATAAACATCTTCTATATTTCCCATTCTCCATTTATATAAAAAATGAAAACTATTTTTAAATTTATGTTGACTTTGCTAATAAGATTGAAGGGGATAAAATCCTTTAATCTTCCAACACATTTAAAGCCTTTTGTGCCCCACCCTTTTTAAGCAGTTTAATCATGCTGGAATAAAATTGATTTTAAAAAAATTAAATTAAAAAGTAATGATGCTAAGTTAATTGTGCTGATAACTAGGTGTCTTCATTATATGTCAGATCTTGTTTTGAGGAAGTTAAAAAAGATTGGATACTTGTTGTTGGCTTTGCAAAGTGGCTGCTGTGATGTGAGAGAGGCCCTTTCCACACGGGGGGGCGTGAAACGCGGGGAAACAGGGCAGTGTACGCAGAAACAGAGCTTACCTCAATGCGGGTAACTCCATCGCCATGGGGAGCAGAGTGTGTTCGCCGCTCTACACAGCAGCAGCGTCCGGCGGTGCTCAAAATGGCAGCTGGTGGCTTCCGGTGGCTCTCCGCCAATCGGAGAGGAGCGCCAGCTGGAAGCCCGCCCCTGGGCAGCTCTGCAGGGATGCACTTGCGTGCCCCTGCAATTCCACATGGGGCGCTGTGACGGGTTAGCACGCGCGTATTTCAGAAAGACCACATGAAATGTGGTCTTTATAAAACATGCGGCGCCACCCCTGCGGCCGCGCGAGGGCAGTTTGAGGTGTGGAACCTCCACATTTCTAACTGCCCTAGTGCACTCCACGGTGTGGATGACCTCCGGGTGAGGTCGTCCTACACCGTGTTACCCCTTGTTTTTCCCCCGTGTGGAAAGGGCCAGAGATTATAATAACATCCCTCTCTCTTTTGATTCACTCACACTTCAAGGTACCATTTTGGTCTCCTAGGTGTCAGGATCAGGATTCTGTTTAGCCTGAGTCTCCCATACCAGAAAGACAATTTCAGCCAGTTTTCAATATCCCAAACCAGTTCCTACTGCAATCCAGTGTCTTTGCCTTTCACAGAGTATATAACTTCATGGTACCATTTACAATCCAGAAGCATCAACCATGGGAATTTTTGAATTCTTCTGAAAATTTGCTTACTCTGGAAGAGCAAAGAACCAAAAATGTTTTTTTCCCCTGTATTTTCTTCAAGACACACGCACATACAATTTCTTGTAATTAAGTACACCCACAGAGCAAATATGAAAGGACAGGCTAACTGATCAAAAAGATACAGAAAATTCAACAAATGTTGTTGGTTTGTTTTTTTATTTTAACAGATCAGGTAAGAAGGTAAACATATTCCAATTTTAAACTTGGTGCATTAATAAAAATGTGGAAAATTCACTCTCACAATATGTGAAATATCTTCATTAGTGACAACAAAAAAATAAATAAAAATCAATCAATCTTGTTGTGTCCCCCAAGAAGATCCTCTTGAAAAAAATAAGATGTGTATCCTTAATGGTGGAGGGTTAATGGTATATTATCTTATTATACTGCAACTCTTAATTCAGGGGTTGGAATGCCTTTTTCTGGATGTTGCATAACTGCAACACAACAGTGCTAGCCAACATCAGTGATGCTGAGGAATGCTTGGAGTTGCATTGCAACAATATCTGGAAGGTTGTATGTTTCTCACCCCGGTCTTTATGTTCCTAGAGCTAGAGCTTAAGTCCCTGTGCTATATATCTGCTCAGGTGTACACTCAACTAAGGTCAGTGGAACATATTCCTGAGTAAATCTATATAAGAACACAACCTTTCCCCTTTATTTTCTCTTCATTTTTTTTTTAAAAAAATAGTGAGTGCTAGTTTGCTATGAAAATTGAAAGAAAAAATAACGAGGAGAAATCAGCAATATAATTGGGAACAGAAACTGACACTGTAGCAAATGAGAGAGAATGCTCAAGGAACAATTCATCACTAACCCCAATCCTTCAGTTCAGCTGAACAGGCAGGCTCTGTGATTAGGAAACATTGTAATTAAAGTCTTCAGCCTTTACTTATCTATGCTGAAATAGGTGGTACACTTGCATTATATTATCAACACACACACAAACGCATCAGGTCTGAGGGAAATAAAAAAAATTGGAAAGCAACAAATAAAATCTGATGGGAGGGGGACAAGATGTTTTAACACATTAGAGTCAGTTAAAGATGCCTGTTCCAGATGAGAGGAAAAAGAGAGTATGGAAGAAATTGCAGGCCCTTTCTACACAAACGCATACCAGTACGGGGATGCTAGAGGAGTGGGACCGCAAGAATACTTCCACATGACATTGTCACGGTCCTGCCCTTCTCACGTCACCAGCCAGTGTGATCATGGACTATATCATTGACAGAGAAACTCCATCACAGACACCCAATCACGTGAACCTTCCATTGCAGCCAGCTTGCAGAAGAGTTGGAAGCATGATCGAAACACTTACTCCCCTACCGCAGCATGAGAAGAAGGGCAGCAGCAGCCTGGAAAGACAGAGCAGGTTCCTCATGCTCCCTTCCACAGGCAGCTGAGGGGTGTTGGGAATATGCTTCCATCCTGGCAGAGGCACTGCTGGGATTGTGACAGAATGCCGCAGGAGAGTGTTGGCATGCAGAAAAGGCCCCAAGCTGATAAAAAGTCTTACTTATATGTCTGATTCATGTAAGAATACAGACTTCTTCAGCCTTTATGTATCTTTAAAGTAGCACTTTCCCCATTATTTTTATGATAAGTATCTTAAATAGACTACAGGCATAGTTCAGTTAACAAAGCATCTGGCAAAGAAATTCCTTTTTAAAAAGGTGTTCCCAGCATCCCATTCCTCCTTGTCCTCTGCCTAGCTGGAAGGTTTTTTTTTCTTTTTCTTTTTTCTTTTTGCTGTATCATCATTGGACGTATGGTGAAGAAGGTCTCCAAAAATAAAGGCCCTTTTCGCATGGTGTTTCTTAAGTGAAAGGGCCCCTTGACTGTCGCATAATTGTGAGGAGTGGTCTGCATGATGCACTCAAGAGCCTTATGCGCAGCGCATATGCATGTTTTAATTTTCAGCTTTTAGCCAAAAATGGTGTGTGCTCGCGCATGGGTCGAGCACCCCACGTGCACTTAGCTGCTGTGCAAAGCCTCCTTAGCCATGCCGGTCGCACCTCCTGCCCTAGCACGGCCTACAATTTCCAGGCTGCATGTGGAAGGAAGGGGCAGGGCGCTCACGTGACCAAGACACTGCTGCAGAGCCCAAGTGGGAGGCTTGCGAGAGCCTTCCTCCCCAGGCTTCTTGCGCGAAGACTGCAACCCAGTTCCGCGAAAGGGTAAGCTGCGAAAAGTTCCTTAGACTTTTGGTATCAGGTTGCAGCTGTGTTTTCACAATCAAGCCTGAGCTGGGAAAGAACAGAATTCTGCTTGAGATCATCTTCCCTCTTAGCTGCCTGCTACAGGCAGAGTAAACAGCAGCTGCCTCCAGTATCCCTTGCTGAATAAAACTGAGAGAAAAGGGTAGAACAAACAAGCCTGCTGTCCATGCTTGGTCCTAGCTGACAGTCAAAGGCAGCTGATAATGCACACGGCAAGAGGTTCTGGCAGCAAAGTTATTAGTCAGTTTACTTTAGCAAGGAAACAGTCTTACAAATGACAAGCAAACAACAGTCCCAGCCAGGTCTATAAATCAGAGGCAGGCAATATAAACACAAGTCAGAGGCAAGAACAACAGAAGCACAGCAGGAGAAAGGATCAGTTAATCACCAACAGGATCTGGAAGAGAATGGCTCAGCTCTTATAGATTCAGAGACCAGCACAGCTGGTGCATGATTAATTGTTGTTCAGCATAAACTTGCTGGGAGCAGCATAGGCATCCCCTTTGGTGTCTATACTGGGTGAAGGTGGGTATTGATATGTCATTCTCCTTGTCAGAAGGAGCAGGGCTCCCTACTGAGGCTGGCACTGCCCCCTGTTCTTTCTCTGGGGCAGGTGGTGGTACTTTCTGCTCTGCAGGTTCTGCTGTTACAGTCTCTTAGCCAGAGCCTATGCCTGGCTCAGCAGGTTCTGCTGTATCAGACTCTGAGTCTCAGTCTAGGTCCTGGAAGCCCATGACACCTTCCTCATCAGCTAATCCCAGAATGTTAAAAAAAAAAGCATTGATCTGAAATCATAAAAGAAATGGAGGCTGGTGGCATAAAAAAAACACTATTGGATTAATTTTGGAAGAAGTCTTCAAGTAGCCTATAGGAACATTCAACATACTTTTGTTTATTCATAACACTAAGTAATTTTTTGTTTACTTACCTGACCTGTTTGTTTCATTTCACATGTGCATATTATTTCTCTTGAATAAAATGTTTCCTGGAACATAGTGAGTTGCTCTTCTTTTTTGTTGTGTAGAAACCTAAACCTAAACCTAAACCTAAATTTCCATGCTATTTCTAGCTCTGGTACGAAATTATCATCTAAAGAAGTAACACCCAGGAACACATCTCCTTTGTTCAAAGAAGTGTGTCTGTAATCTTTTGCTATGCACTTTTATTTGTCTCATTTTCTCCTGTGTTTCCCTAGGAATCACCCTGTTTTACAAATAAATATCAGTTTGTAGCCTTATCTGAAGGTTGTTCTGGAAGAGATGTGATTGTTGGACCATGAAAGAACTGAACATACCTAGAACTCCCTTTCTCTTTGCTGAGGCTGTAGATGTGAAGAAGGCTAATGTGATGCTGTGCAAAAAAAATACCATTCCCTGACTCTACAGGCTTTCTTCTTTTTGTTTTCTATTCATTACAGCAGCAACAAATCTGATACTTTCACTCATTCGTCTCTGATTCTTTTTGCCATGAGGCAATGCCCCTTCCCCTGGTTACGGCACTCAATTACACATAATAAATACTAAAGTTACTTGTAATTAATTCATTTTGGGGAATAAAAATCCACTTTTCTAAAGTAACGAGTACTTCTTGATCATAATGAATCACCTATAATCAATTCCTTTTTACACTAACTAAGGTATGTGATTACACAATAATAGATCGTTTTTGTACTGTAACTATTTAGCTACATGTATAGTTACAGTGTGTGTATGGTTGTGTTTTCTGGCATTGGCCACTTTATTTTTTTTTTCAAAAAAAATGAAACTAAAACCAATTATTTTAGTTACTTTTATGAAACATAAAATAGTAATTATTTGATATTTTATGAGTTTTATAAATATGCAGTTATGAATGCAATGGTAACTAACTTCTTTTGGGCCCTTGAATTGGAACAGCAATGAATTACCTTTTGAAAGTAATTTTCCGAGCTCTGTCCCCGAAGTCTCTGTCCCCAGGTAGCCCAAGTTTTTGGACATGGCACAGTGAAGTTTAGCACAAGAGATCAGCATGCTAGTGGCATGCCAATGCATCTCAGCCACCAATCTATAGAATCTACTTACTAAATAAAACTTCAGCAAATGTGTAGGTACATGATAGGACCCAAGATTCAACCTTGTTGGTAATTTAAAATGGATAAAAGAGTTCTATTGTAAAATCACTCCCATTTGCTGTCAGTTAAATAAAGACGACCACAAGTATCAGACTTAATGTTTATTGTACTGAATGGTTTAAGTGCAGACCTTCACCCCTTTGTAACAGTTTTATTTAAATTTTTGCAACAGGGTAATGGGGGAAAAACACTCAATGCTTAGTAAACGGTATTGTCTACAGACTAACGTGGAAAGGACATTGGGTTATTAATATTCATATGATGGACTCTGAAACATTTTTCATTTGGGTTGAATAATGTGTCAAGCTTTTCAAAGTCTCAGAAGTGCCATCTGATTATGATGAATCCATTGCTCAAACTATCTAGATATTGGCACCCATGTATAAAAGGACACATAGTTCCCAGTTATTGACACATTTTTCATAACTGTAATAGCAGCTTAAGAACTGTGAGTATCCTGGGGTATCCATGGTGAAAAAAATAAAATAAAATAAAAAAGGCAATCACTTCTGTATGAAACACTTTATCATTGACAAACAAAATTTGCAAGTGTAAACTTGTAAAAGTTCTTTCTGTACTCCTTCCCCATTAAAAAAAAGAGACAGAGAGAGAGAGAGAGAAATTAAGGAATTCCTAGCAATGTTTTTGATTTCGGAAACAATGTATACTACAAACGCACAAGATACTAGCACAAGAGTATACACTGAAGCAAAAGCAAAGCACAACTATTTCTAAAGATGAATATAAGGATACTGCCTCACCTGAAAAATGTTAATAGTTATATATTATTTTTTAAAAAGTATCTCAACATGTGTCAGGCTTTTCATTTAAGCAACAGATTCCTGAGTTGTTTTGGAACTTGTCTTAATGCAAGAAGCATACCTAATGTTAGGAGTCTAATTTTGTCTCCTGGCTACACCTATGAAATGTCACCGTTCTTGCCAAAATGTTTTGCGTTCCTCAGAAACCCCTCCAGTGCTTCAATGAAAATATTCCTCAAGTATCTCATGGACTAATAAAATGAAGTCAGCCTCTGTAGTCTGCAAATTTTTTATTTTTTTTTAAAAAAATTGAAAATCATAATCATGCCATATACAAGGAAAAGGAGACGGGTAGACAAAAGGAAAACAAGAGAAGCCAAGCTCCCTCAGAGCCTGGAAACATTAACATGAAAACTGACATATTGATGTTAACACTATTTCAGAGGACAATTTGTTGACATTATTTTTTGTGAACCCTGTAAAACTGATTTGCTTCATTAACAGTTACAAATGCATTAGTTATCTTTTCACTGAAAATAAGTCCATTTCTTTCACTTAAAATGGTCCTAAAGGGACACAACATTCCCCTCACCAGTTCCCTCAAAAATGAAGAAATAAAGTTTTGCAAACTGCTAATTGTTGAGAGCCATTTCTGTCAAAATGACTTCGATAGTCATTGTTTGAAGAATAAAACAAATGATGCTAATGCATTTCCAACCAAACAGTTCCAATCTCTTGTTCGTCTAATTGCTGTGACAGATGCATCCTCTTCAAACATTAAAAAATAAACTTGGTGAGCCTCTGAAAATTGTCTGAAGATTTATCATTCTTCCAGATGGCTACAATGCAGTTGGATGCTGGTGGTCTCCCACAATGAGATCATAACCTTCTGGAATTTTCTTGAATTTGATAGGTCCCTGTCACTGTCACCGCTGTGAAGAGAAGGTGCTGCTTCTCTTCACAGGAGTTTAAAAGTATGTCCTCTGGCTGGGCAAAGAAGGCTTATAGCCCTGATAATAAAACGAGAGTGAGTGGAGATTTCTATCTCTCTCTGTTTCCTTCCTCTTCTGAATTCACCTTGAACTTTAGTTTTATAAGATATTCAGAGATTGAGAACTTTTATTTCAGAAAATGATCTATTTCACTAGAATTTCTCCCCAGGGACGCATAGATAACATCGAAAGCAAAACAAGACAAAACATTAACTACAAAGGTGAAAACATTTTTAATATGATGGATTAGAATTTATATTTTTATGATTTATATTACAATATAAAATAAATTTTATATTGATGCATTATAACATCAAATGCTTGTCCTTAAGTGAAAGGGGTTATGGCTATAAAAAATTTTCATAGCAATTTGTTTCTCTGCCCCCACCCCCTTCCCCAATGTTTTCTCTAGCATTCAAAACACTTCCTGAAGTCTTTCATGAAATTATTCTATGCTTTTTGAGTTAGGTCTGTGGAGTTTTGTGCAAAAAATGGTTTTTCTAGGGACACGTGGAGTTTTTTATTACACTTTTTTTTTGCACAATAATGTGATTGTTGCACAATCTTCTATGGATTACTGAATGACTGCTTTTTTATTTATTTATTTAAGGTGCCTTTTGCTAGTAAAGAAGATTTAACTGCATTATATGAGTGTTGAAGTCACCTGTAGACTTGTACTGACTTAGGCTGTTGGTTCTGGGACAACAACAAGGTAGATCCTCATACCAATGAGACGTATGGTGCTTGAAATAGCTTAAAAATCAACATTACTTTGCAGAAGTATAAAAGATGCTTTTTAAATTGTAACAATGTTATAATGTAACTATTTTGGGAGTCTTGTGTAATTAATTACTTTAAAAATTGATTTCATAAACCCTTCCATTATACCTGATTGCTTGGAGTCTGAAAACTGAATTCAGAATCAGTTTAGCAAGCTGGGAGCTGTTTGTTGCCGATTTTTTTAATTTTTAGGCTTTCTTCCTGCTTGTACCAGGATATTCCTCCAGGGTTTCTGCTTTTGTTTCGACCCAGCCCACAAAAGTCTGTCCTGAGCCCAAATCTCTTTCTCAGTCCACTTGTGCTATGCAAGTCTTAAACTCAATCTACCGTGTACTTATGATTAATAATGCACAAAACAATTTCCACCATTTTCTGCTGAGCTTACAGCTCTAATATAATATCTTTTTTTTTGTCTGAATAGAGTTTTGAGACAGCTCTTAGATTTATCTTTCCTGAAAACTGAGAAGAATTAATATATTGCCTGACACAAAAGCAAAACAAAACAGCTCACGCTTCTCATTTGTTGGTGTGTGTGTGTGTGCGCGCGCGTGTTTTAAATGTCTTTATTTGTGTGCCAAGAACAGATGAGAATGTTATAGTTTCAGAGATAACTTGCATATTTTTGAATCTGAATGTAGAATGCTTGCTAATGTTGTAATTAGTATTCGCTTCTTGTCGTTTGAATACAGAAATTGTCATATCCAATCAATCCAGTGGTCCATCTAGCTGAGTATTCCAATATTTCACATGAAGTGTTAAAAACCTCATGGCGGGCAATTATGCAGCAACCTGCCCACGAGAGAGTTGTATTCCATCTGGTATGAGCTGGTGTGTGCTCCAAAGCTGATATTTTTATCCGTGAACTGTATAAATGGTGGTTTAATGTTTAAGATAACTGTGGACTTCACATTTCCCATATAACATTTTGGATTTGCTATGTTGCTTTGTTTGAAGCTCATAATATTATCCAGTGCTAAGTAATTCCATGGATAAGTTATGCATTGTGCATAAATTCTTAGACTGTTCATCTTCATTTTCTATCAGCCCCCTTCTCTGTGCATAGAGAAAGGTTAGTCCTCTCTCTTTTACCACTGGAAAAATGTTAGAACTCTCCCTTTTATTTGTTCCATTGTACTCTATTATTCTTGACTTCAGATTTTATGTCAGTCATGAACGGACTTGATGGCCTTTGCAAGCCACTTTAGAAGAAAAGTGGGATAATAAATAAATAAAACCACTTCTGTTTCAGAAGTACTGTTCAGATATTATTCATCTGAGTAGTGTACATGTATATTTATTTATTTATTGAATTCATATGCTGCCTCTTCTCCCAAAATGGGACCCAAGGCAGCTTCCAAAAGGTTAAAAAAAGTAAAAAAAAATATGAACAATTAAAACATTAACACACATATAAAATGATAAAACTAACCATAGATTTTCTGAAAAACAGCTGATAAATAAGTCACCCTCCACCCATTAAAGGCCTGCTTAGAAAGAAATGTTTTTGCCTGTCACAGGTTGAGAAGCATGATGGGACCTGTTGTTACTCCTGGCTTCATATTTTCCCACCACTAGAGGGTGAGAACGCAAAGCTGCTTGTAGTTGTTTAGTCTAGCTTTCTGTGAACGCTTCCCGTGTGAAACCTAAACGTATTCAAGGTCTTCTGCTGCCTGCAGCCGCAACTTTGTTATGGTTAAGGAAACGCCTTGTTATTGAATATGTATACTTAAAAACACGGCTTTTGAACAGGCTGTGCCTTTTTCTTGTTTCCTTTCCTTTCTGCTCTGGGCGAGGAGATGGCTCGCTGCGCTGTAACTTAATAGTCTGCTACTTGATCTAATGCCCGCAATAAAGACTGTTAGCCTGCTGCCTCGTGTTGGCTGTGATGTTTTTCCTATTGATGGTAATGCCTCTGGCGGGTTTTTCAACATTGCCTGCCTACAAAAGGAAAAGAGGGAGAGGGCCAGCCTAGCCTCTCATGGAAGAGTGTTCTACAGGGTAGGAGCAGCCACTGCGAAGACTTTCTCCTGTGTCCTTGCCAGGCGAGCTTGGGATGGTGGTGAGACCAAGAGAAGCCTTCCCCTATGATTCTTAGGACTCTAGCTCAGCTTCATATAGGGGGATTCAGATAGGAGGTTCATTTAGACAGAGTCACTTAGACTGTTGTGGGGGGGGGTCACACATTGTATCTTATCATGAGATCTTTCAGAACCCTTAAGTGCACATGGTGAATCTAACCAATGCACAATGTTTTCTTTTGGTATGGGAAGTGCCAGGAAGATACTGAGAAGCCAGCTTCTCCAAACACCCACATTTATGGGTTGAAAAAATAAACATAGGCTTTGTAACATTAGAGGTTAGGGAGTTTCAGTTCAGTCTAATTTTTAACCAGAACTTATCCCAGTTAACAAAATCTTGAGGCTTTTCTTCATTACACTGTTATAGTGCTATTATTCCACTTCCAACATCATATGAAATCCTGAGGATCGAAGTTTACGAAGGGGCATTTAGAATTCTCAGCCAGATTGCTCTGTGGCCTCTGTAAACTACAAACCCCAGAATTCCACAGGGTTGAAAGTGGAATAATAGTACTATAATAGTGTAGTGCAGAAAGACCTTTGGTATTGTGGTTAGAAAGCATTTTAAAACAGCAGAATATGAGAGAAACCAAAACTGACAGACACATCCGCCTAGGTTCAAAGCATTTAGTTCTGAATTCTTAAAATAATGGATTTGAATTCCTGCACATCTAACAATATTAATGCTAAATGAAGGTACCATCACTTTCTTCTAAGTTGCTCCTCATCTTTAGAAATTATATAGCAGGTAAATCATAGCAAAGTGCTCTCGTGCTCAGAATATGAGTTGCTCTTGAAACTGGCCTGGGTAGTTATTCGTATTCTCATTATAAATAAGCTCTCATATATGTGTATGATATCTCCTCTACCCCCTAGAACTGGGTCTCAAGCCAATTCGCAAAATTAAAAGAGATGCAATATACAGAAAAACATACCCCCCAAAAAAATCGCTAGAATATAATCAAACTATCTGAAATATTAACAATTT
The DNA here is from genome assembly GCA_948472985.1 of Iguana delicatissima. Lineage (NCBI taxonomy): Eukaryota > Metazoa > Chordata > Lepidosauria > Squamata > Iguanidae > Iguana > Iguana delicatissima. The sequence continues at coordinate 112,306 of CAOKZL010002060.1, read as the reverse complement.
AAATTTAATAATTTAAAATAAACTGTAAGAGCAATAGAAGCTGTTTAAAAGCAGTACAGCACAATATTAAAACCATTTTAACAGTAAGAGTGATTTTCTGAATGCCAGTTGGAATCATCATCATCATCATCTGCTTCCTAGAAGGACAGCTAGAAAAAGTCAGCATAACATACCTACAAAAGCAGTTCCAGACCCTAGAAGTTGCCTCTGAGAACACCCTCTCTCCAGGTATGCTTGTGAGAGAGGCAAACTGAAAGGAAGACCTTCTCTTCAAGATCAAAAGGTGAAAGCAAACTTGTATGGGATGACACAGTTCTTCCTGGATCCAGCCACCAGGGCTTTATAGACTATCACCACTTTGAATTTTACCTTGAAATAGGCTCTGGACAAGTGGAGCTGTTTTAACAAAGGGTCATGTGTTCTCCACAACCTGGAGAATGGAATGGCTGCAGATTTTTTGTCCAGCTGAAGCTTTAGAACACTTTTCAAAGGAAGTGCCACATGGAATGCATTACAGTTTGCCATGCAAGATTGAATTAAGGCATGAATGGAATGCAACTGAGATATTTGTCACCACAGTCAGATCATGTGTCTCTTGGGTTTAGGTGGATAAGAGAAATAAAATTAGGTTACAAACTGCAAAGAGTCCAACACAACCAAAAGTCCAACACCTTCCCCTTGCCCATTTCCTAAGCAAGACCATCCAACAAAGTCATCTCCATTCCATAACCAGGTCTAAAGTTATACTGAAATGGATTTAGATTATCTGTCTCATAAAGAAATTCCTGGAGCTAGGATGCCACTGTATGCTGTAAAACCTTACCCCAACATTTAATATTGGAAGTTGGATGATAATTTTCTAGTACACTGAGATTTCTACCATATATAGAATAAGAAATGCCAGATGTCTAAGGCCCTTTCCACACGGGGGGCCCTGAAACGTGGCGGAACAGGGTGGCGCACGTGGGGGCGGAGCTTACCTTAATCCTGGTGGCTCCGTCCCCACAGGGAGCAGCTCGCGTTTGCCGCTCTACACGCCACCAGCATCCGGCAGCACCCAAAATGGTGGCCGGCAGCTTCCGGCAGCGCTCCGCCAATCAGGGCAGCACGCCAGCCGGAAGCCCACCCCCAGGCAGCTCTGCAGGGACACATTTGCACACCCCTGCAGTTCTTCACGGGGTGCTGCGACGGGCTAGTGCACTCTTTTTTTAAAAAGACCACTTGAAAGGTGGTCTTTATAAAACATGCACCACCACCCCTGTGGCCGCCTGAGGGCGCTTTGAGGTGTAGAACCTCACCTTTTCAAACCACCCTAGTGCACTCTGTGGTGTAGACAACCTCCTGGTGAGCTCATCTCAGCATGGGCTATATCCCTGTGTGGAAATGGCCTAAGTGTCAAGGTCAGAGACCCAGGAGGCAAGCCAGCCTGGAGAAGGAGATATAGCAGAGTCCCACCAGGAGGAGTCAAGCAAGCAATTATTCATAGGGAGCCCATTTACCTAAGCCTGAGTGACAAGCAAAAGCCATAGTTAGAGTCCAAAATCCAGGGGTCAGAAGCCAAGAGATCAATCCAAGGTATCAGGAGCCAGGTGCTGGAAGCAAGGAGACGGCTTATAGAAAGTTTGCCATATGCAAAGGAAAACTTCCAGGCAGGCAGTTATATAGCCCAGGCACAGGTGTGGCTGGTCACCACTTCTTGAACTTAATCAAGGAAGCCTCCCTTTGCTCAGCTCTCTTGAGTCTCTGCCTTGTTTGTGGGCTGATTGACGCAGGCTCCAGGGCATCCTCGGGATCACAGCTGAATCCCTCTTGCCCTAAAGGAGCAGGCAGAGGAATGTCCGAGCCTGCTTGGCCCATGGCAACAGGAGGAGCTCTTCAGCTGCAGGACTCATCTCCAGCCAGAGCCACAGGGACCAACAGCTGCTGCTTATCTCCACCCTGAGCAACAGGGACCAACAGCTGCTGCTCGTCACCAGCAGCTCTGACAGGGGTTTCAGTTATCACACTAAGCTGGATTCAGGAAAGGAAGAGGTGCTAGGGATCATATTGCAAACATACATTGGGTAATGGAACACACCGAGGAATTTCAAAAGGAAAACAGCCTGTGCTTCATAAATTATAGGAAAGTCTTCAATTGTGTAGATCATGAGAATCTATGGTTCACTCAAAATGAGTGTAACACAATATTTGATTGCCCTGATGTGCAACCTGTATGCAGGACAAGAGGCTACTGTTAGCACAGAATAAGGAAAAATGGAATGTGTGTGTCTGCCCATATGTGTGTGTGCACACATACATGTGCGTGCACACACACACACACACACACACACACATTAAGATCTACATGGACTGGTCCTGCCATCCAGGGTCCAAATGTCCAGCCCATACAAATGCTTGCAAGAGATCCTGTCCTCTCTCTCTCTCTCTCTCTCTCTCTCACACACACACACACACACACACACATATGTATTGAACAAACTCTGGAAACCAGTATTTGAATCCCCACTCAGTCATGGAAACTTTCTAGGTGAACTTGGACAAATCACACTGTCTCAGCCTCAGAGAAAGGCAAAGGCAAACCCACTCTGAACAAATCTTACCAAGAAAACCCCATGATGGGTTCATTTTAGGGTTGCCATAAATCAGAAATCACTTGAATTGCAAAGCCGTGGCAACAGTAAAAGCACAAAAATGCATTTTATAGGAACAAGAAATGGTAAATTAATCAACACTGAACAATTTATAGCATAGAACTACCTTACTGTTATTTATTGTAATCTTTCTGAAGGGCACAATTTTCTGTTACTTTTCTTGGCATTTCAGGAAAGCTGTTCTTTATTTCACTACTATTAATTTAAATAGTTTTATCAGAAACCAAACATCTCATAATAGAATATAAACCTCTCTCTCTCTGTGTTTGTGTGTGTGTGTGTGTGTGTATACATATATAGAAAGTTTCAATATCTCAGAATACTGAAATAGCATTAGATTGCCCCTAAGTAATGCATAAATGCTAATAAAGAATAAGTCGTTATGATTGATTTCAAGTCTTGCAAAGAGGAGAATGAGAACTCATTACTGAGAACCAGTTGAAGCATTCTCTGAAGCTGCGGTTGAGTTGAATTCCTGTCACCTTTCACATGACAGCAGTAACAAATAAAGAAACCGAGAATGAATTCCTAGCAATAATTAAGCAGTGTTGATCTTAGGACATTGTCTTTTCAATGAAACACTGATTGCATTGTTCATAACAAAACTACCTCTGCATGACAGAACTAATTAGTGACCATCTGAACTTACTTAGCCAAAGGAGAGGGGGAAAGGCAATTAAAAATGTCGTCATCACTGGATCTATCATTGAACAGCTGGTTGTATTGATAAGCAATACTGCATGTTAAAGCTACTTTAGAAGACAATAGAACTTAATCTGCTTGCTAAGTAGTAATTAGAAGGCAATGAGAGACTATGAAATTACTGTTATTATGATGCAAACAACTTTCAAAAGTGGTTTTTATATTTTTAAAAATACCATTCATCATGAACTTTCATTTAAATATGGATGATGTTGCTGGTATGTATGTGTGGAATGGAACAGTTTTAGATTTTGACAATGGACTAATATAATTCTGGCATCAATAAGAGATTGTCAGAAACAACTACTTAAAAGCTAATTTGCAATGCATTGATTTTGCTCTGAAGGTTATGCTATGTTTGGAGCAGGTTCAGGAACCAGAACATATACTGTTTTATTTTATAACCCATCCTTGTCCCAGGGAGAGGGTTATCTCTCTAACCACATGTGAGCAATTCATGGGCTCAAGCCAGTCTCTCAAATGCTAATTCTATAACCAAATGCTAATTCTTCTATTGAGAAATACGAAAATCTTCTGCTGGGTATCTCTGAATGCACTAAGTACCTGTCCAAATTCCATTTTTGGTTGCATGACTCCACTCCCACATGGAAATACATCCAATGTTTTGTGCATATTTTAATTATATTACCCATGAATTAATATATTGTCATGTGTATTTGCACAGATATATATAATTATATGTGTGTGTGTATATTAGCAGTCATGCACATTTACTTGCATATAATTCAACAAGAGAAGAGGAGGAAAGGAGTCTGATATTTGTCATTTTGTCATAATGGCAAACAAAAAGTTACACAAACAATTTCATTAATAGTCTCAGAGATCATCAACTCAGTAAAACCATCAAAAATCTTAACATGGCTTTTTCCTTCCCCATCTCTTTCAGGCAGTGAGAAGTAAGTCTAACTCTCAGATTTCCCTCACCAACCCATCTTCTTGAGAATGTAGCTGTCACTCTCACCTGGCTACATGTAATAGCAATCAGAGTGAATAAATCTGATTAATCTTGGTTGGTTAATCTGAAGTTCAAGACGGTTTACACTATCATCCACACATATTGGACCAGCCTTCTTCCCGTAATATTAAGAGGCAAATAGAGAAGTATATTTTCTCTCAATTTTGTCACCCCACAACAAGTATTCATGCTCAGAGACTATATGGGGGTGAATCAAGTTTCTGGGATATAAGTTTGATGGGACTCATACCCTAGTCACAAGGGTTCATGAGGGTTACACAACCCAAGCAACATTATAAAAAGCAAATACCACCAGTCACACAGTGTAGGTGGGGAAAAAGCCCACAACCATTTCAGCCAAGCTAACTCCAATGCAACTTACCTAGTGAAAGATAAATGGAAATATACCTCGTTTCACTACAATATTCAGCATAATCACAGTGTCACCATGAAAGGATGGAAGGATGCAGGTTTCTGAACATTATAAAACTCTTCTACAATTATGAGAATTGTGCTCATCCATTTGTGCAGGTAGGCTCAATTAAAAAACATAATTAACTTACATTAACAATCTTCTTAAAATAGTCACAGGAGTGATAAGATTGACATTTATCACTGCAGATGGGCCTTAAATGAAAGATATAAATCAGTTTATAGGGCATTTTATAGTTTCAATAGTTCTTCCTATTATTTTGAAGAATTTTAGGAAAGATATAGGAGGTTATGGAACAAATATCACTGATTATTGCCAGACTGTAGATTCAGTCAACATCTGAAGCTACAGTCAGTGAGTAATGAATGAAGACTAAATGTTTGTGAACATGACCCTATAATTCACTGGAAACTAAATTGATAGCTGTTCTTTACTATTTCTTCTGGTCCTATTAATACTGTCAGCACTGAAAAATCTGTTTATCAGACAATGGGACAAATATAGCTTATGGATTTTTTATTTTATTTTTTAAAATATTTATTTATCTACAATATTTGCTGTTACCTTTGACCCTGGATTACAGTATTAAGATTCCTGGCAGCTGATACTGGTTTATGTCAGTGGAGCACCTTACGGGGCACCAAATGAACACCTTGCGATTGTAGTTTGAACTTTGTATGAGCTAGTCAAGGTGTACTGTTTGGGTTTGGTTTCAAGACCTAAAATAGTTCTTTAAAAAAGTTCAGGTTAAAATCTCAAACAGATTCACCACCTCACTGGCATGGGAGCTGTTAATACCTCTAGATAGGAGGATATTTAAATCCCAGAAAATTTTTCTTGGAACTGAGCAGTGCTAAGGAACCCCTTGAGAACAGTTGCACAGCACTGACAATGACTAGTTATTTTATCATGATAAAAATATACTAAACAAATGAGCTCTTTAGTCATTCTGTTACTACAGAATTGAACAATCCATGAAAATCCAGCTGAAGCTTGTTGCCCCTTTCAACAAATGGCAACCAACAAGAAATACTTTAGTTCTATTTCACTTTTCATCTATTTGAATGTTAAAGTTGTAAGATGAACTGAACATTCTCATGAAGGGGGGGGAATTAAGAAATTCAGCAACATCAGCAGCAGCAGAAGATAAGGTTAAAGGGATCAATTGAGATATAAAATAATGTATCTTCAATTTTTCTTTTAAAAATGCTAATTTGTAATCCATCTTCATAACAAATAAGCTTGTATTGAGATTCAGGATGCACCTTTTCTCAGTAGAACAATCATGCTTACAAAAAGGCCAAATTGAGAGTGAGCAATTAGGTTTAAAACCAAGACAAAATTAAATTTCTGTTCTAGTTGAACAAAAGAAGTACAAAAGGACTCTTTTCTAAGTAGCTAGGAATCAAATATCCTTAATGCAATATCTTGTAATAGAGTTTCTTTATTAAATTATCCAGAAAATTAAAGTAAAGCAATTCTTGCAAGGGTTCAATGAAAAAGATTGAATAATATGTCCCCCCACCACAAACTATTTCAGCCTTCTTTTTTTATAACTAGCCATTTTCTCCAAGTCGTTATTATTCTTTAAGCTGTCTTTCTTCATTGCTTTTTTCTGTTCTTCCTTTCTGCTGAGAAACTCCATCACAACCACTGTTGAACCCTCTAAAGTACTGCAGATGATTTTAAGGCCTGTTGTATGCCACACAGAGTTAGATCTGGACTTAGGTATTCACCCAGTGACCAAACATATATGTTAAAAAAAAAAAAAACCCTCTTGTGCCAGAATCCTTTGAGTGCTTTATACCAACGTAAGGCACTTTTTGGTATAGTGCATACTGGTTGTGACAGACCAGCATCAAAACTTATCTCTTTTAGGAGAGCAGGCTGCCATGCTGGTTCCTAAGTGGTTCCAAAGCTGAATCAATCAGTAATTTTATTATGTTCATAGACCAGTATGTTCCAAAATTTACTTTCTTGAGAGAGATGTCTCTCACTGCTAATCACCTTTTCATCACAGGGCCTTTCCATAGTACACTGTTATGGTGCTATTATTCCACTTTCAACATCCTGTGGAATTCTGGGGCTTGTAGTTTACTGAAGCCAAAGAGCTCTCTGGCTGAAAATTCTAAATGCCCTTCCCTAAACTTCAGACTCCAGGATTCCATAGGATATTGAAAGTGGAATAATAGCAATATAGTGTGTATAGTGTAGTGTGGAAAGGCCCACAGTGTCCACAGGTACCCTGCCATTCCCTTGATGTCAACAAGATTAGTCTTTGATTTCACTCTGCTCCTCTGAATCTCACCTAAGCCTTTGTTCATACCAGGGTGCACAAGACTGAATGCTTTTTCCCCTTCTGGGTGGAAATTAGTATGCATTTTCCATACAGATTGTATGGATTGTATAGTGTATTCATTTCTAATCACTCTCTTTTTAAAGAGATACACATAGAACTATACAAATTTTTCTTCTCTGAAATGCTGCACGTCTTTTAAAAGCACACTTTATTGCACAACAAGTTTCAGCAAACATGAAGTTGTTGCTTTCAATCTGGGTCTAGGTTGCCTTTGGGATTGCCTTCTCCCATATAATCCTGTATAATCCACCCTCAAGTCCTCTGGGGAACATTTACTTCAGTCAGCCAGAACTATGCTGTCAACCCCCAAATTGTGGAATGGCAGAAGAGATTTGACAACTGTATATATTCTCTGAGTTTAAAACAGCACTAAATACTAATCTCTTCCAGCGGGCCTATCCAGATTATTTTTAAATTATAATTTGATTTTTTTTAAAAAACAAAACAAAACATATCCTCTTTTAACTGATGTTATGCTCTTTTAACTTGTTATGTATTTTAGTTGGTGTTCTGTGTTTCTAGCTGGTATTTATCTGTTGTATTTTATTTTGTTGTTCCCAGCTTCAATTCATAGGAAGAGGCAGGTAAGAAATAAATACTGTTTTTGTTGTTGTTGTTTGAGAATCTCAACTCCAAATATCTCTCTCTCTCTCTCTCTCTCTCTCTCTCTCTCTACCCTTGGTCAGCTGATTCCTTCAGCCTGATGAAATAGCATTTTCTGGTGATTCAGGCAGTGGAAGAAGCTTGGCTTGAAACACAATGTTACTTTAGTACAATATCCTTAGCCTTTGGGCTGCATACAGTAGGGAGGTAAACAACTGGGCTTAAAGCAAACACCTGAACATTCCTGCTACTTACTCTCACAGTCAGGATACAGATAGCATTTATAGTAATAGCATTTATTTCTATACCGCCTATCAACTAAGTGTTATCTAAGCTGTTTACAATGTATTTTTAGCTAATTGCCCCCAACAAGCTGGGTACTCATTTTACCGATCTATGAAAGGATGGAAGGCTGAGTCAACCTTGGAGCCTGGCAGGATCGAACTCACAACCTTGTGGTTGCAGTATTGGCATTTAACCACTGCGCCACCAGAGCTCCATAATTACAAAAGGATGAACTCCAAGGATCCACAGACCAAATGAAGTTATTGTGGAAACAGTAAAGTAACCAAGCTCCCAATACATTTATTCTAGTATAAAAATACTTGAAAGTATACTTTTAAGTATATTTTAAGACACTGGATTAGATGGCACCTGCCCCAGTGGCACCTCTGTTCAGCTAGGAAAAACTTAACATAAAGGCTGTGATGTGTAGATATCCTGGAAGGTAGGATAGATTTTTTTTTAAAAAAAATGCTGATTTTTAGTTCCATGAAGCTACTTCAAAGAATAGTTCCTACAGCTCCAGAATTTTTAGTTCAATCTAAGATATAGGCCCTTTCCTCACCTTACCTGGTCCCAATGTGGGCACATGGGAATCACGCGAGCAGCCTCTTGTAAGAGGCACGCACATCCCCTCTGCTTCATCTCTGCAGCAGCTCCCAGCTGGCCAGAAGGAAGGGTGAGGACTTCACTCCTTCCTTCCGCAGCTCAGCCGGGTACTTTCCCAGGCTGCACTGGGGGAGGAAGCATGAGGGCCACGTCTCCGGAGGCTCCACACACAAGGTAAATGTGTGTGGGGCCCGGGAGCAATGTGCAATCACACGTCATTTTTTGCAAGAAGCCAAAAATGATATATTCCACAATCGCCAACTACTGGCCCCAGCAGCACTGCGCGATTGCGAGGACGGCATGTGAAATGGTCCTCGCAGTCTTGCAACGCTCCAGAGGTCCTTTCGCATGTGAAATTTTGTGAGAAAAGGGCCATAGCCAGCATGGTTATGGTGAGTGTTCCCTTGTCGTGACTTCTCAAAATACTCCCTGAAGTAGATGGCATGTCAGCTACCCCAGTGCTTCAGCTAGGAAGCACCCACATTGAGGCCACTGGATTGTACTGAGTCTCCTTAGGCTCAATCCCATGACTGAAAAGCAGTAGTGTCATATTGCTGTTTATAAGGGCAATAGGGCTACAATTACTCCACAAGTAGGGTCAGGGTTAGTTAGTACTTGGGTTGGTGACCACCAGAGAATATCAGTCTCTGCAGTCTGTATGTCAGAAGACGGTGATAATAAACTATGCCTAAGAAAACCCTGTGGAATTCATGAGGTCACCATATGTTGACAGCGGACTTGAAGACATACACACACATACATATATTGAGAGAGAGAGAGAGAGATTAAAAATTGTGTTACGGAACCAATGCATTATGTATCTTCTCTGTGACAAGAAACCAAGTTAAATACCTTGGGCTAATGAAACTGTATTGCAATAATTCCAAAGTGAATTTTCTGCATCCCAAGCCTAGGGGAAGGGATGGGCAATTTTGCATTGCCAGGAATCAACCTAAATAAAGAAATGACTAGTTTGGGCACACAAAATGAATTATGTCAACACACTGCAATGAAAATGGACATAGAGGTGAGAAGTGAGCGAAGGTCAACAAAAGTAAATAACTGTGGAAATGATAGCATTACTAAAAATATATAGCCAGACAGACAGAAAGAAAGATAAACAGACACCTACATGATGTTCAGTATACTGCAGTATACTGCGGTGGATAATGTGTATTTTTAATGGTTACAAACTAACAAAAGGATAGAATATGGAACCCAAAGTGACCTTTCTATGTCAATAGTTGACTTAAAGCAAGCAGTATGTCTGTTCCTTAAAAGAAGGACTCTAGAGCAACCCTTATGTTCATACTTTCGCCTTAGGGTAGCAATCTTCCATCAACATGTCAGTGTGTCAGCTGAAATTCAACACCTTCCTTAGCCTCAGGTTTTCCTCTGGTCATAAACTGTGGCTATAACTGTCAGAATCACTTTCTTCCTGTAATTCACAATATATATAAATTTCAAAGGAAAGAGGTGCCAAGTATGAAACTTTCAAAGAAACCATGCCACCTGAATGGTGAGTCCTGAAGGAGCATAGACATAGCCTGTGAAATGACTTAGTCGATAGGGAAAGGTAATATGAGCAAGTCTAGAGGCACCTCGCAGAGCAAGGATAGTGCAGCGGATAGAAGTGGTGTCCTAGGCCATTTCCACAGTAGACCGTTATAGTGCTATTATTCCACTTTCAACATCCTATGGAATCCTGGGGTTTGCAGTTTAGGGAGGGGCATTTTGAATTTTCAGACAGAGAGCTACAAACCCCAGAATTCCACAGGATGTTGAAAGTGGAATAATAGCACTATAGAAGTCCAGTGCAGAAAAGTCTTGACTTGGCAAGAACTTCTCAAAGCCAGAGATGTAAATCATGCAGCCTCCAAATAAAGTACGACTCCCATCAGTCCTAGGTAGAAATAGAAAATGGTGAAGAATGGTGGGAGTAGCAGTCAGAAGTCACAGGAATAACTTGAAGTAAATAGCTACTTTCCAAATATTTGGGGAATTCATAAGGGTGCTATCAGGTGGAATTTCAAAGGGAATATACTAAACATGACTGAAGCTATTTCACTAGTTTGCTGATTACATGTTTTAGTTTCTTCCAAGAGCTATTTTTTAAGGACATTTTTACATGCATTTAGACAGATTTGTTTCAAGAATTATACCTAAGGGACTGAAAAGAGTGTGGTATAAAACTAGAAAAGATAACAATCATACATCATATAGCCACTTTGGCCATTTCGTCACTTGACTGTTTAAGTTCTATTATTCCACTTTCAACATCCTATGGGATCCTGGGGTTTGCAGTTTGGGGTTCCATAGGATTTGATAGGATGTTGAAGGTGGAATAATAGCACTTTAACAGTCTAGTGCCACAATGGCCTTAGTCTTGTCAAGAACAATCTTTTCTCTAGTTTAAAAAGCACAAATCACAACGTTAGGCTTGTACCTTGACGTAGTGACTCAGAACTCATATAGTCCTGACTGATTCAAAGGCTGCCCAGTTCAACACAAACACAAGTCTGAATTTGGATGGCATTTAGTACCTTCTTCTGACCATAACTAGGGCCATTTCCACCCTACACTGTTATAGTGTTATTATTCCACTTTCAACATCCTGTGGAATTCTGGAGTTTGTGGTTTACTGAGGCTACAGAGCTCTCTGGCTGAGAATTCTAAATGCCCCTCCCTGAACTGCAAACCCCGGGAGTCCATAGGATCTTGAAAGTGGAATAATAGCACTATAACAGTGTAGTGTTCGGAAATGGCCTGAATGAACATCTATAGTCTTCCCTCTCTGTCAGAATCAGATGACGTCTAGAAATTATGCACACCAAATTGAAGTTTCACCTACTAGGTGAATAGGTATAAGGGTCCCCCACACACACACACACAGACACACTATAATAGCTTTAGCTTTCTTTGGTTGTTTCTTTGTTCTATAGCAAACTGCCTATGACTTTATAATTTTGTGAAAAACTGGATGAAATTTTCAGGCAGAATTGCTCCTTCTGAAGAGATCCAAATTGACACATTACTTCAGCATTCCATCAGTATGGCTGGAGAACCCTGGTAAAATCTTTCAATGTGATCAGAAAGCAAAGAAGCCCTTAAAATGTATTCTTCCCACATTGGCATTTTCCCTGTATGAAAAGCTTGAAGAGAAATAGGATTTGCACTCAGTACTGTCCAGATTTGGATTTGTGTTGCTTTGATTCAACCTGGTTAAAGATTCAAGATTCCTCTAAATCCAAAGCAGTGCCATGTGCTGTAATTTGTTATATCTTGAAGCATTGTCTCTTTGTCACATTTTTGATATACATTTACCCAATCAATATCAATTACTTAATATTACAGTCCCCCTATGTCTGTTCTGTCTTTTCTCTCTCCGCTCCAAGATCTGTGTCATAGTTAAAGTAGTATTGAAAGAGTCTCTTTTTATATTAATTTTCATTAATACTACTAATTTCTTTATGGTATGATTGCATACACCATTTTGTTCTTTTCCGTTTAAGAATTATGTTGGACTTTCTGTGATTTTGATATTGAATGTACCACGATATACATTAATGCACTTGTGCATTTCTATAGCTGCAGAGATAACAATATCCAATTAGTTATCTTTGTTACAATAGGTTGTTGACAGTATTATATTTCATATTTGTTTTTTTTGTTGTTTTTTTATATCATTTCAGGAAAACCTGACTATTCCATTTTGTTTTGCTGATTTTTCTCACCTCTTTAATTTGTTCCTCATTCTCCTTATCATTGCCTTGATTATCATGGAGACTCAGAGTGCCTTTACAATATTTCCTGGATATGACGATATGTGTTAATTTGCTGAGCAAAGCAATTCTATGAAATATGGCATAGGTTGTCTGTTTCAAGCATTTTCTCTAAGTGAAACAAATGAGAAAAATAAAACTGAATGAATTAATTAATTCATAAGAATGGATAGATCATTCTATTTCTAGTACATGTCAGTTTCATATATGATCAGTCCTGTGTCTCGACTGTCCTGTGATCCCATTTTCTGTAATATTTCAAAACATGTATACAGTTTTTTATTTAACTTGTACAATGTGTGCATATTTTACTTGTAAAAGAATCCCCTAAAGCTGCATTTTAAAATAATTTCCCCAACAAATCATATATTTTGGTTCGTGTGTGTGTGTGTGTGTGTTTTATAAAAGTCAGCGGTGTGTACTCCAAAGGGCAATTGTGTTCTGATCTATATCTTAGTTAAAGATATATGATTTATATTGTTATCACTTCAGAATGGAAGTTGCATTAAATTCTCTGGCATCTCTACTCATTTGGTCTATATTTTCATTCACAGAGGGAGTAATTTCCTTCTAAAGAGCAGGAAAGATCAGAAAACAACAAATTCACAGCAGCTTTGTTTGCTAACACCAAGTAGGAATCTGGAAGGTTATTTCCCCTCCAGTTCAAAATCTTGGTTATCCAAGACAACTCCTTGGTGTCTTTTGTATATTTTAAACAATAATTGTCCTGGATAAGGTCAAAGGTTGAAACCCATGGAACTAATGAGTATAGATATTCCTGAGCAGTTGAACATGAATGCCATCTTTCTCTTTCATTACTTTCAGTGGGATGCATACTCAAATGCACTTTAGGTAAATATATAAGACACAAGTGATTCTGAAATCAGCTAGGATGCCCACCATGTTCCTCATCTTCTAACTAGCTTTCATAGGAAGCTAGTCTGATTCCAATACTTTGTTTCTACGACAGAAAATAAATTGGACAGAATGGGCATACTGATAGTTCGAGATAATTGTCAGCAAAATTGCATGTATCGTATTTGGTTTGGAAGTCAAACCTGCCTGATTAACTGCCTCTCTCGTGTCTAGATGGTGTCTTCTCTAATATTGACAATGGCTCCAAATTCTAACCAAATCAAAAGCTTATTTCTAGCCAAAATACTTAAGTGTAACATAAGAGTTTGAACCCAGATATAATGGCACATGAAATTTCTCCAGTTCAGTCCCAGTCCCACCTGTAGTCCTCTTTTTTCTCATGTATATACTTCCATCAATCTACACGATGTTGTGCAAGGATAAACCAGTGAAAACAGACATTCCCAAAACAGGAGTACATTTTTCTGAGACAGGGGTTCTTAATCTGGGGGCTGTAGACCCCTGGGGGCCTGCAGAGTCCTCATAGGGGGTCTGCAGAGCCCTGAAGTTGGACACCAAGAGTCGAGGCAGCAACAGGGATGTGGCAGTGGAGGGAGGGTACAGGGGTCAAAATTGCTCTCTTGTTTACAAATGAGAGAACAGTTTGAGTACATGCACATACCTGCCACTATATCACTTTTATTAGGAATGTAACAGCACAGAGGGACACAATAGCAGGAATGTGCACACATCCAAACTACACATGCCTGCTTGTTTTTGCACCTGCATTACCCCCAACATTGATAAAAAGTATATGGTGGCAGGTATGTCCATGCATCCAAATTATGACTCTGGAGACCAGGGTTTGAATCCCCTCTTGGCCATGGAAACCCACTGGGTGACCTCAGGAGAGTCACATTCTGTCAGCCTCATAGAAAAGCAAAGGCAACAAATCTTGCAAAGAAAACCCCTAGGGTAGCTCACCATAGAATCATCATAAGTCAGTTTTCAAAACAGGAAAAATAAGGGGTAGAAAGTACCTCCCCCCTTTCAGTGTCACTTTGTTGTTGTGTGCCTTCAAGACATTTCTGACTTATGGCAACCCCAAGATGAATCTATCACATTTTTTCCACAATTTTTTCCACATTTTTTGTTCAGAGGGAGTTTGCCTTTGCCTTCCTTGGAAGCTGAGAGAATGTGACTTGCCCAAGGTCACCCATTGTCCGATTGAAGATTTGAATCAGGCCATTTCTGTAGTACACTGTTATAGAGATTTCATTCCAGTTTCAACATCCTATGGAATCCTGAGGTTTGTAGTTTAGGGAGAGGGCATATAGATTTCTCAGCCAGAGAGCTCTGTGGCCTCAGTAAACTACAAGCCCCATAATTCCACAGGATGCTGAAAGTGGAATAATAGCACTATTAACAGTGTAGTGAGGAAATGGCCCTAGTCTCCAGAAACCTTTAATAAATAAATAAATATTTGAATATTTATGTAGTTATTTACATATTTAAATCTAAATTTAAATATTTAAATCTTGAGTTAAATCTTAGGGGTCCCCAGAAACAAGTCATATGTATGGTAGGGAGCAGTAAAGAAAATGTTAAGAACAACTGTTTTAAGAAATTCTTGTTTCCTATGATATTATGAAGCTGTCTTCTTTCCTTTTCTTTCAAAGGTGTATCTGCAGTTTTAAAACTTTCTCTTCCATATCTCTGCATGGTATGTTTAAATCTATGGAGGTCTCCCACCTTTTTTTCCCCACAGACTAAAGCATGTTCATGTGCATTTTTCAGATGTATGACTTTTTAGCCATTCACACATTCAAAGGAAAGTCACTGGGGAAGGCCATTCGTAGTTCTCAGGCTGGGTGCTACCAGTACCCTAATGACATTCACTTCTACTTCTCTTTGCTGCCAGAATCAGCTGGAGCTGTGCAGCTGCTGGACCAGTGCTTGAATGTCATAATGGGCTGAAGCTAACAAATTGAAGCTGAATCCGAACAACACAGCAGCTATGGAAATTGCTGGGTTTTGAGTTTGGGATTTGGATGAGGTAATTGCTCTGTAAGGGATTGCATTTCTCTTGGAGGTGCAGCTGTGTAGCTTGAGAGTACTGCTAAATCCATCTCTGTCATTGTAGGCCCAAGATTATTTGGCTTGATGTGCTTAGAACCAGCTCTGGCAAGACAGGAGAAAATATGGTCTGTGAGCTGCATAAATGGGGCAACCCCCTGAAGGGTTTTGTAGCCCTGCTCCAAAAAGCATGGAGCCCCCGCACTCTCACAGCAGCAAATGAAACTTAACATTAGCATTCTGTGGCAAGTCACAACACATCAAATATTCCTTCTTTATTTTCATTTCTTCCCAGCCAATTCCCTGGTTTCATTTATCAGTCTTTGTTTGTGTGTTTGTCTATTGCCTTTCTTCTTGAAGAGACAACACCAGAAATGACCACACTTCCTGTTCTCCTACTTTCCCACCTCCATTTGCCTTCTCTCTGACTCTTCTTCATTCCCAGTCTCTATCTGTGTCTTTCCACTTCCTTCCCCTTTCTTCTCCTCTCTACAAGCATACACAAGCCTCTTTTTTTTCCTGCTCAACACTACTTCTATTAGTGTCTGCATCTCCTTTTCCCATTTCCTTTCTACCTGCCTGCTTCCTTCTCTGTTTGTCACAGTTCTGCCATGAAGAAGTTTCCAGAAGTAGCAATGACTCAGATTTTTTTCTCCCCAGACTGTCATTTAAACCCATATTAGTTTGGCACCTATCTGTTAGCAGCCTCGCCAACTTGTTAGAAGGCAGAGTGCCATCCTAACAGATGGTTGAGACTGTAAAAAGCCAAGAGACCATGAATGAGCATCAAAAGTGTTTGCTGAGGCCATAAGTCCCAGTTAAGACCGCCCAAACAGCTGTCTGTTCTAAGGTTATCCACCTATGGTTGAGGGGATGTGCCACCACTAATCCATCTCATTGTTGTTCCAACGTGTGTGAGAAAAGAAGATGAAAAAAAAAAAACTTTAAACTTTCTTCTGTAGTTGGAATAGACTAATAATCAGGAGATAATACAGAACTGCAATCCTGCTTCCATGTGTGTATCCTTTTTATTAACAAAGCTATACATTATTTCAGTTTTTAATGTCTTTTCCACAGAAAACTCTGTTATTTCGTTATTTAAAATTAACTTGTATCTGTCTAGCTTCATTTTGTCTGCTCATTTTGCCTTTAAGTTACTTTATTTGCTTTTCTCTGTTCTTTTAATCTGATTTTTTTCTACAATAAATTGTTTTATGAATCCTATGCATTATTGATATGCAGATAGCACATTTTGTAAAATGTTATATATTTTTAATAATAACACCCTGGTGCAAGTTGTGATTGAATGGAAGAAGTTTGTGCAGGACTGGCAACTGAACCACTCCTCTCCTACTTCAGGTCTTTACCAGTTCAAATATCATCTTCCTCAATCTGTTTTTCTCACTTTCATGTGATTTAAGGAGACAGAGAGTCTTTGTCTTGCTATACTTGAAAGTAAGAAAACAATGTGGAAGATGTAGGAATATTTGGTATTTAGATTAAGTAGACTGCAGCAAGATTAGTGCAATTTGTGGTAGAAACAGGAGTAATTAATCAAGATGCTTTTGTACAGAAAAGAGAAAAAAACTTGTGTTTACTTATACACTCCAACTGTCCAGATTTGTCAAGCACAGGCCCTTTCCACATGAGGGGGGCGAAACGCAGTGGAACAGGGCGGCGCACATGGGGATGGAGCTTGCCTTAATCTGGGTGGCTCCGTCCCTGTGGGGAGCAGCACGCGTTCGCCGCTCTACACACCGCCAGAGTCCAGCGGTGTCTGGCAGTGCCCAGAATGGTGGCCAGTGGCTTCCGGTGGAGCTTCGCCAATTGGGGCAGCACGCCAGCTGGAAGCCCGCCCCTGGGCAGCTCTGCAGGGACGCACTTGCGCACCCCTGCAGTTCTTCATGGGGCGCTGCGACGGGCTAGCGCACTCTTGTTTTAAAAAGACCACTTGAAAGGTGGTCTTTATAAAACACGCGGTGCCACCCCCGTGGCCGTGCGAGGGCGCTTTGAGGTGTAGAACCTCACCTTTTCAAACCGCCCTAGTGCACCCCGCGGTGTAGACGACCTCCTGGTGAGGTTGTCCCAGTACGGGCTATATCCCCGTGTGGAAATGGCCACAGTCTTGATTAATCCCCTGCCATCTGACTTTTCCAGTTGCTTTTAAAACATTCCAGTTTCTCTCTTCTCCTCCCACAGTCCCTCTTTGTCCTCAGTTGACTTCGATTGCTGCAAAGTGAATTCAAAATGCAAAAAGTATTTTGTACTCGGTTAATTCAGCAAGGGGGAAAAAGAGGATGAAACAGAATCCTCCTTCCCATGGACAACAGGATACTGCTATGGCCTCTTCTAGCTTGTGTGTTCTTCTGCATTAATACCTTTTGCCATCTTTACCATATTCTAATGTTGCTTGGCCCGTGTCCAGATTTTCACCTGTGATATGTTGTAAGGTTTGTTATTAAGTCAGGGAATTTACCCTGGGATAGGAAAGCAGATAGATAAAAGTAGCTGACCTTGTTACAGCACTTTCTAAAGATCTACCTCCCATTTGTAGGGATAAATTAACACCAGTTATTAGGGTTAACATCCAGTGACTGTTTCCTTCTCAGAGAAAAGGAACAAAAGGCTATCTTCCTGTGAAGACATAAATGAAACCAGTGGTACCTTCAATAATAACTGGGAAGAAGAAAATTCTAACATATGGTTTTGGAGACTGCGTTAGAAATTTCCTTTTCAAAAATCTTCTTTTCAGCTAGTCTTAAAGGTGCTACTGGATTCTTTTAAGTCTTTTTATGCTAAAGGAGACTAATATGTTTATCTTGTTAACTTCTTGAAGAAGGAGGCAGTGATCTCAAGAAAACAAAGGGCTTGAGTACATAGACCAAAGAAAAAGAGAGAATTAAACTACAGGTATTATCTATCTTCCATCTCCCTCCCTCCCTTATACACAGGTCGATGCCTCTTTACTTCCAACAGAAAGCGCACTAACAGACTAAACTTGCTCCCAAGTACATGCACACCACTTTGAAATTAATTTTAGAAATGCTTGAGGGTGAGAGTCAAGAAAATAGTATGGAGAACAGAACTAATCTTCAGAAAACTGACATGATGGGACTGGGACACCAATTCACCCATAACACAGCAATAGCCCCCTCCCATTCTTCTCTTTGTGTGTGTCTTAGTTGATGTCTTTCTGTTTCGCATTGGTACTCAGATGGCAACTGGATGGACATTTTGACCTTCTGTTTGGCTCACTTGTATTATGTGGTTCAATTACCTCATTTTGCTGTCATAAACGCCCACTACCAGATTTGCAATATATCCCACAAAAAACAGAACAAATCCACTTGACCACACATGAATGCATAAAGTCACTATCCACATTTCTAAAATATGCACAAACACAATTTGATCTAGCATCCTTTGCTTAAAAAAACAAACAAAAACAAAACAAAACAAAACAAAACACTGTTAAAATATTCAAGAGTGTTTTTTTCCCCATTAAAATAAGAAACATCCAGACAGAACCAATTCCCTTGCATTTTCCTTGAGTTCATGTGCCTTCCTTCCATGTATCTGGGGAAAAGACAAGGAGAGGGGAGGCCTCACAGACAGAGAAGGCATGTCTGTGCCTTTCCCCCATTCCTTTGCCCACATATGGACCCTTTCCTTTCATGCATCCAGGAAAAAGGCAAGTGAATAGGAGGAAGAAATCCCATGCATGTAGAAGGTGCCTGCATTCCTCCATCCATTTACCCATCCCATTTCCTTGTCTTTTGCCTGAGTGCACTGCCTTCCTTCTTTGTGCCCAAGGAAAAGGCAAGAGAATGGGGGAGAAAATGAATGGAAAGGTCAAGTGGGTGCCTTGTGAATAATCAAATATTGGAAGCACTTCAACTATCATATATAAATAAAAAGTTATCCCCAGAATGTTGGTATAACTGTGGGGGAAAATGAACTTATATCCATATGTGGTGGGAGTGCAGTAAACTACAAACATTTTGGAAGGAAATAAATCAAGAAATAAATAAAATATTGAGGGGAATTTAGAATTTAATAAGGAAATATGTTTTACATTACATGCTAAAAACTTAGAATTAAATAAGGATGAGGAAAATATAATAAAACAATTATTAAAAGGGCACAAGCTGTCATTGCATATCATTGGGATAAAAAGAAAGATGGGACCTTAGTAAATGGAAATACGATGTATCTGAATTTATGATGTTTAATTATTTGTCTTTTTTAAAAAGGATCTATATGGGACAACTGAAGGAGGATTTTTGGTTCAGAAATTGGAGAATATTGGTTGAGAACATAAAACAGAGAAAGGGATATGAGGATGTAAATAAAATAATTAAGGTGCTATCCTTTGTGAAACATAAACAAGAATAATAATAAATAACTAGACTGTTCCCTAGGGAGGGAGAGAGTGGGAAGGAGGGGCTAATAATTACAATTATAAAAAAGGAAGAAGAGGGAAATATTTGAGCATTTACATCTACATTAAATAATTGATTATATTATATTACAGAACATATTAATATATTAATATATTAGATATTGTTGTAATAATATTGTAACGTTACTGTGGCATTATGGAAATAGATGTAACTGCTGTTAAAATAAATTTTAAAAAATATTGAGAAAAAAAAGTTCATGAAGGTTGAACCCACAAATGTGAGGGGCAGGACTGTGATGATGATGACGACAGCGATGATGTTGACAGCAATAATAATGATAATGATAATGATAATAATAATATTTTATGACTACTTTCATAATATTTTATGTTAGAAATCAACACATAATGGACTAGGAAATTAACCAAAGATCAGTATCTATTGTGGCATACAAATGTGTACATTAACCTTATGCCTAATTATGTATGTGAACCTATAGAGATTCACATTCCCTTCCTCTCTCCGCAGTGGTTATAGCCCTGCTCCACATAGAAACCTCTCCCAATAACCATTCTGTGTCTGGTGGAGAAAGGTGGATAACACAGAAGCATCATGGCCAGACATGAGGTGAATACATCGGCTGTAGACACTTTCACAGAACCTTGACAGACCTTAGTGAGTGATGCAATTGCTTCATAACTGCTACGAGTCATAGTCACTTCTTTGATTATGACTTCTCCCTGCTCTTCACCAGCAATGAAATGGACAACAATGAACTGGGCGGGGGGGGGGCCTCTACAGCAAGTTTTGTGTGTGGTAAACAGCTCAGTATAGCATAGCTCCATATGCAGAACTACTACCCCACACTGAGCCATTCAAGATTTCAGCCAGTGTGTGGTAGGTAGCACCTTCAGTAATGTGCAGTAATTTTGAAACAGTACTTGTGTATTATATGCCCGATCCTTCATATAAGAAACAGTTATTATCAATACACAGCAGTATACTTGTGAAGGGCTGGAGAGTATCTTCATCCAAACAAAATAGCATGCTCAATTTTGGACTAGCTTTAAGTCTGATGCATCGAGGGACTGTAGATTTATTTCAGCATATGGTGGTGTTTATTTATGAAAAAGGCTTCCCATATATTTATGAACACATCCCAGTGACTCACAAATCTTCAACATCCACAGAGGAATAAAAGGTGGTAAAAAGGGGGGGGAGATGAGGGTAGCATAAGAAAATATTCACATTTCTGTCAGCCAATGCAAAATCACATATGGACTACTGGCATTCTCTTTTTCCAAGTTATAAACATAACTCTCTCTCTCTCTCTCTGTCTCTCTGAAGCAGCCTAGAAGTATCTGTTTGTAGTACAGCTCAAACTACAGTACTTAGTGTCAGTAATTCCCCTGTGTTTCTACAACCCAATGTTAAGTCTATAGCTGCAGCATCAAAAGTTCTCTGTCAGCACTTTGTGAACTTCTGTGTCAAGAAGATAGATGACATCATATCATATTTTGCTTCAGGCACATTTGCTTACTTTTCTAACTTCTTCCCTCCCTTCTTCTCTCTCTCCCTTCCTTCCTTCCTCTCCTTAGTCTCCTGAATACTAGCGTCAATAGATATACCTTAAAATAATCAAAGAAAATGCTTCCAGACATTTGATGTGGTATGTGTTAATGACACTGTGATACAATTATGGGGCTGTGATCAACAGCCTCAGAAATGTGCTATTAACCTGTCAACAAATATCACAAGAATCAGTATAAATATTCCTGTACTAATGGATCAAGCAAACACACTACAGATGTCATCTTCTTGTCAGAGAGACACAAGAAGGTGAAGAACATCAACTCTTGTCTATTCCAGTACCTACCATGAAAACACTTTATTACATTCTAGATTGTGAAAATTTCATTTCAGTTTGTTTTTCATGGCAATTTGCCAAGAAATGACAAAGTTCTTCATATCTGAGAGTAATCTAATAAATTAAATTCACCCGTTTATTAATCAATCATATTTGGGACAACTTGAAACTAACAAGCTCATACATTCAGGCAGAGGGCTTTCAGTGCTTTGCTCTTCAAAGTCTGGCTTTGAATTTCATGTTGGTGCTGAACTAGTAGAATTGGAAATAATAATCAGAATTCTAGATCTGCCTCTTAGTCAAGGAGAAGTAACTTAGTGACATCTCCTGCTCATCTTCCACCCTCATCCACCCAAAAAGCCATCCACCACATTGGGTGGTAGAGGATTGGGCTGCAAGGAGAGACCATTTCCAGCCTCCCACCAGTGAGTGAGTCTGTGACAAGGAATTGCAACAGGCATTCTACTCTGATACTGCAGGTTAAGTCTCTAGTGGGAAGGGGAATCAATGCCATCCTCCTTGCATCTCAATTACCAGCTAAATATGTTTATCAGCCACCTGGCTCCTGGCTCTTAAGGCAGACTGAGAGCTGCTGGATATCAAGGTGGGTTGTGATTCCACAGGGTTAGTAAATACAGAAGAGTTGTAGATTTTTAACTCTAGGTTAAGAATTCAGAACTTCAATATAGAATACCAGCCAATTCCTGAAAACAGTGAAAAAATAATGAAAAATAATGTTTCTTGAATCCCAGGAAACCCTGATGAGGAGAACCAAGGACTGATGATAATCTTCATAGTTCAGGATTTACTATGTATAAACTTCACACTTTTTCTACAAAGAATGGTCTTTTCTGCACAAAAATTTATATCCCTGCTATGAATTGGCAGACTGCCTCTTTCTCCTCATCTGCAAAAGCTACGTGGCATACAGACACAAAATGTTTCTCTGGATGAGTGCCATGGCCTATCTGTATTCCTTCCAACCGAGAACCTTCTCTGAAAGGGGAGAGAGAGATTCCTAATTTGATTGGGAAAGGAATGTGAGTCCTTTCTTCAGTGCCATTTAGTTGGTCTAAATTACTCCCTCTGGCTGATGTTTGTTAAGAAGGAAGAATAATATCTGTGACACAAGTGCTTGTGTTTTCTCTCCCTAGGAAACGAACAGCATCATAAAGAAGGTGCTTTAGATTGGAAAAATGGCTGTGACAGAAAAGCTTAAAGGCGTAAGTCCCTTAGCCACTTCTTAAATCAGATTATTATAGACATGCAGAATTACCAGCCCTATATTGTCACTTGTCTCAGGAAGAAGAAATTTCACAATATTGTGTCAGACAATGGATACCGGCCTTGAGAAACAAGATGCATTGGAGTGATATTTGTATTTATCTTTCTCCTTCTTCTGCACACACTTTAGCTGCATTCTTGTCTACCGAGTTTTTCTTTGAACAATGTACATACCTCTCTCTTCCAGAGATCTGACAACCAGCAACTATCAAACAAAGTTGATAGTCGGAGTTGTAAATAAGTGTTTAAAACCAAACTAAGAGTAATAAAACAACCCAAGGCCAGGACATAGAAGGAAGCATGTATCTTAGTATGATAAGTAATGCCTTCAGATTATGTTTTTTCATAGTTGTACAATGTATTCTCTTTGTTGAGCAAGGCTCAAGGCTAATCCTCATTCACTTTTGTCTCTCACAGGAACATAATTGTGTAGAGTGTCTGCATCCTCCTCTTAACTGTGGTTGTAACGTCTAAAACCAAGCAGCATTTTCCACACTAAGAGCACAAGTGGCTTCTATAAATCTAGTCTGGGGCCCTCTCCACATTACAATGTTACAGTGCTATTATTCCACTTTTAACATCCTATGGAATTCTGGGATTTGCAGTTTAGAGAGGGGCATTTAAAATTCTCAGCCAGAGAGCTCTTTGGCTTCAATAAACTACCATCACCAGAATTCCACAGGATGTTGAAAGTGGAATAGTAGCGCTATAACAGTGTAGTGTGGAAAGGCCGTCAGAGATGCTTCTTTTGGCTAGCATGAGTTTGTACCACTTTTGGATCTATAGAACTGTGTTTCAATAATTCCTACCAATGGGTGATGGCTGAGTCCATCACAGTGAAAATTATGAATAAATTTCAGTATAAGACAGCCTGAGGAAGATTCACCTTCTGTGAGAGGTTTTGCCTCATTATGAAAGTGAGGCCTCAAGTATTTCCTCTACTATTCTTCACACAATTTTGAAAATATATTTTTAATAATTATTTCCATTGTCAAGCTAAATACACACAGAGAATAAGCCATAACAAAAGCAACAGGCCTATGGGTCACAGCGATATAAAGAAACCCTTTTAGGTCTATGCAACAAGGCAGCTGTTTTACTTTTTGTGCGTTTGCAGTGAAAATTGGTCTCAAAAATATACAGATTTTCAGACAACAGTGTGTATGTGTGTTTACATGTGCGTGCATACATTTTCATTATGTGCAGAAGCATGAAACAAGTAAAGTTGACATTCCCAATTGCAATAGAAGGAAAAGTCTGGCTACCAGCATAAGATCTAAGATACAAGATTTATCATGTGTCAGTGGTTAGGATATTGCATCCTATGCTATGTGGTGTTAATACTGGAAGTCTCGATGGTAATTGGGCTTTTATTTGTTTGATTTACTTTGAATATGAATTAACCTATTCTGCACTTCCCTAAGTAGTGGGGAAATACACAAACCAGGATGCAATTATCCTTCAGATTTCCCATTTCTCTCAGTTTTGCAGGACTGTTCTGTAGCCAAAGATCCATACATCAGGGGAAATACTTATAGAAATCTATTCTTCTGTGTATGTTTGTGGATAGTAGGGTGTGTGACTGTAGACACAAGTGTTTTCAAAAGTGAGACAGAAAGATTTGTTCCTGCTATCATGTTGAAAATAAAAGAGTCAGTTACTGTTAATCCTTTGATATTGTGCCCTGCTAAGTTGTTTTAAAATATCATAGGTTTTAGTGGAATCTGCATAAGCACAATGAGATACAGAGCAGCAGCCAGGAAGCAAACTTGCTTTTGAACAACATGGTTATATCTCTGCTCAATTAAGTATTAATTCTTTTAAGGTCCATTTATTTGAATGAGAAAGTTAAGCATATGGTTAAATCTCTCTTACCGAAATTAGTGGAACTTAAAAGTCCTTACTTAGACTGAATAGTTCGCTTAATGTGTTATGCATTTTACTTTGGTTGAGGGCTGGCTTGTTTGTTTGTTTCCATACAACAGAAGTTTCTGAGGGAAGTAGGATTGGAAGGTTCTGCTACAAAAAATACAATTAGGAAAGCGGAGCGAGGAGTTTGAGGGATTCTAGACTTGCCAGATGAAATAAAGCACAGGCCTCCTTTCCCATGAATGCTGAAATTCTCCCTTCTACACAACTATTGAAGAGATAGTCCCTTAATTTTACCTTGCAAATCTAAGAAACATTGAATGAAAGGCAACACTGAGGAATGGAGGTGTGGATTGAAAATTCCTCCAGATCAGTACTACACAAGGAGAATTTCCCTGTGCTTCTTGAATTAATTCATAATTGGGAAAATGGCAAGGTGTACAGGGCAATGTAACTGTTGCCCAGGGAAAGAATCAACCTGTAAAGTATTAAATTACCTCTAACTTGAGAGATGATTTGCTTTTGTAGCTCTATGGTACTTCTCAGCATTAGTTAGCAAAATATTATTTGAAAGAAGGACTATTAATTTTTAGAGAATTCTTGATTCATTTATTTTATTACAGCACCCCCCCCCCGAAGAACTCTCCCTTCTTTCAAGACACATAGCATCAATATTGGATAAACTTCACACCAACTCATTTTAGGCCAGTACAATTCAGTTGAGTATTTTATGAACACAAAGCAGAGTTTCCCTTTTATTATACTTGAAGGCATTTTTAAAACTGTCAGTCAAGCAGCTGATCTGAGTTCCTCTGAGAAAGGATACATCAATATATTGCCCTTGTAGTTTTTGAGACTTAGTCCCTATAGTTATTAAACTTCTGTGAAAGCTTCGAGTTCCTGATCTGTCAACCATATTTAGAGTCATGACACAGTTCCATTTCCCTACTTGGAGTGGTATGTGTGTGTGGAATCTTAAGTCTTAGGAAAAAAGAAGTTTCTTTGGCTCAAAAAAAAAAAAAATTGTAAATGTTTTCCCCCCTTCTTTTTTTTCTTTTTTTGCTGATTGATAGGTTAACAATTCCTTGAAGCATACTCTAAATGTCATAGACTAGCTCTTGCAAAGCAATCAACAAAGTCTTATGGTGCTTACCATGTTACAGATCTTCCAAAAGATGGATTTAGCCTATTGCTGATCCTGCATGAGGAAGCTCTCTTTTAAAAACGTGTGTGCGTGTGTGCGCACCCGCACATGCATGCATGCCTGCAAGTATATGTCTTACAGCAAGCTTTTTCCTGGAAGTCAGTCTGATCCCCAGGGTCTTTTTATACAAGGCCTCGGCAAAGGGGAACAAACTCTCACATATCTACAGTAGCTGACATGTTGGTTCTTGACAATAATAAATGGAGACATAGCAATGGGTTGGGAGGAAAAAATAGGAAATTGATTCTTTATGGTTTATCAGCTTCTTCGTAGGAACATAAAGAACTCACAAATTTACTGTACCCAACTTTGTACAAGAATCACACTCAGAACTTACAAATAGGAAGAGTAAAAGAGCTGGGACTGGTGCCAAGCTCAAGCCTTCCCACAGCATAGTGCTTCCAAAGCCTTTGGATGCTGATCATCACCCCTTCCCTAAACACTGCCTTCAATTGTCTCTGTCACAGGCACCCACTTCCATGAATGCAACCAGAATGACCTACTAGTCCTATAGCAACTAGACACCCTTCAAATTGGCTTTAACCTGGAATATTGTGCCCATGCTAAACTCTGCTGGAAGAAGTGTGGCCAACATTTTGTGTATGCGTCTTCAAGTTGCCTGATGATCTATGGTGACTCCATGATTATTCATAGGGTTCTTTTAGGTCAGGAATACTCACAGGTGATTTTACCACCACCTTCCTCTGAAATATAGCCAATAGCACCTGATATTCATTGTACCCTCCAGGGCTTAGCTTCCAAGGTCATGCAGGAGCTAGTGCCTTTAGATTATTTAGCTTCTGTTACAAATCACGTAATAAAATGCCCAGCTAGCCATTTGAAATCTAGATGCCTCAAAATGACCACTAGGTAAACTATCCACTGAGTAAAATCTGAGAGGTGATTGGTAACTAGAATTTGCCTAGGCTTATGCCATTGGGAGGTGACATTAGATATCATTTGTGATGACAGTGTGACCCCTGTTAGTGCAGCATCAGACACATTGTGGAATCCTATGGGATGAGTCTAAGGGTCATAGCAAACACGTTAGAGGAGGGATAAAGATGATTTTATACATCAGTGAGATTTTCATTCTGTGCATCTTTGACCCTTTCCACACATTCCGTGGAATTTGCACTGCAGTGTTTCCGGGTGGTGTTTTTTTTTGTCCGTGCTACCGTGGACAACAGTCTATTGTCATTTCCACACGTTCCATGGAATTTGCGCAGCGAATGTGATTGGTAGCTCTTTTTTTAAAAAATGGCCCCATGCGTCATGACGTGCGTGCTCACGTCACGCCCCGCAGTTCCTCCCACAATGACTCCCTCCTCCCATTCCTCCTGCTAGCCGTAAAATAAACCGTGTCGATTTTTTATTTTCGCCCCCTATCTTGGGGGAATGGTTTTCCGCACCATAGCTGGGTGGAGTGCAGTTTTTCTCCCTATCTCTGGTGGGTTCTCGCGCCCGTTTTCTGCTTTTATCTTTCCCTGTGAGCGATGGAGGAAGAGGTGTTTCTTGAAGTTGAACAGCCCATTTTAGCTGTATTCTGGCTTCTTGGAGTTGTGCTGGCTGAACTGGAACATCTATGGGCTAAAGACTTCACAAGGAGGCGCCGGCGATTGGCTTTTTATTGGTAATGCTGTGGAGAATTTAAGCTTTTCTGTGCCGCTGCTTGGAGGCTTCTTGCGGTGCGTTCCAACCTCTGAAGCTGTCCACGCCCACAGCCCGCCCTCCAATTACATCATGCACGAATCAGCACGGTACGAGGGGAAAAACACCTTTTCCCCGTTTTTTAAAAAGCCCGCGTGCTGACTGTTGGCGACTTAACCGGGCGGATTAAGGTGTGGAGCTTGCCAATTATGTACAAACTAGCACACTCAATCATGTGGGTGATGTCCATCAGAGCTTGCGCTGCCCCATTTTATTTACCCCATGTGGAAAAGGCCTTAGTGTGTGTGTGTGTGCGTGTGTGTGTGTGTGAGAGAGAGAGAGAGAGAGAGAATAAGAGAGAGGGGGACAGAATAAGAGAGATCTCTACTTCCTAGCTTTTGCTGAGATGATGTCATACTGCCTTTCTTAAAATAATTGTAAATAAAAGACCTTAGCAACAGATGCAATGTTAATGCTGAGATAAGGCATTCTCCTGATTGTGGGTGGTTTACAGTTCTATAGAATGTATGGAAATGTCATCATCCTCTTTCATACACCTTTAACTAAAGTCTGTGTTTTCAGTTTAAATCAGTGTATCTTTAGATATCTGGAAAATGATGGTGCATAGAAAATAACTGAGATTCCAAACATGGTTCCTTCAACACCCCGTTCTCTGTATTCCTGGACATATGTCATTGAACTGCAATTCCTATCACCTCTCGACTCCCTAGACCATTGTGAAAAATACTGGGAGATGCTGTTGAACAATATTTGGAGTTCCACAATTGTAAACCCCTGCTGTATTCCTGCATAAAGCAATATGAAGTACATTGGCATTTATGAAGAATGCAGGCACAGTAAGAGGAAGCAGTCCATTTTAGTGCTTAATTCCAACAAAAGTGGAGGATTAGACTTTATATGACATGCATCAAATAAAATCATGATATTTTTGTATTAATGGAAACAAAGATGTGTCAATGGGAAGGCAAAAATGAAGGTAAAATTAATCTCAAATCCCACCTTGAGGAGCAAGTGTGATATAACAACTTGGTGGCTGTGAATCCCTGTCTGTTAGCATACTTAACATGCCATGTGTGTAAGCAGTAGGAACATCACAAGGTGTTAAAACTGATAATTGCAAATGGGTTGTGATTTGGTGTAATTTACAATATTTCACTGAATAGTTAAAAATATTATAACTATTAATAACTGTCATCATATGTCTTGCTACTTTTGCTACAAAAATGTTAAAATGTTTACTGTTCCAACCGTACTGTTTTCTGAGGAAAGCAAATCTGGCCACTGTCACCCTGGCTTTGGCCACATCCCAACTAGAGCAGAGCTACTGGGGGAAAGTTGCTGAGATACAAAGGAGGAATCTGAGAATATCACTTCTACTATTCCTGTGGTGTTATTGTCACGTGAGTAGATTCCAGTCCTGGAAACTCTTGATTCATCCTTATTTTCATTATTATTGTTGCTGCTGATGCTGTTGTTGCTTTTTACAGAAACTAATTTACAATCAAATCAATAAATAAATCAACAGTGTTCCTCTAAATTTTTTCACTTGCATACCCTTTGTCAGTTTATTTCCATAAATTGTACATGCACAAACTGCACCGCCATGTCCTTTCTGTGAGGGGAAAACAGGGTTCCTCAGAAAGCTTCTTCAAGCTCTGAGGAGATACCCCCACAGCCATGGAGAGAAATGCAGTGTGTCAGGCCAGCCACCCTCTTCAGTCTCTCTATCCCATTGTGCCCTGTTACCTTCTAGACCAGTGATTCTCAACCTGTGGGTCCCCAGATGTTTGTAGACTTCAGCTCTCAGAAGCCCCAGCCACTATGGTCAATGCTCAGGGCTTCTGGGAGCTGAAGTCCACAAACATCTGGGGACCCACAAGTTGAGAACCACTGTTCTAGACATTGTCCACACTCTCAGGATCCAGTTTGCTTCCAGATGAATTCACAGGAAAGAGTTACTGGTGCTATCTGTCCCACCCTCAGATGGATTTGAGGTGGAATTGGATGTTTCCACCAGGTATAATCTCTCCTCATGGAGAGGAATACAAAGAAGAGGGAGAGAAGATCATGTGCATGTGAGGTTCAAGAAGCCACTTTGCATGGGCAGGGTTAGGGTTGAGGCAACTCAAATAGAAGGTTGTGAGTGCATGTGCATGTGAGAAAGACTCCATTTTTATGCTTGTGGGCCAACAGCAGCTGGAAGTTCAGTTTGTGTGCCACTTTTCTCTTTATCTCTAAGATCCCTTCATCTCTTACATTTCTGGGACAGGACCACCAGTACCATGGGCAACCAAGGACTACAACAAGTTGTGACATCCTCTGAGAATGGCTTATACTTTATACTTTTTCTGCCATTATTCAAATTTTCCTTGTTTGTACTCCTGGGGTTATACATACCCCAGGTTGGGAATCATTGCAACAAGCAAGCAAGCAAGCAAGCAAGCAAGCAAGCAAGCAAGCGAAAGAAAAAGAAGAGGGAAAAGAAACATACAATTAATATGCAGTAGGGCTCTGACCCTGTCCCCCAATACTGACTCTAATGAAAAGAAAAAGAAAAAAAATATTATTCTATCATTACAGATCCAACTAAATAATTTTATTAAAATTAGTAATAACCAAAGCCATAGATTATGATATCATTAGATTTCTTATTGCTCAAAAAAAAATAAATTCCAAAATCTGTTTCCAATATTTCAAAAAGTCTCCAATTTTCTTTAGAATCCATGCTAATTTGCCCATTTATGCTAACTCCATGACCTTAACAATATATTCTTCCATCGTGGATCCTTCAATCCATTTCCAACTTTGAGAAAACAATATTCTTGCTGCTGTTGTCATATTTCAAAGAAGTGATCCATATTTATTATCCAGTTCTTTATCCATTATGCCCAAAATAAACATTTCCGGTAAAATTACAAAATCTACCTTTAAATTTTTTGGGATTAACATATAAATCTTAGATCAGAAACCTTTTGCCACCATATATGAAAAAAGGAACCCTCCTTAACTTCACATCCTCAGAATTAATTTGAAACATTCTGTGTGTTTTTGACAGCTTGAGTTTAGATATCAGCTACATATTTTAAATTACTGCATAAAATAAATTTTATACCTTTGGACCACATTTCCCCCATACATCCATATGGATGTTATGTCCAAATTTTGGGACCACCTTATCATGTATCAATTTACAGGCTTATCTTCTGTCTCTAGTTTCAAATGCCATTTGTTAAACTTTTTAAATTATATGATCATCACCCTTACACAACTGTAAATAAAACTCATTTTCTCTAACCTCTATGGCTGCATTTCTCTTTTCTTGATTAAATCTGTCATCTTCTAATTATTATCTCTCTTGATTTAAAGTTCCAGTTATCTTGTTCAAAATACAAAAAAATCATCATAGAGCAACCATCTTCAATTTTTAACCAATTCTTTCCTAAAACAGGCTTCCTGTGGTGAAATGGTTGATATTATCTTAGGAAAAAGTTGTACAAGATCTTTTCTAACAGATGATTTTTTTAAAATCCTTCCAGCAGCTCATTTTTTTTACCTTCAAATTCTTTTATTTTCAAATTGCATACACTAACACAAAGAAGAAAAAAGAAATCACATTATATGAAAAGAAGCCAATACAACCTAATAGAATACCAGAAGTACAAAAATTACATACCGTTTTCAATTTCTCATTGATGAATATTCCCAATACCAATATAAAGTAGGTAAAATAAAATAAAATAAAATAGACTCTATGATCCAGACTCCAAAATAATGGCTATCCACAATCTCTCGATGCAATTACTGACAAAGCCCTCCATCTCTTTTCCAGATAGTTACAGGCATCTCCCCATTCATCTTGGTATCTGTTCAAATTTTTATCTTTTAACAATATAGTGAGTTTATCTATTTGCATTAAATTGTATATCTCATACAACCATTCATCTATTTCTGGTACTTTCACTTTTTTTCCAATCTCTGGCAAATAATAATCTGGCTTTAGTTATCAATAAAGTTCTCAATAAATCCTTCAATTAGCTCAACCAGGTTCAGCAAATAACATTCAGGTAACATGGGGAAGTTTGTATTTAACATTTTTGAAATTTCTATATGGATTTTTTTCCAGTATATTTTGGCTGTTTTGCAATCCCACTAACGATGAAAAAATGTCCCTCTTTCAGCCTTACACTTCCAAACATTTATCATTATTCCCTTTATAGATCTTTGCAAGTTTTATTGGTGGTAGATAGCATCTATTAAACATTTTATAATAATTTTCTTTAGACGTTTGACATCTTGTAAAATTCAGGTTTTTCCATGTTTGTTCCCAGTTTTGTAATTCAATTGGATGCCCAACATTCTGAGCCCATTTAGCCATCGTATTTTTAATCTCCTCCTGCTCGAGATCCTATTTTAATAATACTTTATAAAATTTTGAAGTTAACTATTTATCTCCTCCATCCAAGATAAAGTCTTTTCATTTATCTTGCCTTCCCTACATTCCTGATTTAATCTAGAGAGCAAGCGACTGTATAGGAACCATGTACAATCAAACCCCTCTTCTAGGAGTTCCTCTCTTTTCTTAAACATAAGTGTGCTATCTTCAAATTTTACCAATTATTTATAAGTCCACCACCTCTGAATTTTAAGCTCATCTCGGTGAAAGGCTTCTATAAGAGATATCCATAGGGGGACCTTAGGGCATAATTGCTCTTTGAACTTTTTCCATGTAAAATATAAAATTTTCCTTAAAGGATGCTCAAAAAATTCTTTTTGTGGTTGTTGTTTTTTTAATACCAGAGATAATAATGCAAACCATTATCAATACCTGCTCTTTTGAAAAGCAGAATTTTGCTGTGTTCTAATCTTATATAATCTGTAATCCAGCACAAAATCTTAGCATGTAAATAAAGCCTGAGATCCCGGAATCCTAGTCCCCCTCTTTCTCTAACATCAGTCATGAAAATCCATTTAATTCGAGATTTCTTCCCAGAATGATTTTTAAATTCAGTATATGCCTTAATTTTTACATATCAAAGTTAACCATGCCAACCAAATCTTAAATTTTGACCTTCAAGTTCCAGGAATCTCATATCTCTAAGTAACATCCATTACTTTTACCATACAAAACAACAGGTCTCAATTATAATTTGACATTAGGGTATCTGAAATCTCCCCTTTCCTGAGCCTTCTGCAGTGTTTAAAACTTAATTCTGGGTTTCTTTACCAGACAAATCTAGAACCCTCTTTTTGACAGTGCAAAAAATTTCTTATAGTAGGGAAAAATAAAAGCCTTGGGAAAATGTTTGCTTTTCTTATTGTGATTCTACCCAAAAGAGAAAAATTTAACTCTCACCATTTTTCTAAGTATGTTTCAGTTTCTTTCCAGAGATTTTCATAGTTCTTTTCAAATAATAGTTGTGCATGACTGTAACTCCCAAATATTTAATCTCCTTTTTTCCACTTTAAAATTTGAAAAAGCAGTTAGTTCATTGTCCTCTTTTAAAGTCATAGTTTTTATCAAGAATTTTGCTTTACCACAATTCACAATTTCTGACACTATCATAATCTGAATTAGTTCTCATTGTGTGTTTTTTCTATATCTGATAAGGTTTCTAGGTAAAAGGGTTATGGTTCTTGTTCACTTTTTCTCTTCTACAGATCCATTAGAAATATAGTAGCCTTATCTGTGAGGAAAGGTTGGACAGAATCTAAGGCACTTTCTGCACATGCAGGGGGAAACAAGGGAAAATGTGCTGAAATTGAGCTTACCGGCAGCCTGGTAAGTCTGTCCCCATGCGGAGCAGCGCGAGCTCGCTGTTTCGCAGTTCCTGGCATCCAAAATGGCAGCTTTCAGTTGGTGGAGGCTCTTTTCATTTATCTTCCCTTCTCCACCAACTCTCCACCAACCAGAGAAGCTCGCCAGCCGGAAGCCCGCCCCCTGGTGTGTGCCTGCAAATCTGCACTGGAGCGTGGGAACAGAGTGGCATGGAGTGGAGTGCTCCATGCTTTTGAAAAACCTGTAAAAACAGGTTTTTAAAAAGCATGCTGTGTGACCAATTCGGGTCGCTCTGGAGCGGACTGAGGCGTGGAACTGCGACAAGTAGTCCGACCCAGTCCACTCCCAAGGTGCGGACAACCTCTATCAGTGGTCGCACCACTTTGTACTACTTACCCCATGTGGAAAGGGCCTAAGTCCAAATAAAATATGTATGATGTAAATTAAAGTTTGCACCTGGAGAAGACAGTGGATGATGCAATCCCATGTAATACCTGCATGAGTCATTGGGTTGTGTAACCAGGGCAGGAAGGTTGCATCATGCCTCTAGCAAGGGCTGCTAGAGTTGCATCAGCAATGGCTGTATATAAGAGGCTGTGTCCTAACACTCTAAGCCCTCTTGATGTCTGGAGAGTGGCCGGAGGCTATGTTCTGCATGCTGCTGAATGCTGAATACTCCGTTGGAGAATTGTATGTACTGTATGTATTGTAACTCAAGAGTAAAGCCTCCTGTTGGAAGATAACATTTGCGTGGGAGTATTTTTCCTGGCTTCAAGGTTTTTGCTGCTAATGTCTAACACTCTGCTGGGGCGCTTCAAGCTGTGTGAGGAAACTCTGCTGTATGGTGATTTTTAAACACTTGACTGTGGTGAACTGTCTTTTTTCCAGAGCTCAGTGCTGGAGGGAAGTGCTACCAGGATTTTTGTGTAGCTCCCATCATCCACCATCCCTCTGACATTATCCTTTTTTTTTTTTTACCTGGCAACCCTGCCTAAGGATGAAACCTGTAAATGTTATCCTTGTGAATGAAACAAAGAAAAGACATTGCTAAGTCATCCCTAACAAGGATTTGTGTTGCTATTATTTGCCATCAACTTGAATTTGACTTATGGCAGCTCTATGAATCAGAACCCTGATTATCAACTGCCCCACTCAGAACTTGCAAATTCAATCTACCTTTCTCCTTATTTTCCTATTGCCTTTCGCTATACCAAACATTACCATTTTTTTTCCAATGAGTCATGTCATCTCATGACATGTTCAAAGTATTACTGCCTCACTTGATATACTTTGGATTGTTTGCTTGTTATCCATTTAGATAGTAGTTTTGTTACCCCAAAATGTGGGTGATTCAGGGGTCCACCTGTGATGCCAGTACTTCTATGTAAAGGTGGGGAGTTATTAGCTCAAATTAGGAAACCTGTGGGGGTGGAGGGTAACCTAACAAGATCTTTGGACCAATATTTATGGGGCCTCATGCAGGGAAGAACCAGCCAGATATTCAAAAGGCAAACTAAAGTGTGATTTATTGAGGAAAATCTAATTACTTACACACAAGATCCAAACAGCCAGTCACTCACAGAAAGCTAACTGAAGGTAAAGGGAAGAAAGGTTGATAGAAAGAGTTCAGGGAGTAGGTGATATTTACCAATCTAGAAGAATAGTGAAGAAACAGTGATATGGCTTAGACTTGTCTAAGCCCAGTACACAATCTGGAATCAGAGTGGCAAAGTGGCTACCAACAATTGATGTGATGCAAGCTGGCAGATCAAAACTAGGGGGGTTTATACACAATTTCTACCTTAAGGGCATGGGTGCAAATGGCTCTCTGGCCAAGTAAACAATGAAGTATGCAGAGTGGACAATGTAGTTGAGAATGAGCTGATGGTTTTAGTGTAAGGTGTCAAAAGGGACTAATGTCTGTTTGATAGTTCAGTGTTTGTGGATGGGTTGAGGATAATGGAATAGATTGCAGGGAAAAAGAGAAGAGGACTTGAGACAAGCAGTCATCTGGTGGGAATCTTCTTGTCATTATTGTTTAAGAAAAGAGTGTTGTTAAGGCTGGTAACAGCCTATTATCATTGGAATTTCCTTATGATTTCCTGGCTATGACCTGGCTATACCTTAGAGGATTCTTCTTGATCTTAGAATTCATAAAACATGTGTTTGGCCAGCTTTCCTCTTATCCAGCAGAGCCATCCAGCCACAACAGAATATAATTTATTTTTATATCAATTTTGATGTATTCCAATTAAACCATATCAAAACAAAGAGGTGTACGGCTGCTAACAATTTCTTCAACATTTAAAAGTTTATGCTCTCACATTCTTTCCATTCTGAATATGGATATATTTGCAAAGATAGATAAACTATGGCACTTACCATACCATGGCATCATCCTGGCATGGAACACATTGCTGCCAGTCCATGATTTGTGCCATCACACAATGTCATTGCTGTCCTGCTGCTGTTGCATCCACAGCCATTGTGATAGTGCCATAAACTGTTATGGGAAAAAATCTAGTAATGGCTTCCCTTTGCACAATGATCCTGTTGGCTGCAGGTGTGTAGGAAGGGTGAAAGCACTAGCAAGTGCTCCCTTCTGAAATACAGCCCAGGGAGAGGCCAGCTGTACTGCAGAAGGAAGGAGAGTGTCCCAAATGCTACCCATCTGCCAGCTGCAGACCGGTGCCATGGGGAGCGTTTGGGTCCTGATCCAGTGGGATCACAGTGGGGCTATGCGAGATCATGGCATAGTGAGGTAACAGCCTATGATAAATCTGAATTAGTTCCCATTGTGGTAGATTCTACATCGCCTAAGTATAGGCTTGCAGGTGAAATAAGGGGCCAGGCTCCTTTCCCACTAATGGCCAATGGTATTACTTCTCACACAAGATGAACTGAATTGAAATTCTTACCCATCTCTTAGAAAGTTATAGTCAACGTGTGAGTAGCATTACTGTGGAGCACTGCCAAATTTTCAGCATATACACCTAGCCAAGTGAGTATCGATCTTTTGGAACAGAAACAGAGTAGCATCTCCAAATTTGCCAAATTTCTTTCCTAACTGCCCCCGCAAATCTCATCATATGACTCCATTCCTGAACATGCTTCATCTGCTAAACTTCAACATGTGTTGTGCTGATGAATGCACAGGATAAGGGCTAATAATAACATTTGTGTTCCTGGTGAAAAACTGTTGTTTTAGTAGAACTTCTCCAACCTTGCTTTGTTACAGAGGACATGTCATATCTCACTGCATGAATGTCTTACTACTGCTTGATTGGATTGTGAATAAATGATTCATAGGTATTTCAGGTGAGATAGAGGAAGAGTATTTTGCTCTGCAAATACTTCTCTTTAAGTCCAAAGCAAAGTCTTAAACTGCCAAAGAGAGCCCTTGGGAGCTTTTGGTATGGTGTGCTGTCATTATAACATTAAGCTTTTATAAGTCTTGTATGAGAAACAGAGAGAGAGAGAGAGAGAGAGAGAGAGAGAATGATTTCCCCCTCCTGCTTTAAACTCTACAAAGAAGAGTGTTAGTTCCTCTGGTGCTATATGAAATCAAATTTCTGCAAGGTTATCATTTAAGATGATATTTGGCTTTTATTTCTCTGTGCTGATGCGGGAAAACCTGCATTGCCTTATTAGTAAAAAAAGAGAATATATACTGTACACCACTCAGCTTCTTTCCTCAAGCTTCAGCTGCCCTTGATCATTGCAAAAAGAGTGGGTGTCAACTGAAATGTGGCTCAGGAGTTAAAAAGGAAAGTTCTTCAATTATGAGAGAGAGATATGAGAGAGAGAGAGAGAAGTACAAGCCTGAATGCCTTTCCAAATGACAAAGCAGTTCAATACACTCCTATCACTATGTCCTCTTCATTCTTAAGTTTGAGCATATGTATCACATTCTTTGACACTTTCAAAGGTGCTAGCATGTATTTGATTCCAGTTTTTCAAGGTGATGAAATGTTATCAGTTTTCTTGTCTCGCCACATTTGGATCAGAATTACTGGCCCTGCTAGTCCTATAATGCATTGAAGTTTAGCAATTGAAGCCTTTGCCATCACTGTCTCCACACGTTTGTTAAGTCCTGCTGTGTAAAGACAGAGGAGCAGAGCTGGAATAGTGGTAAGAAAATCATAATTTGAAAGTGAAGAGGCCATATACATGCATACATATATTTCAACCAGTCCTAAGTTGTACATAAGGTTTCATGAAGGCACCACTTTAGGGACATGCCTTGGAAAACCTCAGAATACTTGAGCATTGTTATGAAAATCAGAACTTCCTTTCAAAACCCAGAACTTGGAAGCACTACTTTTTTGGACAACAGCTTCCAGAAACAATATGGGTGCTGTTGTAGTTGTAGTTGTAACTGTTTCTTTTTCTTTCCGGCAATGGATTTGATCTTCACTGTTTTTGGGAAAATTTCCAAAATCCTAAGAATGGTATCTGGCCTTGGTATTGGCCCCATTCCTAAAATGTATGCTCTTAGATCCTTCCAAATCTGGAATTCTCCATGTCTGCTTCAACACCTTACTTGTTCTTGATAAATAAAATCTCTCTGTGTATAGACACAGATATTTTTGTACAGATATCTGTGTATAGACAGATATTTTTATCTGTCTATTTATCCAACCGTCCTCCCCACTATTCTCCATCCAGTTATATTTTAGTCTACCCAATTATATCAACCACTATAGTGAACTGACTTCCTCTTCCATCTTACCTACCCCTTTCATTCCCACTTCTCCTCACTGATATCACCTTATTGACATAGAAAGTCTTAGGAAGAGTGAGGAATAGTAGATGATGATGATGATGATGATGATGATGATGATGATGATGATGAATATATCTTTCTCCTGGCAGTGGGACTTGGGCCTGTTAACAAATTAAAACTTCTAAGAAAGTATAAATATAAGATTTAGAAAACACTTAAACCATTTATATAAATGTTATGGATTAAAAATATTAAAGTTGTTAAAATCCATCATAAACTATACCAATCTTAAACCAGATTTGTAAAGCATCAAGAAGCATAAACCAGCCAATTTACAAAAATCTGATGGTACAAAAATGTCTTAACTTGCCATCACAAAGAGAGCAAGGACAGGCCACCCTAGCCTCTCTAGGAAGGCTGTTGCAAAGAATGGGAACAGCCACCGAGAGGGGCCTCTCCCTTGTTTCCAACAAACATACATGAGAGGATGATGGGACAGGAAGAAAAGTCTCTCCAGATGATCTTAGAGTTCTACTGGGCTCATAAAGGGAAATACAGTCCATCAAATAACTTGGGTTCAAGCTGTATATAGCTTTATAGATTAAAACTAGCACTTTGAATTATGCCCAGAAATGGACCAGCGCCTGGTGAAGCTGTTGCAACAAAAGAGTTGTGTGCTCCCTATAGCCAGTCCCACTTAACAACCTGGCTGAAGCTCTTTGGGCCAACAAGTAATTGAGCACTTTTCAAAGGCAGCCCCATGTAGAATGCATTACAGTACTCCAAACACAATGTAAAAAGACATCTACCACTGTGTCCAAATTTGAATTCTCCAGGAATGGGTTGAGTTGGTGTTACGTGTACAAAAACACTG
Source organism: Iguana delicatissima (assembly GCA_948472985.1). NCBI lineage: Eukaryota > Metazoa > Chordata > Lepidosauria > Squamata > Iguanidae > Iguana > Iguana delicatissima. The sequence goes on along the minus strand of CAOKZL010002060.1, from coordinate 73,304 downwards.
CTGGTCATTACTGAAACATGGGCCTCCAGGCTCAAAGCTGAATCTAGGAGTACTCTCAAACTGTGCATCTGTGGCCATTTCCACACTGCACTGTTATAGTGCTATTATTCCACTTTCAACATCCTATGAAATCCTGGGATTTGCAGTTTAGGGGAGGAGCATTTAGAATTCTCAGCCAGAGAGCTCTTTGGTCTTAGTAAACTACAAAGTCTAGAACTGCACAGGATGTTGAAAGTGAAATAATAGCACTATAACAATGCAGTGTGGAAATGGCCTGTGTTTTCTGGAGGAGTGTAACCCTACCCAACACAGTCTGAATCCCTGTTCCCTGTCTTTTCTGATTTAAGCTTGAATTTGTTTGTCCTTTTCCAGTCCATTACAGTTGCCAGGTATAGGAACAGCTTCCTTGGAATTAGGTGAAAAAGAGCAATAGATCTAGGTATCATCAGCATACTGGTGACACCTGACCCTAAGACTCCTAACAATCTCTCCCAGCAATTTTATGTAGATGTTAAATAGCATAAGAGACAAGAGTGAACTCTGATGGATTCCACAGGCCAATGACCAAGGAGTTGAGAAGGAATTTTGTAGCACTACAGCTGACAGCACCCCACCAAGAAAGAAAGGAGCCACAGTAAAACAATGCCTTCAAGTTGCCATTCCAGCAAGGCAGCTCTGAAGGACACCATGGTCACTGGTATCAAAAACCACTGAGAGGTCCAGCAAAACCAAAAGTTCCCTGTGTAGGTCATCCACCAAAACAACCAAAGCTATCTCTGTCCCATAACCAGATCTGAAACTGGACTGGAATGGATCTAGATAATCTACTTCATCCAGGAATCCCTGGAGCTGAGAAGCCATCATGTGCTCTAATACCTTACCCCAAAATGGCAAGTTAGAGTTATTTAGTACAGTAGGGTCCAGGACTTTCTTTTTTTTCTAGAAGTCTTGACATAGCCTCCTTCAGGCATGCTGGAACCTTGCCTTGCTGTAAAGAGCTATCGATCACTTCATTTAACACTCAGTCAATCCCTCTCTAGCCTTTTTAATTAGCCAGGAAGGCCAAGAATCTAGTACACATGTGGTGACTCTCACTCGTCCAAGGATCATGTCCACATCTTCAGTCTGCACACATTGATGATTGGCACTAATACCAGGTGCTTGCTGTTCCCAGTAAGCTCAGAGAAAAGCAAACTGCTATAGTGTCATCAAGCTTGTTTGTTTTTCTTCATTAATAACTTTGCCATCTTTATCATATTCTGATGTTGCTTTACCATTTTCTGAGGTATCTAGGCTTTCATCTGTGAAATATCAGAGGTGGTGACTCTGCAGTAGCACACAGGGCCAGGATTTGGCAGGCAACTTCTGCTGTGAAAGCACAAATCCAAAAGGATCTCTTCCAGAGATAGCACTTGGGCCCATTCAAACACTGGAACAGAAGTATCCACTTGGATGTACTTGGAGGTAGATTTTTACTGGTTTCACATTCTGGACCCACATACTTATCAACAGCTGTGGACGTGTCCCCAAAGGGATGCACATTAAAAAAAAAATCACTTGGAAAAATGTATATTTTCCAATGTGTGTAAAACATTGCTCAAAGTTATTTTAGGTTGTTTTTTTCAGCAGGGAATTTGGGCTATGTGTACCGTTTTTAAAAAAATATATACACAAAAATGTGTCCATTTGCAAAAGGAAAAAAAGATCTTGCTAAAAAAAAAACCACATAAAACCCTGAGAAAATGAGGAGTAGTCCAGATTTTAAAGACTTGTATAAGCCTAGTGTGGTTAGGAATGCACACACACACACACATTAGCATCTTGTTTCACATTTTTTCTGCAGGTTTGCCCTATTCTTCATATGGATGTCATAATTCAAAGTTACTAGCACAATGTATCTTTAAGACCGGAGATATATATGGAAGCACATTAGGGATCTCTGGCGCAGAAGAAAACTAAATTGCTTTTCTTCCTTCTGTCTTACATATGAGCACACTGCAGAGCACCAAAGTTTTGTTAAGTTCTGGATCAGCACTAATGGTCAACATTGGGACAGGATCTAGCAGACAGCAGACCATCCTGCTGTCCAGCGGCCTGTTGCTTCAAAAAGAAACAATTGTGCTAGAAAATGGTTTCAAAAGAAAACAAAACTGCAAAGCTCATATATTTTCACAGATGCTGGAATCTGTTAAGCAGGGCAAACAAGTATATTAAAAATATGCTGACTGTGAACACAGATGCAGAAATATACCATTATTGCTCCAGCTTTTGCTGAGCAAATGATTTGTTTTCAGGCGTTATGGGTCAACCCTGTGCTACCTTTTCATCACTCTTTTTCATTTAGCTGTCTTGCTGCAGACCTCAATGGGCAGCATTTCTGCCACGGAACCTTCCATAAGGCCCTTCTACACTTCATTATTGTTTTCTAATGCAGTCAGAAGGTTCATTTGTTCAGTGCAAGGCTAGCCTTTTTGTACTGTACAATTTAAAAACAAAAGCAATATCTCTCTGTCTTTTTTTATTATAAGCAACATGTTTTTCCCCTAGTTTTTCTTTTTAGATCTTCTTGGAACACTTTCTGCTTCTACTCAGTTATGTAGATGTATGGAGACAATTAAAAAATATGTCATTCTCTAGCTTACCAGCATACTGAACGATATCATGAAAGAAAGAGAACCCTTGCTCCTCCTTCCCCATCTTGAAAAACTTAACAACACTTCAAAGGCACAAAGGGATAGAAATGGCATAAAGCAATTTCACTCAAAGTGGTGATTCAGGGACCAGTGCTGATCTCCAGGCCCCTGGCTGTTGGTCCCTGATGTGTTTCCAAGAAAGAAAGAAACAATTGTAGCTTATGGGCACAAATGTGGTACTGGTCTCTGGCATTTTTGGAGGTGGGAAATACCATTCCTCCACACATCAGATAGCTTGGGAAGCATCAGTGAAAAGTATTAGATGAAATGATGAATCACTTTAAGGAAGTAATTTTAGGGATTCAAATCATGGCCTCCAGAGATATAGTTCAAAGCCTAAACCACTACACCATACTAGCCTTCAGAATGATGTTGTTCCTAATCACTTTACAATGGTAATGGATGTAGCCAGCCCTTCAATATTGAAAAAGGTAATTAATTACAAATAGCTAACAATCTGTAACTAGTTGCTTCCAAGGTTTAATTCAGGCAAAATGGGAAACTACTTAATAGAAAAATGTAAGTTTCATGTAAGTACATGCTTCCACCCATCTTCTTGCACCAGAGGACAAAAGGCAGCAGTTCCCACATTGTGAAAATTAGGGCCCTTTTCACACATGACTTCAAATGTGAAATGGTCATGGGAGTGATGCGGAATTGCAAGGATGGTTCCACATGACGTTCACATGATTGCGCATTGCTCCTGTAGCAATCCCGTGGCAATTGCTCATTATATCATTTTCGGGTTTTTCCTGAAAATGCTGCATGATTGCGCATTCCCCACTGTCCCTCTCACACTTACCTGGTGTGCAGAACATCAGGAAGCATGATAGCTGTGCTTCCTCCCCCAGCACAGCCTGGAAAAGTACCCAGATGTGTTAAGGAAGGAAGGGGCAGAGCTATCGTTCTTCCTTCTATCCAGCACGGAGCTGGTGTGGAGGGAAGTGAAAGAGACGTGATTCCCTCCTGCAAGAGGCTTTTCGCATGATCCCAGCGCGATGCCAGTGACACCAGATAAGGCACAAAAAGGACATATGCCTTGAAATTGTCAACCAAAGGAGGTCAAGATCTTTAATTCAGTTTGTAACAATAAAGGAGATCAGGAGACCTTTTATCTGTAATTAATGCACACCTCTCTACTGGTTTAGACTCTTATAATTAGAAGAGCATATAGGTAACCAATTGTCTGTCTGTACTGTCTTTCTACGAACACTTTGAAGACTAATTATTTAGGTGGGATGGACCTTGTATAATGTGCTGGATTTTTTATTTGCTAACCTATTTGCTGGTGTATAAGACACACTTTTTTTCCTAAAAAATACCCCCGGAAAATGGAGCGTGTATTGTACACCAGTAACATAGTAATCATAAATACATAGGGAAGGGACGGGGAGCAAAAAGAGTTCTCCTTGCTCAGGCAAAACAGGAAGGGAGGGGATAGAGCAGTGGTTCTCAACCTGTGGGTCCCCAGATGTTTGTGGACTTCAGCTTCCAGAAGCCCTGAGCATTGACCATAGTGGCTGGGGCTTCTGGGAGCTGAAGTCCACAAACATCTGGGGACCCACAGGTTGAGAACGAGTGGGATAGAGGAAGCCTGGTGCAGAATTCTTTTCATTCTCCTCCTTTCCTGTGCATTTCGCCTCACCAGAGAACTGAAAAAAAAATTCCTGAAAAATATCCCTTGAAAAATGAGGTGCATCTTATATGCTGGTGCATGTAATATGCCAGCAAATATGATATTTTTATTATGCTGTTGTGTTTTGTTGCACTTTTATGCTTTTTATAGTTTATAGTTTTAACTCAGTTCAATTTTCAAGAGTTAATCATCTTTTAATTTTTTTATTTTGTGAATTTTTAACTTTTTTTTAAAAAAAATCTTGAATCCTGAACTTGGGAAAAGGAGGGATATAAATATAACAACAACAACAACATTGCCTGCTCAAGAAACATTGGAACGTCTTTATATTAGACTAGACCCTCTTGGATCAGCCAGTTCAATAATGTTGACAAGAACGGCAGCAAGAAATTTACACAGCAGTTTTTTTAGCTTTATTTATTACCGAATGCTGGGAATTGAACTAGGGACTTTTTCTATGAAAAATGTGCTGTGCCACTGTGCTACATCCCCTTCCAGTTGACTAAGGCTGAACTACACACACACACACTTGTTTACATTTCTTTATCATCACAGAAGCCATCAGTGAGAGACAGCCATGCTAGCTTTCAGCTCTCATGAAGAGCTGTTGATCTGTAGAAGAATCTACAAGCTGCTGTTGAGGCCCTTCAACTCCTCCTTAGAAGCCAAAACAATTTGGGGCTTTTTTCTGTTATACTGTTATATTTCTTAAGTCCTCTGTTGCTCTTCATTCCAGGGTATTTATCCTGGAATGCATCTGTGTATAGGGCTGTTTCCCATAATCAAATAATCAGCAGATGGAAGTCTCCAATGCAAGCCTTTTAGTACTGCTGCATTAAATAAAAGGCAAACAGTTTCTGTTCTTTTCCAAGAAAGAGTGTGTGCCCACTGCTCAATGCCTCACATCCACAGATGTCTGGCACAGGCTTCATGTTTGTCCTTGAATTATTTGGCAGTGTTTATGTGTGTGTTTTGCTTTCAATCCTGAGCAAATTTTCTGGGGAGTAAGTCTCACTGCACACAATGGAGCTTACATCTGGGCCAATTTTTATGGGATTGCACTATACAGCAGCAATCTTAAGGAAACACTTTCAATACAGCAAGTCTTACTTCAGAATGATATACTTGGGCACTGTAGTCAAATTGGAATAATTTAATTGCTTTCTAGGAAGATGGTGTGGGGAATCTATGGCCTCTAAATTATTGTTTGGCTGCAACTCCAATTGGCCCTGACCAGTATAATCTGTGGTGAGGGATGGTTGGAGTTGTATTCCTACAACACCTGAAGGGTAACACTTTGCCTAGAACTGCAGTGAGACACCTGATAGAGTACTGGTAAAAATTTGTATTCTAGGTTTATTCTTGTGATGACTAAGCAAGATCCCTTTAAACTGTGAGTTCTGACACTCTGAAGGCAGTATCAGTTGCTTAGGACTCTTGCTTCTGACCTGGCAAAAAGCAGAAAAAGAAGTTCTGATCCTGCTACTGGTATATCTGGCTAAGTACCAAAACCTCTGCTCTACAGTTCCCCACTTCACACTCTACTGTTTAGCTGACCATTGGAACTTAAGTGACAGATGTTTTAAACCTTTTGTGAAGCACAATGTCTGTCTCCCTACATGTGTGTAACACACGTTGGCCTACATTTACGTATTAGTCCTTTTTTTGACATAACTTGTATTGATTTCACATATTCTTCTCTATTTCATACAATCAATGTTACATATAACCAATCATCATGTATATCCATTCATCTTTAAATCCATAAATCCTAGAAACTAAAAAAAGTCAATAGTACGAAAAAGCAACATCTTTGCAATTTACATTATCATCATTCAGTCATTCTTATTTTAAATTGAATTTACATTACTTTAAGATATCACACAATCTATTATTCGTTACTTTATTAATTCTTACTTTTAACTTTTCTGTTTCTAATATCAAATTTATAACTTCTCTTGACTTCTCTTGCTCTTGGTCTCAGCACTTATTTCTTAACTTAATGTAATAGATAGAAATAGAGATAGAGATACGGTATCCCCTCCACATTCATGAAGGTTCTGGGTACAGAGTCTTTGTGGAAAACTGTGAAGAACTCCCCCCTCTACAACTATTTTGCTGCAGATCCCCCACTCCCATTCCATTGCCTCTGTCCCTAGCATGGGGCAGGGGAAGACAAGGTAAACGGCTTGCCTGGTACTTTCCCCTCAGAGGTAGGAGAGCAGAGTTCTTGCATTCTAGTTATTTCCAATGGCCATCTTGAAAAAGGAGGGGTAGAAGCAAAGAGAGTACCTCACCAATCAGCAGCTTTTACACAACAGAATATGCAGCAACATGGCAGAGAGGACATGCCTCCAGCAGTGCGTGAGGGGGACTTTGCCCACTCAAAAGAGAAAAAAATCAATTTTAAATACAAACCTGGCAAGCCTGGGGTGAGGAATGCAAGGAAATGGGAGGAGGAAAGCGGGGAGGAGATAAGCTTGTTCCTTGTGAATAATCAAATTCACAAAGGTAAAACCCATGAATGTGGAGAGAGAACTATAATCTCCTTTTCTTTCCTTCTCCCTCTTACCCCAATCATAAGCTTATAAATATAATATAAAATATACCTTATATAAATCAGTTAATAATAATTGTATTTTCTTCTTTTACATGTATTTTCTTCTTTTACAATCTTGTTACCCCAAAACATAGGTGCCACAAGGGCCACCCCATGATGCTAGTACCTGTATACAAAAGTGAGGAATAATTAGCTCAAAGAAGGGGGGAACTTAATGAGACCTTTCTACCAATCTTAAAGGGGTCACACTGGAAAAGAACCAGACAGAGATTCAAAATTAAACTGAAAATGTGTTTTCTTGAGGGGAATTCACTCATGCATGCACACAGGATACAAACAGTCAAACATTCATACAACAGATAACTGAAAGATAAAGGGAGGAAAAATTATGGATAGAGAGGCTGAGGTTTTTGGATTTATAATTACAAGTCCAGAAGAGTAGTGATGAAGTTGAAATGTGGCTTAGACTTATGTCTAAGGGCAGACCAGATCAGGATTCAGGAAGACATAGTGGGGTCCAGCATTTCATCTCACTGCATCTGACTTCTCAAACCAATGGTTTATATCCTCTATTTTCCTCCCTGAAGGGATGTGAGTTAATTGCTTTCCCAGCCTAGTGGACAATGGGAGTTGCAACACAGACAGTGGGTTCTGCAATGGACTGATTGTTTCAATGTCTTCATTGAGTGGGGTTTCTGAGCCAGGATTCAGTAGGATATGCGGATGGCAGGGGTCCTTGTATCTGCACTTGGGCACCTTGTTGTTTTCTGAGGTTGGCAGTCGATAGGATTAGTTCAGAGCCATTAAGTCAAGCTTTCTTGGCTAATTTCAATGAACTTTTGACCTGGCCACACTCGGGTTACCTTTTGGCCTGTTTTTCAGCAAGGGTCTCTTCTTCCACATGGCTTCCAGTCAATGTATATAATTTTATGCCAACTCATCTGTCAAATAATATATTTTGCCAATTAGACCATATCAAAGCATGGAGGTGTACAGCCTGATAATATCACTTTAACTCACTTATTAGTCCTGTCAAAAGTAGGTTCTTTCCATCAAGGAGATTCTCCTATTTGTTGAATGCAAATTTCAAGTAGACATTTGGCAATTGTACAGCATTGGCAACAGTTCTGCAGTACCACCCTAACACACTAGGGCCAAGCCTTGTTATGCTGTAAGCTAGAATGATCCTGTTTGTTGAAGTGCCATATCTCAGTTGTACAGAGATCCAAGGCTCAATTCCTATTATCTCAGTGAAAAGGAGAAGACGGTACATGCAAAATCTCTACCTGACCTCCACTAAGCATCATAACAGTCTGAGTTAGGTGGCCTAATAATCTGTCATGGCTTGAAACAATGGTTTTTGTGGGACTATATCACTAAAATCAAGGATAATCAATTGTCAAGGAGAGCCATGTGAGCAAAAAGGTGGACATTTCCATAAGGAGTATTGGGGGGAAAATGCGAAGCTGGGATGTGGGTGTTCTGGTACTTGCAAAATTCTGGGAAAACATTGAGTAAGGACTGTTTGACCTACTCATGCAATAAATTTCATGGAATGCAGTTGATTTCACTTTTCAGTGCATTTGCATAGGATTAGGTATACAGTACATAATAGAGTGGGATCTTATTATCTTTGCAAACAGCACACAGCTGAAACAGTTAATGTGCATTTCTTTCAAGCTCCTAAGTTTAGTCAAAACAAAAAAAAACCCAAAAAACCCAACCTCTGTGCATATAAGACATATTTGAAGTGTCAATCAAGGTGCTGTTTACCGATCCACCCACTCTGTTAAAGTCCTGCTGTCTGGAACATATTGGGCGGTTTTTCATTTGCCTGAGCTGACAGATACAGATTGTGACAAGTCTCATATGGGGACTCCAGCCTGAGGGTGTAGTAAGGAAAAGAACTGATGAATTCAAAATTAATGGTAGAAAATGTCATGAATTACCAGTCTAGTCACCCACTGTTTCTTTCATTTTTGCTTTTAGTTTCAGGGAATTAGAAACATCTTTTAATATAACATTGTGGAAAGCAAAAAAATAAATAAAAAAAAATCCCTTTTTATTCTCTCTCTTTCTCTCTCTCTTTCAGTCTCTCTCGCACTCTCTCTCTCTCTCTCTCTCTCTCTATATATATATATATATGGACAGAGAGGGAGAGAGGGGAGAAATTCATGTATAGAATATGTATGAATATATTTTGAGTGGAAGACCCCCAGGATAATACCCAACCAAGAATACAATGACATGAAATGTGGTCCTCCCAAGGAGCTTGGACTACAACACCTACCAGAAAACACAAGCAAAAATAGTAGGAACTGGAGGGGGGTCGCAAGTTGCTTGTTTCTGTGCTTTGGGCAAAACACTCTTATTTTCAGAAATGTAACAGGTTTACAATGTCTTAAAGAGAGCAGAAGTGATAATTTTAAGTAGTTTTCAGTGGTATCCCCAAATCTCCTCACCTCTTATCTCCCTATCCTAATCTCTCTGAGATGTAACTCATTCTCTTAGGGATCTATCCACCTCTTCTCTTCCTATCTCCTTTTTGCCCACTTCTACTAAAAGTGCAACTAGCTTAATCCCTTAGTGAGCTTTACTATCTCCAATGGAATTTTGACAATGAAGCTGTACTTTGTTTCTTTTGCCGTTGGTATCATTACTCCTTAATCAGAATTTCTAATTACTGCACACATGCACTCTTGGTTACATATTTCCACCACAATCCCTCTCTGAGTGAATCAATCACATCAAATACCATAGGTCAGAAGGTATTGTTTGGGGGCAGCAGCTGTCAGGACAATGAAAGAAGAGTGTGCTTGCTGTAAAGGAATGACAAAGGGACAGCAAATGTCCCTTCTCTTTCACTCCTAAAACTTTCTTAAAATTTATCTGAAAGTCCTGCGTCAAAACATTTGGCTTGATCTCAACATATTGCTTATATATCCCTGTTCTCTCTTTGTGTTCCCAGGTCACATGCTTACCTGGGCTTGAGATACTGTGGATACATGCATGGCCTATCCGTGACACACAAAATAGGCTATGAAAGAAGGTGTTTGATGAGCTAAGCATTTGATTTTTCCACAGAGCATGTGAATAGGGGATTCTTTGTCCTTAAAAAATGGCAGCAAGATAATAAAATTCTGCCTTTTGTGCACAGCTATTAGTGGGGAGTTACCACATCTGATTTTATGTTATGAGTATGGTGGAGGATATCAGTCGTGTTACTTGGACAATATATTTGGTCTAAGTATTGGGGGGAGGAGTAGAAAGAGATGGAGAAAACTCCATATGTTGAACAAGATGTGGACTTCAGGCCCAATAAACTTCAGATATATTCGTTCATTAGGAGCACTTCAGCGACAATAGAAAAGTTCACCCGAAGAATTCTGCGCCTGAAGTCAGTATCTTTCTTCAGTATCTGAAGTCTTCTCCATCCCCCCCCCCCCCGTTTTTGGTGCTGACCTATTTTTGAAATCGGCTTCTGTTTCACGTCACTGTTCCCAGAATCTCCCAGGCAACATGGCCACATGCCAGGCTAGCAGGGGATTCTGGGATCTGTGATTCAAAAAATAGCATTTTCAAGGTCTGCCCTTATTGCCATTTCTATCTTTTGCTCTTTCATATACTGTAGACTATATAGCTTTTTAAAGAAATTTCAAACTTTCTTTTCCCTCCTTTACTTTTTCATAAATATCATGTACAGCGATTGCAAAGAACTGATAAGTGACTATAAGAGATCAACAGGAGCAACACAGTCTGATTTCAGTAGTTATGAAGCTATTCTTATTTAGGGATGTAAATGTTGGCTCTTTTCATTCTCCCATGGGAGAATGAAAAATAAATGTTGTCGTCACTGAAAGAGATGAATGAGAGTGTTTTAAAATATTTTTCAGTCTTGTTTTCCATGTGAGGATTTCTTGGGACGTAAAGGGTTTTTGCAAATAATAAAAATAGCAACAGCAACAATAATAATGATTTATGCATCCTGAAATAACAACAACAACAACACCACCAACAACAACAATTTGTGTGAAAAAAGTTTTGCACAAAAATGATTTTTGTGTGAAACACATTTTTGCTTGAAAAACAGAGAATGAAAAAAAATTGCAAGGAAGTACTTGTCTTTTCCTGGTCACTCACAGACAATAAGAACAACAACGATAGCAAAAACAACAGTAACAACAACTACCTAGCCTGCAGTAATTGACTGTTTCTAATGTGCTGTCTTGACGTGCTGGGACATTCTTTATTGCTGAGGATGAGAGAACTGATGTGTGTTTTTTTAAAAACATCCAAAATCTAATGTAGTAAAGGCTTGAGTATTTCAATGCAATTTTGCTTTGAACAGATTGTAGCGTGAAAAGCAGTACGTAAAATCCTTAATATGAATCCGTTTTAGAGTAGTTCTTTTTGTTAGCAGACTTTTACATCATATTTCAAAGTTACACAACAGTATATGTTGAAGTACTGCACTATTGCTATAGTTAACACTAAACTGGCAATAGTCAGCCATTTTATGTCCATATTGTAATAAATCATAACCAACCAGGGTCAACATTTATGTGATCTTATAAGCATTGCTCTTCATATGCCGAATAATTCTACCAACGAGCTGTTTCTTTCATTCTGATGTATGAGAATGAGAAATATGAGAATATGCATATACTTTCGGACTGGCTCTCAAGCATATAGGAAATATAATTAAAAATGGGTGTTCATTTGTTTGTTTCCTACTGTCGTTAGGCTGCCTACTATGTGCCACTTGAAAAAATTCCAGAGTTTTTTTGTATGTGCCATAAAGCAAAGTCAAGAGAAGATAAATATGTCTGCTTTATAAAAAACGAAACAAAATGTTTTAACTTCAGAAGGAGGAGATTGTGTTAATTAGACATATGTGAAAATACAGAATTTATCTGCTGCCTGTCAGCAAACATCTGCCACAGAAGATGTTTTCTGGTTTTCAGTGTTCTGAATGTGTAAGATGATAGAGACAGGGAGCTGGTGGACATAGACAGGACATAAAGTTTAAATATTCCTTTCTGCTAAAAAGATGTTAATGAAATAGAACATTAGCTGACTGTTTGGCACATGGAACACCACACAATTTGTTCCAGATTTAGATTCTACAAGCACCTGTACATCAGTGCTATGCCTAAAACATCAACATGTGCCACACAAATTGTCTTCTTGCATTGCTATTTGAATTTATTTCATTTGTAAACAGAATTGACCCTGTCATTAGACAGAATGTTGAAACTGCCAGAGGCTATAGATTTTAAGTTTCAGGAAAGGACAGCAAGTTGATACTTAGATGATGATGATGATGATGATGATGATGATTAGGGTTTTTTGTCATTGTTGTTTTTAGTAGTAGCAATAGTATTACCAGGGATTGCCAGGCATGAGTAGATGTGCTAGCAGAATTTTCTGTTTTGCGTAGCAGGTACCTTGACTGGTCCTTAGATACCTTACACCTTGCCTTGAATAGGTGGTGGGCTCAACTTGCTGTGCTGTGTCAAGTAGCAAAATTTTCTAGGCCAGACCTGCTTGGGAAGCATGGCAGGTTTACACATTAAGTACATAATAACAACTAATCCTGCCAGGTTGTGGAAATCTACTCACATCATCTGAGAAGCATTTTTTTTCCATTGAGCCAATTTATATATCCACTAAATCATTCATCAAGTATACAGTTATTGCCATGGAAAGTTTAGAAGATGCAGAGACCAGGAAACTGGACAAGCATGCCATCATGTCTCCTCCAAATAACAATAGAAATGTGCACCTGGTTTGGAGATTTCATCAGACATGATGTAACATAAAGATAATGGGTTGGGAGGAGAATATTTTTTGAATGTATGATGTCATGAAACAGGGAAGAGCGATCTGCTGAAAGCAGATTGACTGTCAGGTAGCAGTTGGCAGCTGAAGTTGCTGAAGAACCAAATAGTTTACTAGTCAATAGTGGCTGGTGAAATCCAGTTTAGTCAGGCAGTAAGTACACTCTGAGCCTTTGACTGAACTCTAAAGGCACTGTCCATGGTGCTGAAGCAAGGTTCAGTACCTTGGATAGCTCCTTTGAAATCTGGCAAAAAGCCTGGAGCTGATTCTTCTGCCCACTAACGTGAGAGCTACCCACTTCCACTGCTGTCATCTACATCAGTGGAGTAGGACATGTTGCCACACCATCCCTTAAACTGCAACCTGAATGTCAATCCAGTGTCCTTTCATGCACAGTTCTGTACAAGCAAGGTAATAGGTATTTTTTTAAAAAAATATCTTCATGAATGTGTTAAATGCTGCCAAATAATGTTCACTTTATGGTAACCCTATGACTCAGTGCTCTTCAGAATATCTTATTGCTTCCCACCCTTTCAAGGTCTTGTAAATCATCATACCTACCCCATAATGCACGTACATGTCCTGACCTCTCTTCCAAATTGTTGGTTGTATAGCAATAAATCCTTTCCTAAGTGTTCAAAGCATATAAAATGCATGTTTCCATGTGTCTCCTGTGATAGTGAAGAATGCAATGTTGTACCTCAAATTCTGTTGTTGTAAAATTCTCACCACCTTTTTGTATATATTGCATAGCATTTTAAAGGGGAAAAAAAGCCACAATGTTGTTGATTAGTAATTAAAGAAATCTGAACTAACACTCAGGTGCCCATAGGAATGCAAATGGAAGCCTGTGTGTTAGCTTAGACCAGAGGTTAGAGTGTGTAATTTATTTATGAGCTAATGAATTAATGCATGAGAATCTGGAGGTGGTTAGGGGATTAAGGCTTGTTACTATATAATCTTTGCTTGGGAAAAATGTATAGTGCAGTGGTTTGTTAGGTTTCAGCCAGCTGGTGATTAAAACACTCTGACTGGAGCCAGATTGGTTTGCTTGTTTTTGCTCATATGCACCTCTGAGCCAAATGTGAGGAACCACCATGAGCTTGTCATAATGTATCAATTTGAGAGAATTCATGGAATCTTTTGAAAACACTTTCAGAATTACCCCAAATAAACTTTCTCCTTACATCAGTTGTTTGTCTCCTTTCTCAGATGCCTAAAAATCAAAACACAATGTGAGAGCTAAGCTCATGGAAAGTATTTATGTGCTGTAATGTTTGCAGCTTCAGTGCTAATATACTTGTATGAAGTACAAGAGGGTGCATGTGTAGCAAGCAGGAATGTAACTACGTTGGGGGAGGAAGATGAAAGCATTGCTCCACCAATGAGAATACCCCTCCCTCCCAAAAAAATTCCTTCAATCTTTAAATTTCTAGCATAGCAGAAAATGAGACACTGAAAAGCACGCACATATAGAATTCTTATCTTCACTGTGTTTGCATTCCCTTAATAACCTTGAGTTTTTCTTTGGATGCCTAAACTTTATTTTGAAATACACAACTGAACTTTTAAGTCAATACAATCATAGAAATTTGGGGCGTGAGGGAAAATGTTTTAGGGACTGAACTTTCACTGGGGAGGGCAATGCCCTTAGTTTACTCCTCCCCATAATTACACCCCCTAGTAAGAGAATATGCAACAATTTTACTTGGTAGTTCAGTCCCTGTATCATCTGCCTCATCTGCATCCTTCTATAAATTCTTAATCTCCCCTATACAGCTGAAATCAATTTGGAAAGACTACAGCTGGAATAGGAAATACTTTGATTCAAACATTTGATAATGTAAGATCTGGATCACATATATAAGTACATAACTGTGGATTGATGGAGATGCAATATGAATATTTTCCTTTAGGAAGGAGTGGATTACTTGTGGCCCCTCTAGTTATTTGTGGACAGCAAACCCTGTCAGCCCTAGCTAGTGAAAGATGCTGGGAGTTTTGACAAAAGGTAGGATTTTGGTAAGGTAAAGCTTGTGATATCAATGTTAAAATCTTCCTTTTTTAAAAAAAAAAAAAATCATGGGGCTGGTGGAATGAAATATATGTGACTCATTAAGAAAAGAGGCTAATGCTTGGTAAAACAAAAGGAGATAGGAAAAGAGAGAAACAGCACTTCAGGTGGATTGATTCAGTCAAAGAAGTTACAGCCCTGAGTTTGCAAGACTAGAGTGGGGCAGGTGATGACCAGCGTTTCTAGAGGTCTGTCATTCATTGGGTCACTAATAATCAAAGTCAACTTGGTGCCAAGTAACAGGATCTATTCAACAGACTATGGAAAAGAAAATTAATTTCTCAAAATTTTACTGAGGATCTTGCTTTATAAGCTTTACCATATCTAATATTACAAAATTCCTGACAGTTTCCTGAGTTTTCCTGGCTTTAAAACTATTTTCTTAAATATGAACTTAACTGCTTACATCAGAATGAGTCTCTTCCTACAACCTCCCTCTGCCCTCTGTCCTCTTTTTGGAATGTTATGGATCCAACATGACATCAGTGAGAACCTTCTGTCTCTAAGAGTTTTTAACAACATACAAACAGAAGTTTAAAGAGCAAGAAGCAATGGAATATCCTTGGCACTCTGTTAACACATTTCTTCCTGTGAAGCTCTTTGACTAGGTGAAAGGCTGCTAGGCTCAGGAAGCCTTTGATAGGTAAAAAGAATGATGGAGGGGGAAAAGTCAAAGATTATTCAGGATTCAAACTTTATTTCTGTCACCTTTTGCTTTTGCTTCTCATTGGTCCTTAACTTCTTGAAGAGCTTCATCTGTCATCTGTTGAGACTTTTTTTGGGGGGGGGGGCTGCAGATAGTGTCTTTGTCTATTTCTCCATGACAAATGTCCCTGGCTTCAGTCCAGATTTCTTCAGGCTCCCAGTCAATTAGATTTAATAGTGCAAGTCTATTTTTTTATGTTATTTTTAATGTCAGTGGAGATGTTCCTCAGGTTGCACTTTGGCATATGGTTAGTTTAGTGTTATTCCTTAGCTTTACTCTGATTTCTGATATTAGTATTTCAGAGTCTATGGTATGATATGTTCCTTGTGTTGTTTTTGCAGTCAGAATGGAGCTTCATCATCTACTTCCAATTATATAGTCTATGTGATTTCTACATTTGCCACCAGGTGATGTCTATATATACAATCTCCTCTTTGCTTGAAGAATGTGTTTCCGAGGAACAAACTGTTCTCCTCGCAAAATTCAGTCAGTCTCTTGCTTCTTTTCCTGATCCTAGGCCAAATTTTCTTACAATCTTTGTTTCTGCTCTGTTTAATATTTTGAATTCCAATAGTCTATGATTAACTAGAAGTTACGTTTTGGTGTGCGGTCAATTACCTCTTATACTCTAGCACAAAATCTTTCAATTTCTTTGCCTTCTTCCTCTGTAGTTGGAACAGAAGCTTGATTATAGTTATATTGAAAAGCTTTCCTTGAGATTTTATTTATATGTTTCAGTCAGAGTTTGTGTTATATCCTTTGACTGCTTTTGCTATATCTCTGTTCGCTATTAATGCCACCTCATTTCTTCCTAGATTTTCATTTCTAGAGTAAAGCACTGTCCCACTCCTATCCACTTTAGCTTGCTCAACCCAAGTACTGCAAGGTTTACATGTTCCATTTCTTGTTTTACTATGGCCCTTTTCTCACCTTACCTTGTCGTGGCAGTGGTGAGCAGCGCTCGTGCAAGCAGCCACTCGCCGCTCATGACAGCCCTTCTGCCTCCCGCGTCAGCTTCCTCGTAGCGTGACTGATGCACTAGTGCCCCGCCCCTTCCTTCCTCAGTGCAGTCTGGGAGCTGTAGCCTGCTCTGGGGGAAGGAAGTGCAACCGGCCTGGCTCGCCGAAGCAGCGCATGCAGGTAAATGCGCAAGGGCGCCGCGATCATTGCGCGAGCACGCAGTATTTTCAGCTTACAGCCAAAAATAAAAAAATGTGCGCGCGCCCCGCTTTAGCCTCATGAGCGTCGCAAGAGTGGGAGTGCGTCGTATGGAGCAACGCTCCCATTCACATAACGGTCAAGGGGCGCTTGCGCAAAAAAAAAAAGGCATGTGAAAAGGGCCTATGTCTAGCTTTCCCTGATTCATGCTTATCACATTTCATGTTCCTTTAATATGTATTGTACAACTTTGGATTTTGATTTCTGAGCATATCAACAGCTGAACATCCTTTTGGCTTGAGTCCAGTTGTGTTATTAGTCAATGTGCTACCTGTAGCTGACTCTGGTGTACCCAAGTAGATCATTGAGTGTCTTCTGACCCCAGAGTCTCACCTTCTAACATCTTCTCTTCTTTCATTTTGTATTGTCTCATCAATCATGTTTTTTGTAGTAAAAGGGATTCAAAAAGGGCTAATTGTGCCTCCTTCTGCAAAGTACTAACAAATGTTTGCTGTGGCACCACTGCTGTTGTCTCTGATAGATCCTTCACCAATGTCACCCACCCACACACACACACACACACACACTACTATTGTTTCTCAATAACTGTTTGACATATTTAATCTAGCTTCTTGGCAAAAACCTGTATGACATGGGAAACCCTACTAGCAACACTGCCTCTGTCAGCATGGCCTCGTTCCTCACAGGAGCATTCCCATGACTGAGGAGAGATAATGCCATTGGTTGGACGTTGTATTTTACTATAATTTTTTTCCAGGTAGTGGACAGAGTGCTTGTGGAATTTTCTGTTTTTTGAAGTCAACGATTTGACCAGTTTGGGGCTTTATTCACTTTAGTTTGGAGATGGGCACCATTTTCTTTTCAGCTCAGAAATGTCTTTGAATCAACTACAAAGTTGGAATGTGCAGATCAATATAGACCAAATATATACACAAACATAGAATATATAGTCATTTTTAACCTGTAAAATGGACAACTTATTTTATATGATAAAAATCATCATATGTAAAAACACCGAATTAGTTTTAACTACGATGTCTTCCTTGTTAGCCTAGTGATAGCAACATTGTAATTTCTTTTATATATGTCTGTACAAAGACACATATAACTAAATTTCTTTATTTCTAATTACTGTATGTCAAATCACAACTGAGATATCACTAGTCCATAGAAGAAGACCTTACCATCAAAATAAGTTTGGTTTGTTTTTCAAATGATTATCTCTGTGTTTTGTATATTTAAATTATACAATGTTTATTTTTAAGGTTGTAAAGCTGATATATGTGCAGGACCAGCCTGCAATATTTTGTAGTCTGAGGCAATTGCCTCACTCTTCGTAATGATAGGGATGGCCCTGTGTATGCGTTTTTGAATTTATTTTGTCAATTTCATTATCCTTCCCAATTTGTCAGATGATTTATTGTCTTTTAGGTTACTGGAAAACGTTTTCTTTTGTGGTACTTTTAGCTAAAATGTAGTGGATGAACAGAGGGAAAGCTGATTAATTGCTTTATAAGCAGAGGAAATACTGGTGGAGAAAACGGCAAGAAAACAGCAGAGTTCAGTCTCATTTTTAATTCTAGATGGTCTCAAACATTGCCACATGAGGAAAGAATATTGAAAGTGCAAGCCCAAATTCAATTGTTACAACTAGAGTTGAATTGGTATATCAATGAAAGTTACAGAAGTGTTGACTTGCCAAGTTCTCATTGATTTAACAAAGTCCACTCTAGTTGGAGGATTAACAACTGGATCTAGGCAATAGTTTACAGTGTTTTCCAGTTTAGTGTGGCAAGTGTAAGGCATTAGAAACTATAACTGCAGTGTCCCTCACTGTAATGTGACATGCCTGAGGATGAACAGCATGTCTTAAACATAAGAGCTTTAAGGACTTCACTCTCACCAGGATGATCTGACCATTTCTGCCTCCCTTTCCTCCCAAAAGATATGTTTTGTTGGAGAAAAGTAATTGGGAAGAAAATGCAAAAAACAGATTCTTTCCTCACCTTTGGATTTATACACGAAATGTGTGGAATTCAAAATGTGTATTTTTGGAAATTGCTTTCAAACAATCTTTATTCATTGAAGATAAAGAATATATTATGTGCAAAATGAGTACAATTAAGAAAAATGTGGTAAAAGCTGTACAAAGATGTCTTAGACAAGATATTTCCATATCAAACACACCCACACAACCTGATACAAAACAATAATTGGAAGAAAATGCAGACAAGGTTTAAGAAACACAGTTCAACCAAGACTGAGAGCTTTTAAAAAACATTCTTAAATTTTTCAATAAGTCCTATTTTCTATAAGTCCCAAGTTAGTAACAAATAGTAATCTGCAAGCTCAACTCATAATTAGTTCATTTTTTCTGAATATTGAGATGAGCTTGCACATTGCAATCTATCACTACCTTGATTTTTTAATTGTTTTAGCCAGTTAAAGTAAAGTGTTTGTGGATTTAATACAGATAAGACATGCATGACTAAAGGTTAGTCACTTCATTTCACTGGAATTTATCCAACAGAAATTATGCATAGATTGCTTTTCCTTTTTGACTTGAGGAGAACTTGAGATTATTTTTTTAAAGAACAAGGATACCAGCAAAGTGAAGACAAATTGCTACCTTTCTATCAGATAAACTTTTTGAATGTTAATGAAGCTGCAAAAATATCACTTGACTAACAGACATCTTTTAATCTAAATACAGACATTCCTAACTAATCCAATATTTTGGTATTAAAATAGCTACCCAGAGTCATGTACTACCACATTATAACATTAAGCAAATCTTGTTGTACTTGTTAATTAAATCCTTGAAAATGTTAACACCAGACATTTTTAGTGTCAGCAAACTATGAACATGGTTAATTAAAATCTTTTATGCAACTCATGTAATTTTCCTCATGTGCATATTAAAGTTTTCAGATTGCTAGCTTGCTAGCTTGGAGTAAAAAGGGAGTTTTGGTAAGGAATGTAGGCATTTTATTAATGCTTGCACACATACTATGTGTAGATATCAGACCATTGGGTGATAATGGAGGGTACAGTGAAAGGAGTGCTACAGAAGGATAAAGAGATTGCAGAGAAAGCAGAATGAATACTTTTTAACCTGTCTTTACTTTTGAAGACATGGGATATATAACTGTACTGGAACTAATGTATTCAGGAAGGGAGGATGGAGAACTTGGTCACATAAATGTGAGAAGAGAAGAGATTTTAGCTCCATTCACAAATTAGAAATAGATTAGTATCCATCTGGTGATTATGGATGATCACATGCCAAGGATGCCTAACACTCTCACCTGCTACCTGATTGTGCACACAAAAAGCATGTGGCAGGATGCCCAAAACACTCATCTGCCTGAGCCCAGATATTCTTAGTCAGGGGTCCACTATGATGCCAGTACCTCCATGTGACAGAGGGGAAAGAACAAGCCAGAGAATCCAAAATGTAAACTAAAAAGTTGTTTTACTGAAAGATTCACACATACACACAAAGAGATCCAAGCATTCACACACTCACATAGGTGCTAACTGAAGGATAAAGGGAGGAAAGTTGTGGACAGAAGAATTTTAGGATTTGGGTGATAATTACCAGTCTGGAAAGAAGCAGGGAAAGTGGCAATGTGGCTTAGGTCTGAATCTAAGGAAAGTTCTTGTTTGGGAATCTGGGTGACAGCATGGTGTTCATCAGCATGAGAGACTGCACTGAATCAGTCAAAAGTAAGGGTTTTTATACCCAAAAACTACTCTGCAGGTATGGGTGCATATGAGTCTCCCAGCTGAGTGCACAATGGGAGTTGCAACAAAGACAATGGGGTCTAGATGGTATTGATGGTTTTTAGTGTTTAGCTGACAAAGGGGTAATGGCTGTTGTAAGAGCTCTGTATCGTGGAGAGGTTTGGAGAACAAAGCAAGCAAACTTCCAAGGTGTGAGGGAACAAGGTTGAAACAATCAATGTTTGATGAGAACTTCCCTTTTCTGCCAAGAGCTGTTCCAGCTTCAGCTTCAGCTTCAGCCTATTACCTCTGGAGTTGCTTGGTAATCTGCCTGACAATGACTTCAGCTATGCCTAGAGAGGCTGTCAGCTGACCTGGCTTGCAATCACACATTTTCAGTAATTTTACCCTGTCCAACTTGACCTTCTAGTCATCTCAGGTTCCATTTTATATCATTTCCAATTAATGTAGTTGTGAATTAAATAATATTTGCCAATTAAACCATATCAATCTTGGGGGGTGCGTGGGGTCATATTAATTCTGTCCTGTTTCTTATATTTGTACTGCAATTACCTATGATTAATAGGAAGTCTTGTTTTGCTGTTTAATCAATTACCTCCTGGACTGTAGCATGGAATATTTCAGTTTCTTCTTCTGCCTCGGTAGTTGGAACATAAACTTGGATTCTGATTATATTATACTGATTTTTTTCCTGAAGTCTTATTGGTAGTATTCAGTAAGACTTTCCTTTCACTTTTGAGCATGTTAACAGCTGGACATCCTTTTGGCTTGGCTATCCCTGTAGCTCTTTGTGTGCCATCCAATCTAATCTTCTGGTACTATGGTCCTTTCTGCAGGTTACTGGATCCCAGCAGCATCCTGTGGGAATCCTGGTAGAGTCTCTCCTGGGACAGAAGCATGACAAGAGTGATCCCCTCTGCATGGGATACCTGCAGGAATAGAGGAGGTGTGATGACCACACCTCTTTCTTCTGCAGCACAGCTGAGCACTATCCCAGGCTGCACTGGGGCAGAAAGCATATCCATCATACTTCCTGATACTCCACAGCTCAGGTAACTGTGGGAGAGTGGTGGGAGGGCTGCACAATTTCTTGCCATTGATGGGTAAAACCTGATTTTTGGCGTGATCACACTGGCTAGGGATGGGAGAATGATGGGACATGGATGACATCATGCATAAGTATTGTCTGAGTCCTATCCTGTCCCCAATGGAGGATGACAATGTGCTGCAGAATGTGCCTATCTCTGGTTTCAATTTGGATTATCTCATCATAGGATTTTTGTGGCAAAAAGATATTGAAGAGGAGGTTTAATGTGCTTTCTTCTACACAGTACTAGGAAGTATTAGCTATGGTACCACTGTCATCATCTCTGAGAGATTCTCTCTGCCAGTGTCACAACTATTGCTGCTGCATAGTAGCTGTTTGGTACATTTAGTCTGGATCCTCAACAACAGTCTGCCTGACAAAAAATGGAGATGCGAAGTGTTGGAAATGTGGGTAGAAGGTGGGAAACTTTTTCCATACGTGGTGGACTTGTCAAAATGTAAAGAAATTTTGGAAGAGAATTCATTATGTAATTCAAAAAGTTTGCAAAGTGAATTTTGTTTTGGCACTGGAATTTTATTTGTTGAATTTATTAGGTCAGAATCAGGAGATCAGAAGATATCAAAAGATAATATTGTATTTGATTATGGTGGCATGGCTGACATATGCTCAGCATTGGAAAGAAAAAAATAAAAATTAATTTAGAAGAATGGAAACTAAAAGTGTTGGATATGGTTGAGAATGAAAAATTAGCATATTCTTCAAAAAATAAGTCTGTTCAGAACTTTGAAAGAGAATGGAACGGGATAATGGATTGGTTAAAAGTATAAATACATGTGATGATTAGGTAAAAATGTACTTGTATAAAAATGTAGGATTCATTATGGAAAAGATAGTAATGACTGAACTGGGAAAGAATAATATAGAGAAGTGTGTGGGGGGAGGGACATATCAACATGGCAATGTATGTCTCTTTCTATGTGTTGTGAAAAATTAATAAAAAACAACAACAACAACAAAGACAATAGTCTGCCTGACCTAAACCCTACTAGCAACAGTGCTGCCATCCACACAGCCTCTGGCCTCACAAAAGCACACAATCCCATCACCGCAAAAAGAAAAGCTGTTGGTAAGAATTCCAGTTTGGGTACAATTTAAAAAAGATGAGTTTATTCATTTATTTTAAAAAAGTTCAATCCTGCCCTATGCAAAAAGAGCTCAGTGTGTGGTACACAAAACAAACCAATTTAACTTAATTTTAAACAGTGTCTACTCCATCAGTTACCCCATTATCCAATAAGGGTTACTGTTAGGCTATTTCCACACTATACTGTTAAAATGCTATTATTCCACTTTCAACATCCCATGGAATTCTGGGGTTTGCAGTTTAGGAAGGGCCCTCAGCACTATAACAGTGTAATGTGGCAATGCCCTTGGGTAAGTGAATATGGGCCTGATTACATATCTTGACAAATGGTAAAATTTCAGTCCACAGCTTTTTATGCAAAAATTATACTATAGTAGATTTGTGCGTTAAAAACAAAATGACACCTTTGCTTCTATATAGTATAGTAAATGACTATTTATATCAGTGATTCCAAAAATGAGCTGCTTATGATTGTTTTCTTTTTAATCAAACAGATTTGGCAAAGAGCTTCTAACTGAAAAATAACTGAATAGCTGAAAAATGATGTAATACTAGGCTAAGCTAAAAATACTTAAAAGAAACACTATTCAATAAAAATGCAAGTGATTTACTTTGGAAACAATAGGATATTACAATACTTCATGATAACTTCATGAACTTCAGTTGATTTCAATGGAAGCTATTCTTTACATTTGAATCAAGGACATAAAAAATAAGGAAAAAGCTACCATGGAAGCAGCCTTCTCTGTACACAATCCTTCACAGCTTTGTTAATGGGAAAAATAAAAATGTATCTGGAGGAGGGAGGTATAAATGGTCAAGACAGACCATTTCAAGAAGTTGAGACCATTTGCTAAGGATAGTCTAAACACTGCAAGAGATCACTTTAAAAATTTTTCTTGAAAATGTGCACCCCCAAAAAAACAAAAAACAAAAAAAAGAATAACATTCTGTCTTTCAGGGAGAAGAATATTATTCTTGTGTCTATCTCTAATGTGCAGAAACCTAACATTCTATATCTGTGTTCCATTGAACTGCTCAGTTGAGTCAACAGAATGCGAAAAAGAACATATCTGTTTGGGCGCTGGTTGTTGGTGTTGTGTGCCTTCAAGTTGTTTCCAACTTATACAACCCTAAAGTTGTATGTTGGTGGGTTTTCTGTGGCTGAGAGTGTGTGATGTGCCCAAGGTCACTCAGTGAGTTCCCATGGATATTGAACCCTGGTCTCTTGGGTTGTAGTCCAATGCTCGAAGTACCACACCATGCTAATTCTACCAGTGGGAGCTACTATTGACCAACTGCATATGACCAGAGCTGGATTAGAACCACAGACTCCGATGCAAACCAAAATCCATTGTATTTCTTCTCCTCTTTCTCTGACTGCATTTGTATCTTCTAGAACAATTTTTCACTCTTATTTTATTTCAAGATTATCTTGATTTTGAAATTCTAATGCAACAATTGAGTTTTATTGTTTTTAAAAACTGACACTGCCTTGGAATGGGAAATAATGTCTCAGGACCAGATTGCTTTGTGTTGCCATTTCTAGGATTAAAGCAGATTTGAGGAACCAAAGGAGAGTGAAAGGTTTAAAATCTCATCAACATCAATCCAAGGACAGATTAAGATGAGATTTGAAATGGATGGTGATTTTCCCTCCTGAGCAATATTCATTTTGGGAAACTCTGTATTTATTATGTTCATATAAACTGATGATAAGAATGATAAGAACATTAAAAGTTTCTCAAAATATTGATAATGATTACGTGGATATGAACGCCAGCTGTTCACTTGTCCTTTAAATGATCTTAATATGCATAAATTAGAAGCTGATTGTTTTCATACTATGAGAGGCCCACTTGATTACTGTAATATGCTGTACATGTGACTACCCTCGAGGAGGATCTGGAACTTCTTTGAGTTCAAAGAACTAAAGTCAACTTCTTGACTTGATGAGAAAGGCCATTGGAAAAAAAATGTCAGCTGTGGCAAGATTTTGTACCCCTGTGTTAGAATGAAAAGGCTAACAGCAGCAGTAGCAGATAAGGCAAAAAGCCTTGTATTTTGTGCAAAACCCAAGCAAAAAGGCAAATCTTGTTGGTTGTTGTTGTGGTTGTGTGCCTTAAATCATTTTTGACTAAAGGTAAGCCTAAGGTAAACCTATCACAGGGGTTTTCTGGTTCTGGGAGTGCGTAACATGTCCAAGATCACCCAGTGGGTTTCCATGGCTTGCAGGGAATCAAACCATAGTCTCTAGGATTGTCGTTCAATGCTCAAATCACTATATGACACTTTATATAGTAAAGGCTGAAGAGGGGGCTCTGGAAGCATGGAGAGGGTTGTTAGTATAAAGCAAAGTTATATGAAACTGGCATGCATGGAGAAAAGAGGAGAAATGACAAGTCCTCAATGCCATAGAAAAATCCAGAAAGATTATCATGAAGAAGTAGTAAAATAGGCCATCCCCAGATAATTTCCCATAAGTGTTTCCTCTCTTCCTTCCTCATCTGCAAATAACAAAGGATTCAAGACTGGTGATGAATATTAACCTCAGTTGACCCCTAAACTGCCATTTCAGAAATATGAAAAAAAATCATAGAAAATCCAAGCCGTGATAGGTTTGCACATGCTGAGACAGACATTATTGTGTGCCTTCAAGTTATTTCCTACCCTAAAACAAACGTGCCACAGAGTTTCCTTGGGAAGGTTTGTTCAAAGGGGATTTGCCTTTGCCTTCTTCTGAGACTGGGAGTGTATTGCTTGCCCAAGCTCACCTGGTGGATTTGCATAGCTGAGTAGAAATTCAAACCTTGGTCTCCAAAATAGTAGCCCAATTCTCAAACCACTACACCATGCTGGCTCGTCAAGGTAGATTTAAACCTTGTTGCATTACTCATTACTCTTGAAAAATCAACTTGCTACTTATAGCTGACTGAGTTAACACGATGCTAACATGTTACTTCCTCATTTCTTTTTATTAAAAAAACTCCTAAAAAAAATAGCCAAAACATTTTAGAAATAGGAAGTATTCTATTAAGAGGCAATAACAAAGTTGTAGAGGGCTAGTGGATGATGGGAGCTACGCAAAACCGTGATAGCACTTCCTTCCTGCCACTGAGCTCTGGCCAAAAAGCTGTACCAGAGTCAAGTGTATCAAAAACCAACATATAGCAGAGTATGTTGACACAGCTTCAAAAGCGTGCACAGCAGAGTTTAAACTAGCAGCAATGCTCTGAGGCCACAAAAACTCACCCACACGATGTTATCTTTCAACTTGGAGGCATTTAATCTTCTGTTACAATAAGTACATATTTACCTGGATTCGCAGATCTTCCAAACAGAAGCTCAGCATTTCTTCTGCACAGAGCTGGCATAGCCTCTTCTGGGCATAGCCTCCGGCCAACGTGATCAGGCTATCAAGAGGGCAGTTGGCTAGAACCCAGCTCCTTATATGCAACCCTTGCTGATGCAACATCCATCCAACTTTGCATTTCCCATATCTGATGCAATCCTCTGCCCCGGTTACGTATCACAATGACTCAGTTAGAGTCACATGGGATTACCTCATGCACTGTCATCCCGAGGTGCAATCCATAATGTACATCATATGTATTTTATTGGACCAAAGGTCATGTCCAACCTTTCCTCACAAAAGTGGATCATTATATTATTTTCCCAAGATAACACTTGTAAGCTCTTTTTATCCCAAAGTACTCCCCCTCCTATAGACAGCATTGTGCCTTGGCGATGTTTGCTTCAAACATGTCAAGTGATCAGTTAGTTACGTATTAAATCACTGGATTATCCACGTCATACATTGAATTTTCCACTGAAAACTCTTTGAGAAATATTTAGATGGTAAGCTCTTATCCAATGGTTTGAAGTATATTTCATCAGTTAAATTAATGTGGTTATTTGAAATTAATTCATTATATGTAAGGTTCTCTCTCTCTCTCTCTCTCTCTCTTTTTGGATTTTATCCTGTTGGTTAAATCTGTTTTGTTTCAGATAATTTTGTTCATGTATGTGCAAACTACTCTGTAAACTGTTAAAGAGAAAGGTGTAACAGGGCAACTCCTTTGTAGCTAATCCATCCACTGAAGATATGTGACAAATGTGTTTTACTGTGATTACACAATCACTAGACCAAAGCACATTTTATAATATGATTAAAAGTTCATTCTAAGAAAGAGTCCAGTAGTGATGTTCAAATTTTATATTTTCTAATCCTCTAAGAAAGGATTAACACTATTTGTTTAAAGCCTTACTCTTTTCGGTATTCCTTTATCCCAAGACCAAATACCATTCGGTGATTACAAAGGTTAGTTTATTTTTTGTTACAAATCAAGCCAATGTAATCTTTTGCACATTACAATATTGTTAATCTATTTGGATACTCTCTTGCATATGCATGTGTTTGATAATATATACTCACTATATGTATTAACTAATTATTTTAAATGCATATCTTTTGTAGCAACTTTGCAAAAGAAACATAATCCACTAGGAAGTTCTCAAATGCAAAGCTTCACCAATATAGAGGGGAGCTCCACAGTTATTGTGCTAGCACCCCAATATGCCTTGGTGTGCCAATTGTGGCAATCTTGTTGCAATGATTTTGACAGTATCCCTCTGTTTGAGACTTTTTTCATTGTTTGAAGAAGTTTTTTTAGAGGGGGAATGGAAGGCTCTTTCAAATTAAAAGGAACAACATGTTCTTATTTTAAATAAGAAGGGACAACATGTAATTTGTGGGCAGTGTAAGGCTCTCCCTATCATTTTTGCAGAATGACCTATCTTCGTTTGTTGCTGTCACTGTTGTCAGATAGCTATTATTCCTCTGCACTATGCAAAGATCAAAGCTTTCAGGTTCCATAATTAGGGGACACAATATTGACCAAATCTTCCCATCCTGGAATACTGTCAACCATCATCTGATAAATCTAACCATGGAAAATTTATTAACATTTATTTGGCTTGGAATATTTTCCTTAACTGTATCTGGCACTTAAATCTGAAATTCACAAAATAAAAGTCTTAGGAACTCATCATTCATGCTATCAGTTCAAAGAGGAATAATGATACAGTGAGCCATGGATTCATGTGAAAGAGCCACAGCAACTTAAACACACCAGGCTATAGGTTCCATTGAAATGAACTTGGTAACGATCAGGATAAAAGTTCCTTTTAAGTTTAAAAAGAAATTGAGTGTGTCTATCTCTGATGGATCAGAGAAAGTGACCTAAAATTTCTGTTTAACTAATTTAACTAACTTAAATCTTTGTTCAGGCATAGAAACAATAAGATGTTTAGTTTTCATGGGTTGTTCTAGTACCTTTCCAAATGAAATGAACTGCGAACACAAAAATGTAGTTTCTGGTATCTTCCTTGGGTGAATATACCCAAAGACGATTGCAGCTTTGGAGATGACCTTTATGCATAAATAAGCTCCCACAGACTCAATGCCCAGTGTCAAGTTGAACACCATACAGTTAATGATGCCAGCTTATACATCCAGTGGAGTACTCCATAATCAAGTAGTGAGAAATGGGACAACTTTATTTATCAATGACTAGGACCCCATATATAAAGAAGGCTGACTTCTCCCCCTACACCATTACCACAATAGTAAATAAAAATGATTCATAGCTTTTGTTTCATAATGCTGTTCAAGAAGTAACACAGAAAGCAAAGTTACTGAGTAGCTCTAGTTTTCTCTGTGCAATTAAAGGAACCCTGAAAGATGCCCTCTTGGCACATCTGCAAGAAAAGGTACTTAAAAAAAGTAAAATCTCTCTTCAGGCTATTGAAATTAGGCACAGTGATCTCATACAAAGCTCAGTGCAGCTGGTGCCATGGAATAAAGACAGACGAATCTTTTCTAATGGAAAAATCAAGTCAGACACAGCTCAGCTTCTTTCTTACACAAAATGCAATTATGCAAACTACAAAGGCCCATTAAAGACAATGTTTATAATTAGCTGCTCTAAGTTAAAAGAAAGAAAGAAAGAAAGAAAGAAAGAGAAAGAAAGAAAGAAAGAAAGAAAGAAAAAGAAAAAATATCAAGCATGTGCTGGTTTCATGCCAACATATTTTCTATAGATGTTCCTCACAATGAACAATCAAAAAACCCATTCCTGTTGTTTCTGTCACAATTATTTCAAATTGTGCAAACCTATAATGAAAATCAATATAATGAAAGAAAACAATTACATGTTGATAAACATCATACTCTTTTAATTTTAGGAGAAATCTAGTGCATATTACGTAGTGTGAATATTTCACTCTTTTTCACATATGGTTGCGATTGATTTTTTTAAATTATATTTTAGATATGCTTGAATATGAAGTCCTACATTGGAGATTTCTCAAAAATATTAACTATAAAAATGATAGATTTTCACTGTTGTATTTCAGTAATAATAATTCTCTATACCTACCAGGAGGTAAATTTCAATAAACTCAATGAGACTCACTTCTGAGTACAAAGGCACAGGATTATGGGGCAGGAAAATTGTGACCTGATGAGTATTGTGGTCCAACAACACCTGAAGGGTTGCTGTTTGCCCTTTGGCATAGCTACTGATTTACAGTTCTCTTCACATTCAACATTTTTGTAAGATTTAATTGGGATAGACCATGCTGGGAGCAAACAATATATCAAAGGCCAGCTATTAGAGATCCACATCCAGGGCTCTATTTCCAAATTATCACACTGTCAAAATTTCAAAATGATGTTGTTTGCAACAGCTGAGAAAATTAAAGACAAAGCCAAATAACTCACATTTCTGCTTCCTTGCTGGTACCAAATGAACTGGAGGCCCTTTCATATTAGGGATTTTTAGTCTGGTCAAGTACTAGAACTTTCTGAATACCCTTTCCTAAACTGCATGCCAAGATTCTAAAGGATAGAAACATGGAAGTTGACACGAAAACATAGTGCTATATTTCTGTCATGTGAGAGGTCCCCGCTTCTTATTTGCAAGTAAAGATGTATAAGGATGCTTCATGGGAACTAACCAGGGTTGGCATCCCACAGAGAAAAATCCATGAGTACATCTGATGATACTTTTAAAAAAATGGTCATAAGCTAATTTTTATCCATTTTTTGTGGTGATCTAAGCTGGCTTGAGCCCGAAGAGAAAGATGTTAAAAATCTTTAAATAAATGTATAAGTTAATGGAATATTCATTGCTAACACTACACATAATCCTCCTTCAGCCAAAGGTCTGTCTCATAAAAGATATTACCCTACATACTTTGACACCTACAGAAATTTTGGTAGGATACAAGATTAGACAGTTGTCACAAAATGTTATTGAGGTTGTGTAACAGATATTTAATAGATGACCTGAGAGATGGTGTATGGTCACCTAGTCTTGGCTCCAAAAAAGAGAACTATTGGGAAACTAGTCACCGTGATAAAAACAGTACTAACAGCACACTGTTATGGGTGTAAATAAATCCTGACTTGATTCATTATCATACAGTGTACAAGAGAAATTAAGAAAAGAGTTCTTGACACAAACTGTTGCAAGATAGAAAGCTTTTATTGTTGTTGGTAGTGGTGGTGGCAGTCTTGGAAAATGTGCACATTTTTCTTGAGTGTAAATCTGTAAAATGTATTAATTGCTAATGAATTGGTGGGAGATGTGTTAAATTACTAGCAAATGTTTAGTGCAATAGGATGAATTCTTTATGTCTTAGTTATCAGTTAGTCTGCCCTGTTGTGCTTGCTTATCTCTGTTTGCGGTAATGAAAGAAAAATTGGTTTTAATCACAGTTTTGTAGAAAGCATTTTTCCCCTAGAAATTGTAGAAACCATGACTACCACCATCCTCCACCATCGTATGGTGCCTTGGTCTTGGTTGCTTGCAAGATCTCTTGATGGGATTGGAGAATTATTGATATACTGTCTTGCCAAACTGAGATATTTGAACATAGCTAAAATCTCAGCAACAGTGAGGTATCTTTGCATCCCTCACCACAGTACCTCAGGTAAATCAATGACGCTCCCTGGGACAACATAAGGGAATCTGCTCTTTTATAGATAGATGTCAATGTCCTCAACAGGATGGAAACCATTTCTGACAGATGAATATTTATATGGGTAATTTTGATCAAATTTCTTTCAAAACTTAAGCACTTTATCTGCATTACTGCTGTCCTTCTAGATCACAGGACTAGTAAAATGCTCCAAACATATCCTTTTCTTCTGCTGAATTTGATTGCTTCAGGCAGTAAAGTTTGACAGACAGTCAGGTTGCATGGTTCAGACCCTCCCCATAGGTAAACGTTTTTATTCTTTCTATTTGGCTTATCTGCTTGACAGTCATTCCCCCTTCTCTCTTTTCTACATCTTACTGAACAACTAAAAATGCAGAAAACAAAATGCAAAGCAAACACTGAGCAGTCAGTGCCACTTGAGGCCCAATGGGTTTTCCATTTGTCAAAAGCTGCCAGATGTAAAGACAACTATTTAAATGATGTCAGTTTGCAAGCTTTCTGCAGTGAAGGAGGAACAAAGCAAAAATCTGTATCTGTAGTGTCAAGATTCTTTTCCTGAACATGAATAGTACATGTCATGTGACTAATAAGTCAGAAATAACAGGAGCAATATTATTGAGGAGTCAAAGTTCAAAAATGTTTTGGATCCATCCTCTTCTACTTTTTTAACTTACATTTTCGTATCACAATGGTATGAGTAGACACAAAGTAGAAAGATTTTTGTGATGTGTGTATCCAACAACTTATAGTATGGCAGACTGTATAAAATATACACAATTATGAATGCACACTGATTTCTACACACACACACGTGTGTGTGCACGTATGCACACACACACACATATACACACACACAAAATTTTCCTGCATCTATTTTCTGTACCAAAAAAAATCAAAGTTTTGGTATAGACAACAGTGTATTTTGCATATTTTCTGCCTAAAAATGTGTGGAGTGTTTTTTGTTTGTTTGCTTGCTTGCTTTTTGTGCAAGAAAACCATGTATATTGGAAGAAATCTTTTTTCTCTCTCTCTCTCCTTCAGGAAAGTCCTAAAAATCAAAACTGCTCAAAAATTGCACAGTAATCATTGTATTCTCACAGAATGGGTAGAAAAGTGCTGAAATTATTCATTTTCACATGTGGGACAGAAAAGGGAGACAACATTTACATATACAGTGCTCATGTTGTTACTAGGCTGTACACTTCCATGTGATTTAATTGACAAAATATATTAGTTGACATAAATATAAATTATGTCCTGCTATGGCTGTATGGACATGCTGGATAAGGGGAAAGGCTGGCTGAACATACATGTTGCAAATTAGGTCAGAAGAGACCTCCAGGCTTAACCAGGTCATAGTCAGGAAATCACCAGAAACTCTAGTGATAATGGACTTGCAATTAACCTCCAATGACTTAACCTCTTAGAGACAACAGCATCTGGAATATTCCCACAAGACAGCTGATTGTCTTAAATGCTCTCCCTCTGACCAAGCAAGATTCCCTTTTGTTCCTGCACCTGTCCAGCAATTATTAAGCTATCAGCACCAAGCTATCAGGACTTAGCTCTAATACTAAGACCATTAGCCCATTCTGGACCTCAATGCCCACACTTCTGACTCTATTGTTTACTCTGCCAGAGAGCCATTAACACCCTAGCCCTCCAGGCATAAGTAGAGTATTTAAACCATAGTTTTTGCCCAGGCAACTTGCAATACACCAGTTGCTGTTTACCACTCTGCCCTCTGATTCCCAGTTGTGTACTGCCCTTAGACTTGTGTCTAAGCCACATTTCTACTTCATTGATCTCCTGGAATGATAAATATCACCCACTTCACCCTGAAATTTCTCTAGCCAAAACTTTCCTCCCTTTTCCTTCAGTTAGCCTTGTGTGATTATGTGACTACTTGCATCCTGTGTGTGTGATTGTAATTCTCCTCATAAAATACATTAAGCTTATTTTTGGATCTTCAGCTGGTTCTTCCCTGCACTAGTATTGGTAAACAGAAGTGTAAAAATCTTGTTAGGTTGTCCCCTCACACAGGCTTCCTCTTATATATTCAGGCTAAAATTACATTCCCTATGAGATTTGAATAATTGCTTATCCAGCTTTCAGATTCAGTTTTCATGTTAAGAAAGCATCAATGCTCAGATTAAACCTGCATGTTTCTTCATTTGCCTTTCTGGACTGTGATGAAGTATTGAAAAATCAAGAGACATATATTCATGAGTAAATGGGCCCTTAGGAAGGAGTATATAAAACATTTCATTCTATATTTATATTCAGTATTTAAAGCTAAACAATACCAAGAAACCTATAACAGAGGAGTGGAAACCTTTTACCATCCAGACATTTTAGATTACAGCTCTTCTGGGAGCGGAAGCTCAGACATTTGGAAAGACTAAACATTTCCCATTCCAGAGTAGAATTTGTACCAAGTGGATTTATCATTTGACTGTAAACAGAAATTAAAATTTACTAGAAGGGAAAAAAAATAGAAAGGGAATAGAATTGCCACTTATATTTCCTAAAGTTCCTAGTGTAATCTGTAAAAAAAATCATAAGAACTGAAGTTGAGAGACCAATAAATATGGTTAATTTTCAATTTGAGGCATAAGATATTAGTTTCCCAAATGTTGTGTATTGCAATATCTTCCTTTTTTTTCTTTAAGATGATCGAACTGTTAAATTAGTTTGAGAACTCTGCTTAAAGTTAACAAAAGCCAGAACACCCAGTATCTTTTCATATTTAACAGCACATTGTACTAGACTTACATCTGGCATATTTAAGTTCTCTTCATTATGAACCAATAACCCAATAGATGAGTTAGATCAAGCTGAGACACCTAGCCCCTCAAATCCCTGTCAGGCATTTTTCTGTAATGTTCAGCAAACTGCCTCAAACAGTTTTTATCAAAAATAAATGCAGCCCTGATAGATCAGAAGAGTTAGCTATCCAGTTTACCTTCCTGTTTTTAACAGTGAGCAATCAGATGCTTATGGAAATTAACAAACCAAGACATGGTGGTAGTACCCATCCTGGAATAGTTTTTGTTACTTAGAGGAGTAACTAACTATAGACCTGGTAGATCAAAGGGGGCAGGGAGTTAATAGTTAACTTCATATCATATTTCAGATAGGATCATCACAAAAAATTTTGACAGACAATGGGATAACAGACTAGATGAACATAATTTCAAGAGAACATGAATTTCTGTGAATTTCTGGTTCATGCAGGAGTCCCCTTGCCCTGATAAATGACTTGTTTTGAATGTGTATGCTTAACTAGGCAAGTATAGCTGGCAAGTGGAATTTGTTAGGGGTATGTTTGATTCCCCCCCCCAAAGCAGGATTTCTCTTGGAATGTGAATGGACCAAAGATTAACATTTCCTTGTTCTTTCTTCTCAAAAATAAAAAAAAAAAAAAATGAAATTTACTTTTCCTTCCTTCTTTCCTTCCTTCCTTCCTTCCTTCCTTCCTTCCTTCCTTCCTTCCTTCCTTCTTCTTCCTCCTCTTCTTCTTCTTTTTTCACATTGAGTTCATTATGTCTCAAATAAAATGTTTGCAAATTTTGGTAAGTTCTTCAGAAATTAACTGAAAAGAAATTCTCACTGATCTATACTGTCTAAATCCAATAGATGCATCTATTCTTAGTTCTAAAAGAATCATATTGTACCTGCCTACAACATTGGTTTTCTATAAGGTGAGGAACATCTCCAGAATACAACAAATATGGAAATAAATAACACAACTATTTCTGTTTCTGTAAGACTGTCCTAAAAACAGACATTTTGTAAATAAAACTATCAATGGCTACCAGTTTTGTTTTGTTTTTGGTTGTTTTTGCATTATAGGACTTTTTGAAAAAAAAAGAAGAGACCAAATTGTGGAAATAGCAATAATTTTTTTAAGGAGAAAACAGAGCATTTGCAATGCAAAAATGTCTTGTGCAGCAATAAGGGGATTCAAGCAAACATGTTTCACAAAGCTCACAAATGTGAGAAATTACTGAAAAAAATCATTTTGAAAAAAGCTTTTGTAATTGTACCCAGATAGA
Source organism: Iguana delicatissima (assembly GCA_948472985.1). Taxonomy (NCBI): domain Eukaryota; kingdom Metazoa; phylum Chordata; class Lepidosauria; order Squamata; family Iguanidae; genus Iguana; species Iguana delicatissima. The sequence goes on along the minus strand of CAOKZL010002060.1, from coordinate 38,611 downwards.
GGAAAAAACTATGTAAAATTGTTTATTTTGGTGTACGAGAATGAACTAAGCAAAGATTTGCACCCCTAGTTACTGAGTGTGTATCAAAGGATATATCATCCTGACCTGTTCAAACTCCCAGTTGTTTTGTGACAATCTGTGTCCTTTCTCTAAGCCATTATTTTGTGATCAGCCCTGTTATATGGATCATAGCATCATGATTTTTAAGATGTAGAACCGAGTCCATTTTTATGTCTCTCAGATGTTGGTTCAATGGTTCTACACTAGTTCGACTACCCAACAGGATTCTAGGCTTTATTTGAAAGCTGATTCTTGTTCCCAAAGCTCTGAGAAAGATCTAACATGCTTGTAAGTTGGTACACAGTGACCTCACATCCTGGTTTAAAGGAAAAATTGTGTTGTTCGGGGTAAAATGCTTCCCTCCTGTTCAGATTCTTCAATAAGGGTGACCAACAAACTGAGAAAAGAAATGCAGCCCCTGACCCCTAGAAAGTTAACAACTACTTTCTCATAGGATGGAAGCACAAAACAGGATCAGGCTGACAAAGTTACAACATTGTTGAAGCTAACAAGGAACATGTAGGGAAAGTATTCTGTGCTAAGTTCTTTTCCTTCAGATTAATGACAGTACTGATTAACAATTTTAGAGAGGAAACAGCCTGTTTGTAATGCTTTCTGGCATTAAAAAGTTGGTAACATTTTATTCAAAGTTCTTTTCTGGGTTGAAATTTCATGCACTAGTGTGTCACCTGCCTGAGAGCCTAGAATGCTGTCAAGGCAAGTACAAGGAAGTCTGAGATATGTAGTATCTCTGGGTGCTTGGGTCTTATATTATGGTCAACAACTACTATGGAGTATAAAATTTTCACAGGCTCCCAATAATTGAGATACTGACATAAAAGCATTTGATACATCAGGGAGTAAGACAAGTGCACAGCTCTCCCTGCAATAGCTGTGTGTTGTTGCTAAGCCACTGCCAAGTATGTTTGTAGGATTAAAAGACAGGGGCTTAAAGAGGTCTTGGAGGAAGCATTCAGGTCCTCTCATGCTTCAAAATTCTGAGCGGATATGACTTTGCCTATCACTTATTCAACAACAAAAGTTTTATCATTATTTATGCCATGAGATAAGTTGTTCTGTCACTCTCTCACTTTTAAAAAACCTTTAGCTGCTAAAAGAAAAATTGTGGATATTTGCCAGACAGCTAATCAAAGAATGAAGGCCTCTCTTTGGAGACTTTAACTGTAATTAGAACAAAGCAGCTGAAATGAGATGTGCAATCAAGCTAAGGATGAATTGAAAAACTCCTAGGGAAAAAAAAATAGAAAAAAACACTTTTCATCTCTAATCCTGCTGTAATAGAGACATGGCAGGGATTCTAAAGATCTGACTATTTCAGCTGCCATTTAAAAATGGGCAAAAGGAGAGGGTGTGTTTCTCCGTACTGACACTCTCACCTTCAAAATCACTAACTGATAATTGAAGCAGGCAATCTGCATAATAAGAAAGGAGCACTTATTATCAAGGTGCTTCATATGCACTGGGGCCAATGGGAGCACTTTCCCATCATTCACTTTTTGAAATATGGAGGACATTTTCATGTGGATGGCAGTAGGGGACAGAAAGCTTAAACCTCCTCTCTCTGTGAGTTGTGGTTCCAATAAAAGGGGCATTCTATTTTTTGCTGCAACAAGTTTTTTGAGTTATTTCTAGGGGAATTTTGAGTAGATTTTTCCAGGTTTTGTGTCATTTTGTCAGTCCTAAGGATTTTCTTAATTTTAAGTAATTTTTTAAAAATTGTTGAAAAAGTTACAAGTAGGGAAGGAAAATAATTTCATGGGATTAGTTGGTCCTGAAGAAAGTAGACTTTTGATACTTCACAAATCTCTTTCTAAGAAGCGGCACACCTCACTTGAAGGCTTTGCTCATCTGTGACACTTATAAGATGTTTCAAAGATACAACAAATACTCATAGTAATCAAGACATTTTCAGATGTTAACAGCTAAAGAAGTAAGCAGTTGGATATAATGCACACAGAGAATTTGGTTACCAGTGAAAGGTGACTGCGTTAAGTAAAATGTGTAAAGAAACGTGTACACTGGGGAAAATGTGTAAAAATTGCAAGCCTTTTAATGTGAGAAGTGAAAAAAGAAGTCTCACAATATGAGGCAAAAAAATGACAAGATGAAAATGCTGGCAGGATTTATAGTAAGACAATGAAATTGAAACTGAGAGACTTTCACATGCCAAATCCAGATCAATACAGTGAATTACTTCTTTAAAAAATGTAATGGTAATAACACTGAATTACTGGTGGAGCACCTTTAGAACTAATTACCTAGAGCCTTCTTACAGTACTATAGCCATTTCTCCACTGGTTCCTACCGATGTCCTGTTGTGATCCCAGCAACACCTTTGCTGGGGTGGCAGTGTGATGGGAATGCTCCCCTCCGCACCCAGCCAGGTCCTTACAGAAGGGAGTGCAGGCAACACACACCTGCCTTCTCCAGCACAGCCAGCCTCTTTCCTGTGGTGCACTAGGGAAGCCAGTAAGTGATTGCGCTTCTGCCCCTTCCACATGGCCCAGGCTGACGAGAACATTGCACAGTCGCAGGTGCTTAACAGATTTTTTCTGTTAAGTGAATATCTCACAATTGCGATCTGTGGGGATGCACTGGTTGTGGGACCATGACGACATTGTGCAAAAGCATGACCTGTGGACCACTGCCATCGCATCCTTATTGCAGGACTGTAACACCATGTGGAAATCGTCTATGATTCCACTTAACTTAACATGGGTTCATCCTGTTGAATCCTATATTTACAGTTTAGGAAGAGGCCTTTAGAATTCTTAGGCAGAGAGCTCTAGTACTAAACTACAGAACCCAGGTTTCCATAGGATGTTGCCATGGCAGTTAAAGGGGAATCATAATGTTATAACTGAGTACTGTAAAAGGGCTGTTAATCAATCAATCACTTTAGGAAATAACATCCCAAGTTCAATTCAAGCATTTCAAGTCTCATTTTAATGATTGAGATCCTGCGTGCATGGTACCACATCTTTCTATTTCCTGATAGCTGTAAAGACCCAAAAGGGATTAAGACTATTGTTGCTAACAAGTGAAGAAGGAGAGGGGAGGTGACTCTGAGCATGGAGCAGCAGCTAGTCTCAGCTCAGTTAAAGGGAGGAAACAAATGTGCACTTTCAAATGAAAGACACCCAAATTTTCCTTCCTCCAGGTGCCCAGTGCAGCTGTATCTGCATCTTCTGAATAGTTTTTTCCCTTCTTTTTCCTTCCTTGTGGTATCAGCAGAGGGAGTAGTTGCAGCTGCCATAGCCCTCCCCTTCCCCTCCCTTGTCCCATATTCTCCCATATGAGCCTGGATGACTTTTGAGATGCTCAGGGGAGTCCTTTATCCAACTATATCTTCACAGGTACATTCAATGGGAACATGACAGAAAGGCCTCCTCAGTGGCAACGCTCAGGTGAATTCAACGATGGCAGAAGAATTTCTCCCTTTTTAACATACATAAATAAATAAATAAGGTGTTCAGAATTCATGCTTTGCTTCAAGGATTTGTCCACAATATTTTGATTTTACTTTTTTGATCAAAAAAGTTCAGGAAGAGAAGGTGGCCAGAAATGTGTGACATTATCATGTAGAATATACACACTACATTTGTTATGGTACTGTGCAGCCCCCATGACTGGCATGGTTTAATTTGCAGATATTATTTAATTGGGACTATTAATTGGAGTTGATATAAATAATACCTGAGGTGACTGGGAGGTCATGCCAGAAGATGTATATATTATTGACTGTAAATGTGAGATAGCAAGGCAGGTCAGCCACATCTATCTCTTAGGCAGAAACAAAGTCATTTTCCGGCTAATGGCATGGACCCTCTCGAGACAATAAGATTAAAGATAATGAGCTGGACATCTCAGAGCTGAAAGGAGAAATCCCCACCAAATTATGATTGTCTTAGATCTGATCCCAAACACCTGGATGTTTATTGTTTTTCTCACCTCTCCACAATACTGGGTTATTACAACAACCATTTTGTCACACATTAGCTCTGTCTGGACTTCATTCTTTGTGCTGCAACTCCCATTGCCCACTTGTCAGGGGCCCTTTTTGCATGGCCTCTCTTTCGCACAAGAGCCCCTTGAGCCTCGCGGGAGTGAGAGCGTCACTCCATACGACACACTCCCACTTCCGCGGCTCTCACAAGGCTCAAGCGGGGTGGATGCACATTTTCTTATTTTCGGCTTTAAGCCGAAAATAAATCCGGCTTGCGCAATGCTCGTGGCCACCTTGCGCACTTACTGGTGTGCGATGCATAGTCGCAGGCTATGTCAGGACCCTGGAACTCCAGGACACAGGCTCTGAGTCTGAGCCAGAGTCCTTGGAGCCTGCTGCACCAGCACAGCCCACTCCCGAGGCTGCCCCAGGCACAGAGCCCTTGGCTCCAGTAGTCCCAGAAGCAGAGCCAGGGGCTGCCCCAGACTCAGCCAAGCCAGAAGAGTCGGATAGTGAGATTCAAGAGTGGGTGCCTACTTACCAGCAGCATCGGGAGCAAAAGAGTGCTCTCAGGAGGTCAGAACATTTAAATAGAAAACGCCAGGCACTCAGGGCCCAGCTGCGATAACACCTGGAGGAGTGATCTGCCTATAAAATCACTCACTCAACCTTGGGTCTTTTGTTGGCTCACAACCGTCCATTCTGGGGGGAGAGTGCTTGTTGTGGATCCCAGCTTGGCTTCCTGAAACGCTGCTCGACCTGCTGGAACGTCGCCACCTCTTGATCTCGGACCAGCTTTGGTAATTTTTCTGTTCGAACAGACTTTGACTGTGTGCTCGCTTGGCTGTGACGTAACAGCCAGGGAGTCTCCCTGCTGCCGGTACTTACTGCTATTTTTCCTGTTCTGTTCTGCTGAAGTAAAGCCCTTTAATTTATTCCTTGCCTTATCTGCAAGAGACCTGTAGCCAGCTCCTTTGGCTGCTCGCCAGGCCTTGCCGTTGACAGGCTAGCCGGTCGCGCTTCCTCCTCCAGCGCCGCCTACAGCTCCCAGACTGCACTGCAGAAGCTGGGGGCGAGGCTGAAGAGTGACCATCACGCTAGTAGAAGCCAGGTGCGGTAAGAAGGAGTGGGGAAGCGGTGGCGTTTTGGGTGAGGCTTCTCGCGCAAGCCACCCTCCTCTGTCACGCGAAAAGCGGCACTGCGAAACGGGCCAGGGAGAGCAACTCACACTCATACCTGCAGGACATTTTTAAAGTATAAGAACTCCTGATTTCAGGCCATCCATTTGATTCTGGAACAAAAATTGTCCTTAGGTGCCTACCTAAGCCACGTCTCTGCTTTCTCACTGCTCTCCAGACTGGTAAGTATTGCCTCATCCTTGAAAGTTCTTTATCCACCCTTTCCTCCCTTTACCTTCAGCTAGTCCTTGTATGCTTGTGTGAGTGCTTGGATCTTTCTGTGCATGTGTGAGTTTCTTTCAATAAAGCATATTTTTAGTTCACAATTTAATTTTCTGGCTGGTTCTTTCTTGCAAGGACCCTGTAAGCACAGGTGGTAGATCTCATTGAGTTACCCTACTCTCACAGGCCTCCTGACTTTGAGTTAATTATTCCCTACTTTTGAACAGAGGTACTGGCATCGCTGGTGGGCCCTTGTGGCACCAACATTTTGGGGTAACACAGTGAGTTGAACATTTAACAAGAAATATAATTAACATTTTCCAAACACTGTTCTTGTAGTTTTGTAGATCAAACGCTAAACTGTCAAAAAGTCCTAGGTTCAAACACTACTGTGGCTAAACCATTTTGCTGACCGTGAAATAATGAGACCACACAAAAGAGACTGGGTTGAACTATGAGCCAGTTTATTTTAATATTCCTATTTAGGATTACCCCTGGGATGTACAAAAGGGAAGAACAACATAGTGTGAGACTAACTGACACAAGTGGTCTCTCACAGACCTTCTCCACAGCTTCCCCTGGGCAAACATCTCACCTCAAGGAGAACCTGCCTATTGAGTTGCTTCCCACACAGTCCACTCCTGGAAGGCCAACCTGAGAATCCAGCCCTCAAATCACAGGACTTAAAATGAAGGCTAAACCCTCTGATCAGCCTCAAGGAGAGCTCTTCCCTACCCCAAAATCATATGACATGTAGGGGCTGCTTCTGATACTTATCCTTCACCAGATGAGTGCCATGGGTGTTCGTCAAACTCCTACTTTCTCCTGCCACAGATAAAGACAAATATTAGCATCATCCTTATCCCTGAGCAGGCTGGCCAAAAGGAGCCTCACTGCCTGTTGTAAACCCCCCAGGAATGACTGGTTCCCCACTTCAGACAGATGTACTCTATCAGCTCTGTAAAGCTTGGGCCTTTGGTAAATGGTTTGGGGGTGGGACAGGTTGCCTTGTTGTTCTGAATAAGGTGACCACTGTCAGCCCTTTCATCTTGGGTTGGCTTTGCAGGTGTCATTACATGTATCCACAACTGGAAGTTGTTAATGTCACATATCATATTGGGATACTTGGCTGCCTTCATCCTCAAGGATTCATCATAAAGAGACTAAGCAGACCCTGCAAGACTGATACAGTCATTACAGATCACAGTCAAGTACTGAATCAATAAATAATCTGTATGTGGCTTCACCTTAACCAAAACTTACATACAGATGAAGAGACCAGACAATGAGCTCAACCTGTTCCTATCTACCCTATTCTTCTTGATCTTTTCTTTCTCCTTATCATTTCTCTTTTTCTTTTCCAGTTCACAATGCAACAGGGAGAAGACATCCATCTATTTGTCCCACACTATCTTCTCTGTGGTGGCCACTGAAAGATGCCTTCTTAAGACAACAGTTAGCTCCCCAGCTAGTGGAGGCTCCTGCTGACTACCTAAATTACCTGATTGAGATTCTCCCTTCCCTGGTTGCCCCAAAGGTAGAGTAAAATTGAGAGGGAAACTGTATCAGGGTGAACGCCAAGGCCATACCTGATAAGGAACAACACCCTCAAAGCTAGTACTGCATGTACTTGGAATTAAGGGAGGTGCAATAGACTGACTAGGTGGCACACTTCAAGGACCCCAGGGCCAAATAAATCTCCCAGTACCCACAGGCACAGTGTCAAAGGGAACTGACCTCCTGGATTCTTTCGAATGTTGAAGGTCAATTGATAGACCCTGAAGCCAATTCCTGTTTTCTCTTTTTCAAGAGCATTCAAGCAGGTGATAATTTCATTAGCTACACTGGCTTTTATAACCCCTTTCAATGTTTCCTTGGAACTGTTCTTATGTCTATGGGTCTGCTTGTCTTTTTCTTGAAATCTGGATAATACAAGTGTAGTAGTATCTTCTCCCCTGCTTCATCTGATGAAGCACCATGATGCCAGTTATTGTGGCCTCCTTTCATTGGAGGCCAGCAATATGTGTTTGCCCACCACCACACCGCATGACATTGTGGAGAGGGGAGAACAGATCCAAATATTCTTGGCCTTAGCTGTCAGTCAATAGTATGGGTATAATAGTACTCATTGCTCATACAGGTCATGGACACTCCAAATATTTACTCAATAAAGAAAGAATCAACCGTAAATACAACCTCCACATTAATCAGAACTGACATTCCTTGCTACTCCTCCCTACATCTTCTTTCTCACATTACTTCCTACTTTCCGTCCATGTTCCTCGAAGACAAAAGTAACAGTTATATAAGTTGATTGACTCAGGCCATTTCCACATGGGTTTTTTAAATGGGGCAGAGCGTCCTCCAGGGAGGACGTCTGCGCCTGGCACCGGACTGGGTCAGACCTACTGAATGTAGATCTGCAGTCTAGCCTGCTCCCGAATGACCCCAAGTGGTCGTCCAGTGTGCTTTTGAAGGACCACTAAAAACAGGTCTTTCAAAAGCATGGAGTGCGCCACTGTGAGCCTGCTCCCATATGAAGATTCACAGGCTCACATTGGTGCAAGCCTGTGATCTGCCAGGGGCAGGCTTTAGGCTGGTGAGCTTCAGTGGTTGGTTGAGACCCTTGACCAACTGGAAGCCGCCATTTTCATCCCCAGAGCAGTGTGGAGCAGTGGCCACAGACTGCTCTAAAGAAGCGTGGACCAGACCAGGGAGCCCAAAAGTCCAGTGAGTAGTGTCAAGGGGCGATTCCCTCTCCCCATGCGGAAACGGCCTCAGAGACACTCTCCACATAAGAAAGCACACTTAAAACATTATGCCTCCTTTTATTCATATGTCACCAGACCACATTGGGTTTCTCATTACCTGTTTTCAGCTGTAAGCACAGGAACTAAGATTTTCTCATGAGTCAGTATTTGCCATCAACCTGCTCATGATAACATGACCAGGCTAAAGAACTTGGCTGAGAATAAATCATCCCCTTTGTTCAGGCTGCAATCTATTGCTTGGTAAAGCAAATCCTAGTGGATTCAGTGGATTTACTTCCAAAAACCTATATAGGATCTGGAATTTTGGCTGCTTCACTATTTCTAAACCTAAGCATTACTGCAAATGAAGCTGAAGCCAACTTTCATAATGAAACCTGTCTCATGCAATGTGCACAGGGAGGAAACATGCAGAAGGGAGTTCCAGAGTGGATTATAGAGAAGATGAACATATTTGCTTGATCATGCATTTCAAACCAGCAATAGATTCTACAAAGAAAGTGTTCAATTGCTGCAATTTGGTTTTGGTTTTCCAGCACCTTTGGGGGGGTGGGGTGGAGGGAGAAATACACTCAGCCCCAAACCTTTGGGAGTTTGTTTCTGCACAGAAAAGAAAATATATGACCTCAAGCTTTGTTTTGGATGTTGAAAAGACAAGATGAATAGGAAAACGTTCACATGAGTGGCTTGTAGCAGGTATTTAAGTAGCAAAAGCCAGCTATTTTAGCTTCTTTTGAGAAAACGCAGACTTATTTTAAACTTGTAAATAAAGTAGTAATTAACTATGTGGGGAGTTTATAATTGACTAGCCCCTTTTTAAAAGTAACTGGTCAAACTCTGGTTATCCTTATTGTAATGCAAAATATTTGGGGACGGTTTGGTTAGAAGGGACATTTGAACCTTGTTAACATTACGAAGGACCACCTGGTGGAGACAGAACTTGGTTTGTTGGTATAAATCAACAATGCTTCCTGTATTTTTGGACTTTCCTTGTGGCAGTAGGTATGACCTTTGTCATGCCTTGACATCTGCATCTCAACCTACCATATTTCCCACTACCCTATTGGTCACAAATTCTCTGGACTCACCCTGGAAATATTTACAGAAGCTGAAGCTAGGACTGAGTGAATTATGAAATGGTAAATAGAGGACATTTCAGTGAGTCTTGCCCTACAAGGAAATTTGAAATTCTGCAACAGATGAAGATCTTGACAATGAGACATTATTTTTTGTTTACTTTAGCAGAGCTGAAGTTCAGGAAGGGTGTTCCTCTATCTGACAGCTATCACTGAAAAAAAAGAGAGAGAGAGCGCAAGCAAGCAAGCAAGCAAGCGACAAATGAAGAATAGACAAAAATTACATTTCCATTCATTTTTGATGAGAACTTACTGTAATCCATAAAAACTGAATGTGGAAGAAAGCAAAACTGAGAGATTTCTTGAAATCAAATAATCATAGAGTCACAGAATGCGGGGACCATGAGTGTCATTTAATTACTTGGACACATTTGTGTATTTCTATCAAGAAGGTACCACACCCATGCTAAATCTGGACACTGAAAACAAGAAATGGCTATTGTCACCTGGCACTAGTAAAAAGGAGTTCCATCATTATTACCCTTACAGATTCGTAGTATAATAGCATTTTTAAGGACTCTAGCATGCTGCACAACTGTTACATCCCTTCATGTTTCGGAAAAAATGTACAGTGTAAAATTGCCCCTGGTTATGAAAGGCACTGAATTCCATGATCCCAATTTTGAACAAGCAGATTTTACTGGAGAACTTTCAGCTCAGCCTCAGTGGCTGTGCTAAGAGAAGGTTGTGATGTTTTAAATGGGACTTTTAAAAATCTTCTCTGTATATCAACATGACTAAACCTTTGGGAAAGTGCTGGTTTTTAAGCAGACAGATAAACATTTGTACCATCAAAATTTTGTGTGACAGCATAGAATGTTATGATACCCATGGCTCACAATTCAAATCCCCATAATATATACAATAGCCTTTATGGGAGGGAAATATTGAGGAACTCATGGAATTTTTGCTCTTGCTAGAAGAAACAAATAAAGTTCTCATACTCCAGAAAAAGTTCAGTTCTACTGGTCCAGACGCTTGTGGTTATCTATTTTATTGTAGCTTTGATGCTTGCAAATTATTATATGCTAAAATTCTGAAGTGGGAATTGACTATGATTAAAAATAATGCAAAGCAACAAAAAGACATCCTGAAAATAATGAACATGAGAAACGAAGGCAGATAAAATCTGAAAATAACTTCAGGGCCATTCTTTTTCATCTCTCCTACTCCTCAACGTATAAATTATCCTTGAAGCTCTATAGCTCTTTACTTGTGAGCAAAATAACCGTGGGATTTAGATACTGCTGTCTCTGTGTTCTGGACGTATTTCATCAAGAGGAATAAGTAGATAAGGACTTGGAGAGACAAAAGCCAACTTCTAAGAAGGGAGAAATAGTATCCAAGCTTCAGGCAATTCATGCACTGCATTTTTAAAAAGCTAGATAGTTACTGTCTTATTTTTTGTAAATGTTTTCCTCTTAGAATTGATGGATTTTAAGAATATAGGAGGGAGAAGAGAACATCAGTCCTATCAAGAGGGAGAAAGAGAAGCCTAGAGATTAGGGAGAGGAAAGAATTTTGGTGGTTTTCAGCTTCTTATTAATACTCTCTCTTTCATACTTCCCCAGACTTTTAGTGGGACAAAGGGCACCCTGCCTCAAAAACGGCCTATAACATTTGTGGTTTGTTTCATATGCACAAATCATGCATACATTTTAAAAATATGAGCATCTAAAAATGCTTTTCAGGAGAAAAAATAAATGAAGAAACATCATTTAGTTGAAGAAAAAAAACTGTCTAAAATGTGTGCATTCTTGAAAATGTGTAAATAAGTGCATACTTTATGGAAAATGAGTATGCAAGGGATGGAAACACAATGATTTGCAACCTGGTACAAACAGAGGATGGAACAGGAATGCAGGTGGGATTAGAGAGACATACATAGTGAGACTAGGAGAGTATTATAGCACTTTAACTGCTATGATTTGTGTCCGTGAAATCTTGAGCTTTGTAATTTGGAGAAGAAGATGTAGTTTTCTAATAGAGATTTCTAGTGTACTCCCTTGAACTGCAGTTCTAGAAGAGAAAACCAACCACTGCCCTAAAACTATTAAGCCCAGGATCTTTTTGGACAGAATCCTGGTGGTTACAGTGGTATCAGACTGCTGTAATATTTCAGTGTAGATGGACTCTTCTGGTTTTTCATATCTCTGCTAAGCACCTTCTTCATTTAGCAGGTGCTATTTGTTTGTTTCCTGAATTGTTTATTATTCAGAGAGGTTCACCACAAATCACGACTGTATTATATGAAAAATAGAAAGATGTGATCCTTCGTGGAATGCAGAAAATCAGAGAAGTAGAACCTGCTTGTTCCATACAGCACTGGGCAGGTACAATGGTAACTCTGTTGTTAATTGTGCCACCATGGTGTATTTGTAAATGGCAGAAGCAGGGGCAGAGCAAGAATCCCATATATAGATTTTGTCTTGTTCCCAGTGACTCCAAGATTTGTTCTGTTGCTATGATCCCTCAAAATCCAGAAGCCAACCTATTCTGAATATTATTTTGAATTTCTCACAGAAGCAAATAACTGTTGTTGTCATATGCCTTCAAGTAGTTTCTGAGTTATGGCAACCCTAAGGTGAACCTATGACAGGGTTTTCTGGGGTTGAGAGTGTGTGGCGTGCCCAAGGTCACCCAGTGGGTTTCCATGACTAAAGAAAATAATATTGAGTTTCAAATCAAGGTGGTGGAGGCTTCATGCAGATGAAAAGAGAAAGTAAAAGTGACCTTCATTGCTCTTTAATCCTTTTGTATGTATGTCCAAGCTCAAACAGATCTTCAGAATGTTTTTAAACTTTTTCTATATCTTTATAACAACATAAAGGCAGAGGTCTCTCTCACGAACAGCTCTTGGCAAGCTTTTTACCAAAGGCTTCTGTTCCCCAAATCTAGGTCACTCTCTTTCACCAGATTAAAAAGTGGGTTGATTTCTCTTCTGCCCCTCTCTCTAGGTTTGCTTTGAGAAAACACACACCTTCATTCAAACCCTTCTCCTTGGTTGACTGAAAAACTCTGGCTGAAGGACTGACTCTCAGCTTCTCTTCTGGAAATCTGACTCAACCCAATTTAGCGCCTGATATTTATGGATTTTCCCTTAGGCCTCCAACCCCTCCTTCCTGCTAAAGGGCTGGGTTTTTTTCTGGAGTGGCCATTCTAGTTCCCTGGCAACCTGCTGCTGGGAGGCTCCTCTGATACCACTCCCCTCTAAGGTCCATCACAATGACCATAAATCTTATAATGATATATAGCTATGTTGAAGAGAACAGTTTGCTCAGTCATAGAAAATGCTGTAAGTCCCTAGGGATTTCAAGTTAACTTAAATGTGTAAGAATGAACATATTCTGAGACATGCTCTAAAATATCTTGACATTTTGTGCTGATATGGTAATAGCCAGAACACAGGAATTAAGATGAAAAGAAGAAATGTGATGTACATAGTTTAGAAGCAGTGCCAGCTTCTTTTAGGTGAGTTTGTTTGTTGCTCAGTTGCTGCCACCGTATGCTTTTGTAAGAATTCTATATAAAGAATTAATCAATGGCTTAATTGCTTGTTTGGTGTGAAATCCTGGGCTACTGAGCCAGAATCCACTCAGTGCTGCATCATCAAACTGTTTAGTTCAGTCTACGGATTCCATCCATGAACCTTAAATTTGATGCACTTCAAAAATCAGTCCACTAACATACGAACCAGTGGAAGAAGGGGACTAAGTACAAAAATGCTTTGATTACTTATGCTACCCTCATTTAGGATCAGGTAAAGCTCTTCATGTTTATATTACCACCAAATTGATGCAAACTTTTTAATCTTAACCCTGAGAAAGACAGACTTTTCAAATGAAAAGCATTTTTAGCTGACACAGAAGCAAGTTCAAGTTTAAAAGCAAACCCTTATCTTAAAATTGTGTGTCTTGTCCCTCTTTATAAACGATCATATGAAAGTGGGGGGAAGCACTGGATGTTCAAACATTGTAGGAACAAGACCTCTGAATCATTAACCCACTCTTTTTGAAATTCTTCCAGTGCATATTGAAGATCAGTCCACCATCAAGTAATCCTCTTGAACTTGATAGATAATTGCAATCCATGACAGTTTAGTTTCCTCTGCAGTGAGAGTATTGAGCTATTATCCTTCACTTCTCAATCCTGTTGGAAGCATGAAATTGCTTGCTTATAAAGTTAGGAAAAAAAGCCGCTAGAGTTTTGCAAATTGTGTCTAGACTTCTTCATTAGTGTGCTGGGCTGAACTTATTTGAATGTACTTCCCAGGGTTTCTGCTACTGTCTGCACTGCATTCCATGTTTATCTAAAAACACTGCCTTTTGCATCACTCACACATCTCATGTATTAATATCTGTGTTATCAGGCTTCCCTGTCACAAAAATGATAGCATATTAGTGAAAATATTGTGCTATTAGACACATGCTAAAGAACCAGTGTGGTATAGTAGTTTCAGCTCTGTACTACAACTCTGGAGACCTTGTTGGGTTCAACTCCCTGCTCAGCCATGGAAACCCACTGGGTGACCTCAGGTGCATCACACACTCTCAGGCCCAGAAAATTAGTCTTGGTAGATCACAAACTGAACATGAGTCAGCAGTGCGATGTGGCAACCACAGAGAGCCAATGTGATTCTTGGTTGCATGAGTAGGAGTATGGTGCCTAGATCAAGGGAGGTAATGGTACCACTCTATCCTGCTTTGGTTAGACCTCGCCTGGAATAGTGTGTCCAGTTGTGGGCACCTCAATTCAAGAGGGATATTGACAAGCTGAAGCGTGTCCAAAGGAAGGTGACCAAAATGGTGAAGGATCTGGAAGCCATGCCCTATGAGGAGTGGCTTAGGAAGCTCAGTATGTTTAGTTTGCAGAAGAGAAGGTTAAGAGAGGACATGGTAACCATTTTAAAAATTTGAAGGGATGTCATGTCAAGGAGGAGTGGGCTTGTTTTCTACTGCTCCAGAGACTAAGACAAGGAATAATGGATTCAAGCTGTAGGAAAGGAGATGCCACCTAAACCTGAGGAAGAACAGTCAGAGCTGTCCAGCAGCGGAATATGCTGCTTTGGAGTGTGGTGAAGTCTCCTTCTTTGGAGGTTTTTAAGCAGAGGCTGGATGGCCATCTGTTGGGAGTGCTTTGATGTGTGTTCCTGCATAGCAGGGAGTTGGACTGAATGGCCTCTGTGGTCTCTTCCAATGCTATGATTCTGTGAAACTCCGTGATAGGTTCACCTTAAAGTTGCCATAAATTGGAAACAACTTGAAGGCATACAACAAGGCATTTGAGGAATTTGCTGTGCACTGCTGTAAACAACCAGGCAGCAGTATAGATGTAATTTATTCACAACATGGTGCTCTTAACTGGGTACCTGGGTGAGGGGCAATGTCAGTTTGAGCCCTAAAACTTTGTGTTTACTGAATGTACTTTCAGTAGTGTGCTAGACTGGGGAAAAGGGAAACCATTAATTTAACTTCCCCCATGGATCTTATTCTACATGTTATTTAGTACATGCGAAAATGAAAATGTGTTTATTTCATTTTCCTTATCTATTATTTCAAATAATTAGTATAACATGGCTTTGTTTTGTGTTGATTACTACTGACCATAACCACGACTAATACTATAAATATTGGAAATACCAAAACTATTTTTAAACAAAAAGTTGTAATCTCTAAGTTCTAACACAAGAGGGCCAATATATACTGTGAGTTTTCTTTGCATACAGCACTTTTTATCCTCAGATTGGCCTTGATTTCACTCACACGTACACAGCCTGATGTGGTCAAGAAGCAGTTACACAGTCCTCTCCATCACACTGATAATATGAACTCCACACAAACTAGGGCTTACAAGATTCAGTCAATGTTTGAATTTCTTCCAGTCCAATAAAGTAGACATTAGATTATGCAAGTCATACCTCTGTATGTGCTGATATGCATAGAGGAGTATCATTATCAGATGATAGCAGGATCTCTCTCACCAAGACTTCTCCTATTTTCTTCCTCCTTTCTCTACATAAAAAAGGGTTATTTAATACCATTTAGCAATTATATTGACAGAGAGATATTTCCAGTACTGTGAGGCAAACTAAATGCAACTAAATTAATTACCAATTACATACCAAATGCTCACCAAATTCAAAAGGCCTCCCACCTGGGAGCTGGCTGGCCTTCCAGCTGCCTTGCTTTGAAAATAACAACATGAAAGTAACAACAGCCTTAATTTGCCTGTCTGAGACATGTATTCAGGAGGAAGTCTCATTGTGGGAAAGAAACTTGGTTAATTTTAGCAAATATGTTTTGCCTTAATGTCTGGTTTGATTCTCAGATGGAAGGCAGGATTAAAAAAATAATAACAACATAGCCATACCTTCCAACTATAGATGCTAATGTGGCAGAGAATGATTAGTACTGTAAATTGCATAGGACAACTGAAACAGGTTGAACTTCCCCTTCTGCTTTGCAATCTAGTAGCAAATGTTCTTTCCTATGCTGTTTTTGGTTTCTTCTTGCCATATTAGAATTCTTTTACAATGCAGGCTGGTGCTGCCCTGAAACATTGAATTTCTGTACAAAAAAGTACAAACAACGTAGTATTCTTGTGCATGTGCAGGATTCCAAATGCTCGTGGAGAGCAACCACCAACACCAACAGTAGAGACAGATTCTTTGCATGTTCTTGGATTCCGACTCCCACCAGTTCTAATCAGCAGAACCAATGGTGAAGGATGAGAAAATTGCAATCTAACAGCATCCAAAAGGGCACATGGTTCCCATCTCTGATTTATATTTCAGCCCAAGCTACCATTGTTTGATCTTGTTTCTTTTTAGGAATTTTGGAAATGTGAATGAACAATAAAAAGATGTTGATGTTAACTAAAGAAGCATGTCTTTTAAGTTCAGACATCTGAACTGTAAGAAGAAACAAAAACGCCACCACTTTATCAACTATGAATATTCTTCAGATCTAATTATTCTTTCCTGTACAAAGCTCATACAATGCTACTTCCAGTTGTTTGATTCTGGGTAGATTTCAAGTATCTGTTGAGAATGCCAATTAGGTGACAATTTTAGAGGCTAAGCTATTTTATGCTATTTTTCTTTCCTTACAGTTGTAAGTTTATTAATAAACAATATGTGTTTCATTTTCTGTTGCATTAATATTTTACATTGAAAACTGCAGACATAGCAAGTTTGTAGCAAATCCTTTCAAGCTATAATTTAAATGAAAGAATGAAAAGGGTATTTGGATGCCTTTGAATGCATAAAAAAAGCTCAAGGAAGGTAATATATTTAGGATTAGTCTGGAAAGTTGGATGAAATGAAAATCCCAGACAGGACACCATTTATTTCTAATGCTTTGCTTTGCTTGATAGAAGAAAAGTTGCATTTACAGTGTAACCAATCAAAAACTTAGATGGATGAGCTCTCATTCAGGAACATTTTTGGCTTTGGTGTAAATGTCTGTTTTAGAACCTTTTCTTCTTATTCCATCTAGTCAAGTTACCACAGAATAAATATGATGAACATATTATTATCAGGCTGGCATATTTCTGAAATCTTCCTTCCAAATTCCTGATCTACCGAGCATGCATAAGTAAGAAAGTGCATTAAATTTGACCAAAGTCTGAAGTCCAAGGAGAATTGTGCACCATGAGAACAGTTCAATTGCTTGTCAAGGTGAAGCACTCTTTTAAGTACAGTTAACAGAACTGAAGCTGGACCCTGACCAAAGCTTTGTTCATGCTTCAGACTTTGGAAAGGCAAATACTCATGTTTGGAAATGTAAGAGAGAGTTGTGGATCTCTCAAGCAAAGAAGTCAATTGACAAGATAGAAGCTGAGTAGCAAGCAGTCCTATGCCTGCTGACCCACTCACCCACACACAGGGTCTAGCAGAGAAAGAACAAGTTTAGTATTCTTCATAAAACATATATAATCACTTACTAAAACTTGTTCATATTCAAGCACATGTTTTAATGGAAAGGGAGAGGGAGGAGGAAAAATGGCTGGAGTTTAGAGGGTTGTGGGAGAGAAGAAGGAGCATGTAAAAACATAAAGCAAGTTGTTGTTGTGTGCCTTCAAGTTGTCCCAATTTATGGTGACCCTAAGATGAGCTTATCATGGGGTTTTCTGGGGCTGAGAGTGTGAGACACACCCAAGGTCATCCAGTGGGTTTCCATGGCTGAGCAGGGAATGAAATCCTGGTCTCTGGTGTTGTTTACAGAAGAGAACAAAGAGTTAGTTTAGAAAATTATAGACTATAGCTCATGGCCAACGATCCTCCCGACGTTTTCTCAGTCATTCTTAGATAAAAGTTCAAAGCGAACCTTTTTTCGGAGAGCAGCTTTCAAGGTTGCATCTGCTGGTTTGCAGAGAGCTAATACACACAATTAGCACTTTCACTTACTGAAGGGGGAGCAATTCACACCTATTATCCCCCAGCCTGCAGCCTTTGTGGAAAGAGGAAGTTAGCACTTTCCCTTACTGTCAATCCCAGCCTGCAGCCTTTGCAGAAAGAGGAAGTTAGCACTTTCCCTTACTGTCAATCCCAGCATTCTTAACCTCATTCATCTCCTTTCATTCCCCCCTTCATGCTAAATTCAAACTTTGCAATTTCAAGCATGCACTATTTCTTGGCTATGAAAGCATAGCGAGCAGCTCTTCCCTCCATTGCTTTGGAGAGAGAAGTACGCACACATTTTATTACACATGTGATACAGATTGCTACTAGTATTCCCCCTAAAAGCAGATAGATTACTCCAATGAATAATGCCTTTACCCAGGCCAGGTCGGGAGCCAAGAAGAAGTCACCCATTCCCAAGGGTTTGTAATACCTTTTTCGTTATGTTGGATCATGTCCTGTAGGTGCTGAATCTCATCCTCTATAGTCTTATTCAGGTCGTGAAAGGTAACCTTACACCCACCTTTAACTATTGTACAAAATCCTCCTCTCCTTGCTAAAAGGTAATCTAAAGCTGATTCGGTGCATGAGTAACTGGTTCAATTCCTCAATCTCATGTTGTAATGCCCGCACTATTCTTCCTGTTGCATTAATCGTTTTCTCCAGTCTACAAGTCAGCCCCAGTATGCTCCTACAGTTTTCTTGCACCAAAATTCCTGGGTATCCTTCCAAAGTGAGGAGCCCTGTAACAACCACACCTCGGCTGAATGCATCAGTCAATTGTGGACCAATTATAACCAAGTCTTTACATTGTTCCCCCAACGGCCCCACCAAGTAGTTTTTTCTCTGATTATTAAGGAACCATGGAGGTCCCGTCTTCCTCTCAATACCCGTTTCAGAGTTATTGGGCCAGATACTTGTACTGGCAATGTCATATACCCAATCCCTATACACTGATGAGCCCCTGGATGATAGTTAGTAGCCCATCCGTTGAAATAGAACCATAGGTGCGGATCTTGTGCCATGAGTCCCGCACAGATCCTGAACTCGGGGAAGTGGGGAGGAGAAAATGGGATACTCTGGATACAATTCCTCCCCGCTTGTTTCATTTAACAGGTGGCTTAGCTGTTAGGAATTGTTGTACGTTCCATATAAATAGAACTTATTGCTACATGCCGGGTAGTTACCTAATGTGGTAAAAAATGAGGGATGTTCTATATATCCTTTCCATTTTAGATTCCAGCTTCCGCTGTGGTGACAGCAAAAACACATTCCAGAGGGGTATGTGTAAAACTTTTAGTGGCGAAATGAAGTCTGATTTATCCTCCCATCCACAGTCATGAACATGTTTGGCTTATCTCTGAGCGCCGATTGCAGAGCTCCCACAATTACCCCTGGTTCAGAAATTTAAGGAAGGCATAAACCCAAATTCAGCTACTGTCTGAGGATGTTCATATACCAATGTCACAGCTGTTCTGTGTTGCTGAAACATGTACTCAGCATGCCTCTTGAACCAATTGGCTTGTGCTATTCCCCAGAGCACTATCCAGATTTCCATCTTCAGCATCCATTTCTCCATCTGGGTTAGGAAGGGTTTCAAACTGACTTACCTCACAGAAATAACGCGTATACCAGTATAGATAGCCTGAGACGCCAATGCAAATGCCTATTATCAACAATATGAGTTCTACAGCCTGCATCCCACGATGTCTATTTCTCCCCCGATGAGGGGTCTGATCATGTGTCGAGCAATTGAATAGTCCACGACAATCACAACAAGATCTAACCCTGATCTTCAATTCCTCAGCAGTTGCTGGATCTGACATGCGTCGCCTGGCAGCCCCGGAGTGCCAGTTGCATTGTCTAGCCCAGAATTCTTCTGACCCCCTTTTTGTCTGGTTAGCCTCAGCTTCAAAGGGTCATCTTGTGATGCAATTACAGTCCAATCATTAAATGCCCTCTTAACTCTAGTATAATGTACCCAGGGTTTCAATCCCGCCACTTTCACAGCTGTGGGGGTTACCAATAAGCACCTGATAAGGTCCCCTCCACCCCAGGGGACAAGGACTCGCCCTTCCAATCCTTTATCCAAACCTCATCCCCTGGCTGGAAGGAATGAGCCCTGGTGAGGGAAGGGTCCCCGGCCTCCCTCTAAAACTCGTGCTTGTATCTTGTCCAATGCCCTCCCAAGGCCTCAACCTGTTCTCGAGAGCCACATTCCTAGTTCTCTAACATCTCCCCTCAGTCCTCTCAAAACCGTTGGGGGTCTCCCATACAACAATTCAAAAGGTGTTAATCCAGTTGTCCGGTTTGCGGTACACATGACTCTCAAAAGGGCTATAGAGAGCACATCCAGCCACTTCAGTTTGGTTTCCTGGCACAATTTGGGTAAATGTGTCTTCAGTGTTCTATTTGTCCTTTCCACTTTCCAGAGCTCTGTGGTCAATACGCACAGTGCAACCTCTAGGTGATCTTGAGGGTTTCTGCCAATTTCTTAATTACTGCATGAACAAAACTTGGGCCATTATCAGATCCTCTATATGGAGGGGTAATCCATATCTAGGTATTATATCCCATAGCAACACTCTCACCACTTCCTTTGCCTTTTCCGTCCTGGTGGGGTATGCTTTTGCCCAGCCTGTATGTGAACACACCATCACCAGCATGTTCCGATATTTCCCCACTCTGGGCATTTCTGTAAAGTCCACTACTAGGGACTCAAAAGGTGTCGACCCTTGGTATTGTATCCCTTCTTCCAATTTTGGTCCCTGCCGAAGGGTTTGTATCAAATCTAACATGGATTAGAGACTTGTGCTGCAAAGTGGCTTCATCCAGTATATAAACACAACACTTTTGCAATAGTATCTTGTCATGTAGCTTGACCTTCTGAATGTGTGCCTGTCCTGTCCTTCTCATGGATTTGGCAATCCCATGAACAGGTGATTCTCCGCCTGCATGGCAACACCACCACATCCATCTCATCTTTACTTGCTTTTAAATCCCACTCTGCTCTTTCATCCTCTTGCCTTGTGTATCGTGGACTCTGGTCGGTTAAAGAAACTTGGAACAATGACATCATTAGGTCTTCCTTTCCCCAAGCCTTGCTCTGCTGCACTTTTGGCTGCTATATCTGCCCTCCGATTTCTGAGTATCACTGGATCCCATTCTCTTTGATGTCCCCTACAATGTATAACTGCAACTTTTCGAGGAGCCCATACTGCCTCCAATAATTGCTCTATTTCTCTCCATACTTCAGCTCCTGGCCGGCAGAATTGATTAATCCTTTTTCCTTGTACAATGCTCCATGTGCATGCAAGGTGGTAAAAGCATACTTGGAATCTGTTGTATCTGTTCACCATCAATCCCTCAGCTAATTCCAAGGCTCTGATTAGGGCAATAAGTTCAGCTTTCTGCGCTGAGGTACCCACAGGTAATGCTTTAGCTTCCACCACCTTTTCCTCTGTCACAACGGCGTAGCCCACTCTCGCTTCCCATCTCGCACATAGCTACTTCCATCTGTAAAATAAGTGACATCTGGATCAGGCCAGGGAACATCCCGTAGTCCGGCCGGCTGGATCTACCTCGTCCATCGTCTGAAGGCAGTAGTAGAGGAGTTCCTTCTATGGCGACTGGAAGTTATGTAACCGGGTTTCAGTGGTGCACAATTCTAATCTAACCCTGGGATTTTCGTACAACATCCCCTGATATTTGGCCATCCGACTATTGGTGAACCAATAGTTTCCCTTATACTCCATCAGGGCTTGTACTGAATGCGGGACTTCACAACCAAATTCTGTCCCAGAGCTAGCTTGTCTGCTTCTTTTACTAGCAGGCAGTCGCTGCTATGGCTTTCAGGCATCCTGGCCATCCTCTAGCCACTGAATCCAGTTGCTTGGACAAATAGGCTACCGGTGGAGTTTCCACGACCCCAACTTTTGCATTAGCACTCCTAAAGCAATTCCACTTCTTTCATCAACATAGAGGCAGAATTCTTTTGTCACATCTGGTAATCCTAACGCTGAGTCCATCAACATTCTCTTGATCTGCTCCCATGCCTTTCTTTGTTCTTTTCCCCCATATGAATTCTGACTTCTCAGGGCCTTTCGTGGCTTCATCTAGGGGCTTACTCATCACCGTGAAGTTGGGAATCCAGATTCTACAGAATCCGGCTGTGCCCAGGAACTCTCGCACCATCTTCCGATTTCAGGGCTCGGGTAGAGCACACACAGCTTCCTTCCTTTCCTGACCTAGCACTCTTTTCCCCTGAGCCACCCGATATCCCAGATACTGCACTTCGGCTTGACACAATTGAGCCTTCTTCCTGGACACTTTGTAACAAGCTTCCCATAATAATTGTAACAGTTCCTGTGTTGTCTCTCTACATTCTTCTTCACCAACGGCTGCTAGCAGTAAATCGTCCACATACTGGAGTAGAACTCGCCTCCCAGGTTCTGATCTAAATCTTTTTAAATCTTGACCCAAAGCAGTTCCGAAAATCGTTGGAGAATTCTTCCACCCCTGCACCAGCCTCGTCCAGCATATCTGGGTTTTCCACCCCGTCATGGGGTCCTCCACCTGAAAGGCAAATATCTCCTGGCTCTGGGGGGCTAGCCGGATACTAAAGAATGCATCCTTTAAATCCAGGACGGTAAAGTGTGTAGCAGTGGATGGAATCAGTCCCATCAAAACATATGGATTTGGTACCACCGGATGCAAAGTCACTGTGGCTTCATTTATGGCTCTCAAGTCTTGAACTGGACAGTATTCATTGGTTCCAAGGGCTTTAACACAGGAAGCAGTGGTGTATTCCATGGGGAACGACACTCTCGAATTATGCTATACCTTTTCAATCGCTCCAAATATTTCTGTATTCCCTCTCAGCGCTTCTGTTGGTAAATCATATTGTTTTATTCTTACTGGCTCTGCGTGGGACTTCAGTTCTACCACTATGGGTGCTACAAAGCTTGCCAACCCCAGGGGGTTATCCTCGGCCCAAACTCCTGGGGGCCCAAACATTGTTGGCTGTTCCTGTTGAACCATTATTAAATACCGCCGCCAATCCTCTTCCATAGGATATGTTACTGTAACTTTCTTGGGCCCCCTAAAGTCTACTTCCATCTGTCCATCTTCTTCGATTGAAATCTGGGCTCTTAATTTGGACAGCAGGTCCCGTCCCAGGAGGGGTACTGGGCACTTAGGCAAATATAAGAACTGATGGGTCACCTGGTGTCTTCCCAAATCCACAACTCTATTTTCCAACAGAGGATGCTGTTCCGTCTTCCAGTGGCTCCCACAATTGCTACTTCATTCTTTGTTTTAGGGGCTATTCCCAAGTTCATCACTGATTGCGCTGCCCCTGTATCTATCATCATTGGAATGGCTCGGCCCCCCACTCGGGCTGTGACCATGGGCTCCCCGGGGCCGAGGAGGAAGGCCCAGTTGTTGTCCTATTCATAATGCTCCAAAGCTGCCAGCCCAATAAATTCTCTGCTAGGTCTTTCATTCACTGGCAGCTCATATCTTCCGTTCACCATTCTTCCTCTGTTTACTCCTCTTCCCCTTCCTCTATTTGCATTTTGCTCTCTACTTCCTGGTCCCCTCTGCCTTTGGGCATTCTCTTTCCAATGTCCAAGCTGATGGCATATGGCACACTCATCTTGCCTCAATGGGGCTCCCCGTCCGCCAAATCTCCGCTCCCGGCCCCTGTTCACAGGGACTTTTTTTGATGCTAGTACCGTAGCCAATAATTCTGCTTTCTTATGCATCCTCCTATCTTTCTCCCTCTTCTCCTCTTGGTCTCTATTAACATACACCTTTTGGGCAATCTCCAATAACTGACTCAAATTCATTCCGGAAAATCCCTCTTGCTTCTGTAGCTTCCTCCTTATATCTGGTTAGCTATGCGCTACAAATGCCATATTCACCATATCTTGAGTTTTCCCGGATCATCTGGATTCACAGGGGTGTACTGTCGGTATGCATTAAGCAACCTTTAGGATAATCCCCCAGGGGATTCGACGCTCCCTGTATCACTTCCATTACTTTAGTCATCTATTCACGCTCTTCATTCCTGCCCACATTGCTTCCACTAATAGAGCCTGGTAATCATTTAATAAAGCCAATTGATCTGAACAGTTTGGATCCCATCTAGGATCCATGACAGTTACCTGCCTCTCATCCACTGCTCTGGGTCTGCCACCCCTGGCGGTGCCTTTCCTTTGCTATCCGCTCCACTTGCTGGATCACGCGCCTCCGCTCCTCAACTGTAAACAAAGTCTTGAGCAGCTGCTGGCAATCTTGCCAATTTGGGGTATGAGAAACCATAATGCTTGCGCACGAGTTTACCATCTCATGAGGTTTCTCTGTGTAAGTGGCATAATGTGACTTCCAATTTAAGAGGTCGGAAGTGGTGAAAGGAGTGTACTGATAGCTCTGCACTCATCGGAATCCATCTTCCACACCTGGATCCACCAGCACTTGTGTAACCTGTCTTAAGGGCGCCACCACTTCACCGCTGGGACCTGCACCTTCTCTGGTTCCCGGCTTGCCTTGTCCAACCCTGGATCTAAGGTCCCACGGCAGCCCCTCCAGGCTTTCCCCTTCCCGGACAACTGGATCCATTTTTCCCAATTCCCCAGTCATGGTCCCTTTCGGTACTGTACAACTCTGGGTTCCACCCCTTGTACCGCTGGCACCACTGGCACAGGAACCGTTACTAAATTTGCAGGCTGCAACACTCCTGCCGCCGGCAGCGACCGTGTCTGTGGAGGAGGGGGAGCGCTTGGTTCCTCTGAAGCCGAGTCAGACAACACTAGCTTGGCACCAAGCTTCCTCTGTATTTTATCTTGCCTAACCAACATTGCTTAACAAATCTGCTCCTGACACTTCTGCAACCACTGGGGATTTTCTGTAACCACAGTGTCCATAAATCTATGTATGGATACTGGTCTGCATAGGCAACGTTCCCAGCCACTAAGGAATAGACCTCCTTCACCCTGGCGGGTTCCAAACTCCCCTCAGGCGGCCATCCCACCCTGAAAGATGGCCATTCTACCTTACACAAATTCTGCAGCCACTTGGGGGACATTGGTGGTCCCCCATAATCTCCTTTAAAGCCCTTTTTAAAATTCTTTACCATACACTCCAAAGGAGTCTGCCAACTCTCTCCCCCCCCCTCCCATTTCCTCCCAAGTTCCAGACAAGACACAATGGGAATGGGATTTAACGCACGAGTGAAGGGGGTCCCATGCCGCCACACAAAGGGGTTTTGACTTCAGTCACTCTAATACTGACCTAGACATCTGGACGATCGACAGTATGGAGATAGGAACTGCGGTATCATTCTACTCATACACGCTTCTTTCATTCAGACGAACAACCTCTCATCAGGCCCATTAAACCACAACTGGGACCGTCTCGTTTACTTATTCCGCCATACCAAGAGTTTTCGGGGTTTTGCTCTCCACTGCTGAGAGGTACTCAGCCAGAAACTGGGGAGTGATCAGTTCCCCTTCCCCCTTCCCAAACATCAAGGGGGAAGGGAACGTACCCCCCGGTTTTGCAACCATGAAAAAACCCGGCCTTGGGAGGGGCGAAAAAACGCCCCTTTTGTAAAATAGTTGTTCTCATGAAAACTACTTATAAGGCCCCCACCCTTGGAACTCCTTTTAAATTTAGTCCCTGACGAAAAAAATTTTGGGGAAAGGGTTTTTAAAACCAAAAGGGTTTGGGGAGTGGGAAAAATAAAATGGGACTTTTGGATTTTAAAAATTTTTCTAAATTGGGACCAAAAGTTTTATTTTAAGGTAAAGGCTTTAAAAATTGGCCGCCTGGGGGTTTAACCCCCGGGGACATTCCCTTTATCCTGGGGTCCACCCCTAAAAAAGGAACGTGGTTCAGGAGCCTTTGGGAATTAACTAGCAATTTCTTTAAAAAAGAGGAATTCTTTTTCACCGGTTAGGGACCAAACGCTCCCCTGTTTTTCCCCTTGCCTTTCAGCCGGGGGGTTCCGGTCCGGGGGTGCACCGAGTTGGGAACCCAATTCTCCGAAGGACCTGCTGGGAATTAAAAACCCATTCCGGGAAGGATAAACCAGCCTCAATCGGGTTACCCCGGGAACCAAAAGTGCCCTGTTCACCTAAGCGTTGGGGGGGTTAACCGGGCATTTTAGTCGCTATCAGCCCCTTTCACCCTTTTCCCGCCTCAAATTGGAATCCAAACCCTTAACAGAACCTCAAGTGTTTGGGAAATTGGTCCCAACCCAAATTAAGTTACAGCTCCAATTTTCAGTTGAGGGGGGTTTTAGAAAAGGGCCCCTTACCAAAGGAAACCCGCCGGGGGGCAGCCCAAAACAGAAAGCATCCCGTAGGATCAGATGGGTGAAATTGTTCAGTTTGTTATTAAATGATTCCGCAAATTTGGAAAAGGGGCCCAAAACGAGCCCAACATGATTTAAATGGGGTTTGGGGGAAAAAGGAATCCCGGGATTATAAAGGCTTTCATAACCCCTTTCCTAAAGGAAACCCATTTTATTTTTTAACCAAAATGTAAAAGGGAAGACAAAAATTTCCTGAATCATTGGAACCCCAAAAAGGGGGTTTAATAAAATGGGAAGGAGGAAGATCTAAAACGTATGCTAGGTACTAGCATCAAAAGTCCCTTAAAACCCCGGAGGAATTTGGGGGAAAATTCATTAAAAAAAGGGTCCCCCCCAAAGTTACTTTAAAATGCCAGGAGAGGGGACGGAATAGAAGCAAAATGGGGAAGGGGAAGAGGGTAAAGAAGGAAAAATGGTGAACGGAATATGAGCTCCCAAAGTAAAGAAAGACCAGAGAATTGGGCGGGCCCATTTTGGGAGATTTGGGATGAAAAAGACCTGGGCCCTCCTTCTCGGCCCGGGCCTGGTCCACCCGAGGGGGGGCCCGGGGCATTTCAATGATAGATACAGGGGCGGCGAATAGTGATGAACTTGGGAATACCCCCAAAACAAATGAAGTGCAATTGTGGGAGCCACTGGAAAGACGAACACCATCCTTGTTGGAAAATAGAGTTGTGGATTTGGGAAGACACCAGGTGACCCATCGTTCTTTTTCCTAGTGCCCAGTACCCCTCCTGGACGGGACCTGCTGCATTTAAGAGCCAGTTTATAGAAGATGGACAATGGAATAGTTTGGGGCCCAAAGTTACAGTAACATTTTTAATGGAAGAGGATCATAATAATGGTTAAACAGGAAACCAACAATTTTTGGGGCCCCCCAAAGGTTTCCCAGGAAACCCCCGGGGTTGGGAAAAAGTTGTACACCTAGTGGTAAAAACTGAAGTCCCAGCAGAGCAGTAAGAATAAAACAATATGATTTACCAAAGAAGCGCTAGAGGGAATACAAAAAATTTTTTTGGAGCAATTAAAAGGTATACATAATTCGAAATTGGTTCCTGGAATACACCCTTCCTGTGTTAAAGCCCAAACCAATGAATACTTCCAGTTAAAACTTAGAGCCATAAAAACCACAGTATTTTCATGGTACAAATCCATATGTTTTGATGGGACTGTTTCCCCATCCACTGTTACACACTTCCCGTCCTGGATTTAAAGGAGGGTCTTTTGGGACCTACCCCCCAGAGCCAGGAATATTTCCCTTTTTCAGGTGGAGGACCCCATGCGGGGAAACCCAGATTGCTGGACAGGCTGGTGGGGTGAAGTTCTCCAACGAATTGGAAATGCTTTGGGTCAAGATAAAAAAATTTGATAGAACCTGGGAGGCAAATTTACTCCAGTATGTGGGCGATTTATTGTGCAGCCGTTTGAAGAAGAATGTGGAGCAACACAGGAATTTCAAATTTTATGGGAAGCTTTAAAATTCCCGGAAGAAAGGCTCATATTACCCCAAGTGCATTCTGGGATATGGGGTGGCTGAGGTGTAGGGTCAGGAAAGGAAGGAAGCTGTGTGTGCTCTACCCGAACTGGAAGATGGTGCGAGAGTTCCTGGGCACAGCCCTCTGTAGAATCTGGATTCCCAACTTCACGCCGGGTGATGAGTAACCCCCTATATGAACCACGAAAGGCCCTAGTGAGAAGTCAGAATTCATATGGGGAAAAAGCCAACAAAGGCATGGGAACAAGATAGAAAAAATGCTGATGGAAGCCCCAGGTTACCAAATATAACAAAAGGATCCCCTCTATTTAATGAAAAAGAAAATAGAAATGCTTTAGGAGTGCTAATGCAAAAGTTGGGGCTATGGGAACAACCAATCTTGTATTTGTCCAAGCAACTGGATTCAGTGGCTAGAGGATGGCCAGGAATGAAAGCCATCACAGCGACTCCTGCTAGTGAAAAAGAACAACAAGCTAGCTCTGGGACAGAATTTGGTTGTGAAAGTCCCACATTAGGTACAAACTTCCTGATGGAGTATAAGGGAAACTTGTGACACCAATAGTCGGATGGCCAATATTCAGGGGATGTTGTACGAAATCCCAGGTTGATTGATCTCCACACTCTGAACCCGTTACATAACTCCCAGTCGCCATAGAAGGGACTCCTAGTAGCTGCCTTGGGGACGGTCTAGGCCAAACGTGGATGTTCCCTGGCCTGATCCAGATGTCACTTATTTACAGATGGAAGTAGCTATATCCGAAATAGGAAAGCGAAGAGTGGGCTGCAACCGTGTGAGCAGAGGAAAAGGTTGGTGAACTAAAGCATTACCTTATTGGGTACCTCGGCAAAAACACAACTTATTGCCTGATGAGAAAACTGCTTTGGAGGGAGTTGGCTGAGATTGATGGTGAACATATATACAGATTCCAAGTATGCTTTTACCACCTTGCATGCACATGGAGCAGTATACAAGGAAAAAGGATTAATCAATTGTGCCGGCCAGGAGCTGAAGTATGGGAGAAGAAATCGAGCAATTATTGGAGGCAGTATGGGCTCCTCGAAAAGTTGCAGTTATACATTGTAGTAGAAAGAGAATGGGATGCAGTGATATTGCGGAATTGGAGGGCAGATATCACAGCCAAAAGTGAGCAAGGCTTGGGAAAGGAAAACCTAATGGTTTGTCAATCCTCCAAGTTTCTTTAACCGACCAGAGTCCACGATACACAAGACAAGAGGACGAAAGACAAGTGGGGATTTAAAAGCAAAGAAGGTGGAATGGATGGTGGTATTGCCAATAGGGAGCGATATGCCGTTTTGATGGGATAGCAATTATGCAGAAGGCACATGAAGCAACACATTAGGTAAAAAAGCATTAACACACTTGTTGCAAAAGGATGTGTTTATAGATCGGAGTGAACCAACTTGCAGCACAAGCTTCCTTTTGAATGTCAGATTTTCTGCACAACAAACCAGCAGGGACCAAAATTGGAAGAAGGGATACAATACCAAGGGTCGACACCTTTTGAGTCCCTAGTAGTAGAAACTACAGAAATGCCAGAGTGGGGAAATACTGAACATGGTGATGGTGTGTTCACATACAGGCTGGGCAAAAAGCATACCCCACCAGACAAAGGAAGTGGTGAGAGTGTTGCTATGGGATGCAAATACCTAGATATGGATTACCCCTCCATAGGATCTGATAATGGCCCGGTTTGATCCACGAAATTGGCAGAAACCCTGGTACACTGTGCGTATTGACCACAGAGCTCCTGGGAAAGTGGAAAGGACAAATGAAACACTGAAGACACATTTACCCAAATTGTGCCCAGGAAACCGAACTGAAGTGGCTGATGTACTCTCTATAGCCCTTTTGAGAGTCATGTGTACCGCAAACCAACATAACACCTTTTGAATTGTTGTATGGGAGACCCCCAACGGCTTTGAGAGGACTGAGGAACTTCTTAGGGAATGTGGCTCTCGAGAAAGAGGTCCAGGCCTTGGGGAGGCTCATGGACAAGAGAGCACGAGTTTAGAGGGGAAAGGCAAGTCTCTTTCCCTCACCCAGGCTGTTCTTCCAGCCAGGGGATGAGGTTTGGATAAAGGATTGGAAGGGCGAGTCCCTTGTCCAGTGAGACCTTGTGGGGTCCTATGGTAACCCCCACACTGTGAAAGTGGCAAAGATGAAACCCTGGGTACATTATGCTTGAGGGCATTTAATGATTGGACTGTAGTCCAGCTCACAAGATGACCCTTTGAAGCTGAGGCTAACCAGACAAAAAGGGGGATTGTAGGATTCTAGGCTAGACAATGCCGCTCAAGCTGCGGGGCTGCCAGGCGACGCATGTAGATCCAGCAACTGCTGAGGACAAAATCAGGGTTAGATCTTGTTGTGATTGTAAATGGTTTATTCAATTGCTTCGACAGTCAGACCCCTCATTGAGGGAGAAAGGAGCATTTGATGGGATGCAGGCTGTAGAACTCATATTGTTGATAATAGGCATTTGCATCAGAGGATACAGCTATCTGTACTCATTATCTCCTTATTTCTGTGAGGTGAGTCAGTTTGAAACCCTTCCCTAACCCAGATGGAGAAATGGATGCTGAAGATGGAAATCTGGATAGTGCTCTGGGGAATAGCACAAGCCAATTGCCTTCAAGAGGCATGCTAGTACATGTTCAGCAACACAGTATAACTATAGGTATATGAACATCCTCAGACAGTAGCTGAGATTTGGGTTTATGCCTTCCTTAATTTCTTGAACCAGGGGTAATTGTGGGAGCTCTCCGGTGAAGGAGCTGCAGAGATAAGCCAAACATGTTCCATGACTGTGGATGGGAGGATAAATCAAGCTTCATTTCGCCACTTAAAGTTTTACACATACCCCTCTGGATTGTGTTTTTGCTGTCACCACCACGGAAAAACCTGAAAATCAAAAATGGAAAGGATATATAGAACATCCCTAATTTTTTACCACATTAGGTAACTACCCGGCAGTATAAGCAATAAGTTGTTATTTATATGGAACGTACAACAATTCCTAAGGCAGCACCCAGCCTGTTAAATGAAACAAGCGGGGAAAAGATATTATCCAGAGTATCCATTTTCCTCCCCCGCTCCCAGTTGCAGAAGTATCTGTCCAGGGACTCATGGCACGAGATCCGCACCTATGGTTCTATTTCAACGGATGGGCTCCTACAGCATCCAGGGGCTCATCAGTGTATAGGGATTAGGATGTGGTTAGGTACAAGTATCTAGCCGAGATAACTCTGAAACAGGGTATTGAGAGGGGAGACGGGACCTCCAAGACGTTCCCTAATGATAGAAAAAACTATTTGGGTGGGGCCGTTGGGAAGCAGTGTTGGACTCATTGGTCCACAATTGTCGACTGGCATTCAGCCGAAGTGCGGGGGGTCTCGTTACAGCTGAAGGATACCCAGGAATTTTGCGTGCAGAAGCTAGGAGCAGTACTGGGGGTGAGCTTGTAGACTGGGAGAAAACGATTAATGCAACAGGAAGAATAGTGCGGCATTACAACATGAGATTGAGGAATTGAAGCCGGTTTCTGATGCAAGACATGAAAGAAATGGCTTTGAGATTACCCTTTAGCAAGGAGAGGAGGATTTTGTACAATAGTTAAAGGTGGGTGTAAGGTTACCTTTCACGACCTGAATAAGACTATAGAGGATGAGATTCACACCTACAGTGATCCAACATAAGGTATTACAAACCCTTGGGGATGGATTACTCCCCGACCTGGGCCTGGGTAAAGGCATTATTCATTGGAGTAATCTATCTGCTTTAGGGGAATACTACGTAGCAATCTGTATCACATGTGTAATAGAAGTGTCTGGTACTTCTCTCTCCAAAGCAATGGAGGGAAGGCCTACTGACTATGCTTTCATAGCCAAGAAATAGTGCATGCTTGAAATTGCAAAGTTTGAATTTAGCATGAAATGGAGGAAATGATAAGAATCCTGCATGAGACAGTAAGGGAAAGTGCTAACTTCCTACTTTCTGCAAAGGCTGCAGGCTGGGATTGACAGTAAGGGAAAGTGCTAACTTCCTCTTTCCACAAAGGCTGCAGGCTGGGGATAATAGGTGTGAATTGCTCCCCTTCAGTAAGTGAAAGTGCTAATTGTGTATTAGCTATTTGCAAACCAGCAGATGCAACCTTGAAACTACTCTGGAAAAGGTTCCACTTTGAACTTTTATCTAAGAATAACTAGAAAACGTCGGGAGGAATTTTAGGCCATGAGCTATCAGCTTATTATAATTTTCTAAACTAACTCTTTGTTCTCTTCTGTAAACAACACCAGAGACCAGGATTTCATTCCCTGCTCAGCCATGGAAACTCCACCTGGAGTAACCTGGGTGTGTCTCACTCTCACCCCAGAAAACCCAGTGGTATAAGCTGATCTTAGGTAGGTCTCCATAAATTGAAACGACTTGAAGGCACACAACAACGACTTGCTTATGTTTTTACATGTCCTTCTCTTCCGAAAGCAACCTCTAAACTGCAGCCATTTTTGTCCCTCCTCCCTCTGCTTTGCCATTAAAACGTGTGTTGAATATGAACAAGTTTTAGTAAGTGATTATATATGTTTTATGAAGAATACTAAACTTGTCTTTTCTCTGCTAGACCCTGTGTGTGGGTGAGTGGGTCAGCAGGCATAGGACTGCTTGCTACTCAGCTTCTATCTTGTCAATTGACTTTCTTTGCTTCAGAGATCCACAACTCTCTCTTACATTTCCAAACATGAGTATTTGCCTTTCCAAAGTCTGAAGCATGAACAAAGCTTTCCATGAGGTACAGCTTCAGTTCTGTTGACTTTGTTACTTAAAAGAGTGCTTCACCTTGACAGCAATTGAACTGTTCTCATGGTGCACAATTCTCCTTGGACTTCAAGCTTTCGTGAGAATTTAATGCACTTTCTGTTATGCATGCTCGGTCATCAGGAATTTGGAAGGAAACCAGAAATATGCCAGCCTGAGGATAAATAATATATTTCATCATATTTATTCTGTGGTAACTTGAGCTAGATGGAATAAGAAGAAAAGGTTCCTAAAACAGACATTTTACCAAAGCCAAAAACTGTCCCAAATGAGAGCTCATCCATCTAGACTTGATTGAGAATTTCTGACTGTAAATGCAACTTTTGTTGCTCTAGAAAGCAAAGCAAACATTTCAATAGATATATGTGGGATTTTCATTTTCATCCAACTTTCCAGACTAATCCTAAATCTATTTACCTTCCCTGACTTTTTTATGGATTCAAAGGCATCCAAATACCCTTTTCATTCTTTCATTTAAATTATAGCTTGAAAGGATTTGCTACAAACTTGCTATGTCTGCAGTTTCAATGTAAAATATTAATGCAACAGAAAATGAAACACATATTGTTTATTAATAAACTTACAACTGTAAGGAAAGAAAAATAGCATAAAATAGCTTTAGCCTCTAAAATTGTGGCCTAATTGGCATTCTCAACAGATACTGAAAATCTACCCAGAATGGAACGAACTGGAAGTGGCATTCTATGAGCTTTGTACAGGAAAGAATAATTAGATCTGAAAGAATATTCATAAGTTGATAAAGTGGTGGCATTTTTGTTTCTTCTTACAGTTCAGATGTACTAAAACTAAAAGACATGCTTCTTTAGTTGACGTCAACATCTTTTTATTGTTCATTCAGCCAATTTTCCAAAATTCCTAAAAGAAACAAGATCAAACAATGGTAGCTTGGGCTGAAATATAAATATGGGAATTGGGAACCATGTGCCTTTTTGGATGCTGTTGAGATTGCAATTTTCTGGTAGCCCACCATTGGTTCTGCTGATTAGAACTGGTCAAGTGATAATCCAAGAACATGCAAAGATCTCTCTGCTCTCTGTACTGTTGGTGTTGGTGGTTGCTCTCCACCGAGCATTTGGAAATCCTGCACATGCACAAGAATGCTCCGTTGTTTTGTACTTTTTTGTACAGAAATTGGAGAAAAAATTTCAGGGCAGCACCAGCCTGCATTGTAAAAAGAATTCTAATATGGCAAAGAAGAAACCAAAAAATAGGAAAGAAACATTTGTACACTGGTCAAGACAAAGGGGAGGTTTCTGTTTTCAGTTGTCCTATGCAATTTACAGTACTAATCATTCTCTGCCACATTAGCATCTATAGTTGGAAGGTATGGCTATGTTGTTATTATTTTTTTAAATCCTGCCTTCCATCTGAGAATCAAACCAAACATAAGGCAAAACATATTTGCTAATTAACCAAGTTTCTTTCCCACAATGAGACTTTCTCCTCCTGAATACATGTCTCAGACAAGACAAATTAAGGCTGTTGTTACTTTCATGTGACCAGTCACCAAAAAAAAGCATCAAATCCAAAGCGAGGACAAAAAAGCTGGATGTGATAAACAGAAGTATTTCCAATTTTATATAAGTTATCTACTCACATGAAAATTGCTAAATGAAAATCCAGTTTTAGTTGTCAGTTTGCCTAGCTGGACTGGATATTTCTCTCCTATATAATATAATTGCTAAATGGTATTAAATAACCTTTTTTTGTAGAGAAAGGAGGAAGAGAGAATAGGAG
Source organism: Iguana delicatissima (assembly GCA_948472985.1). Taxonomy (NCBI): domain Eukaryota; kingdom Metazoa; phylum Chordata; class Lepidosauria; order Squamata; family Iguanidae; genus Iguana; species Iguana delicatissima. Next base: position 4,415 of record CAOKZL010002060.1, on the reverse strand, counting down.
AAGTCTTGGTGAGAGAGATCCTGCTATCATCCTGATAATGATACTCCCTCTATGCATATCAGCACATACAGAGGTATGACTTGCATAATCTAATGTCTATTGGACTGGAAGAAATTCAAACATTAATATCTAATCCTTGTAAGCCCTAGTTTGTGTGGAGTTATTGTACTGGTGATGGAGAGGACTGTGTAACTGTCTGGCCACATAGGGTTGTCTCGTGTGAGTGAAATCAAGGCCAATATAGAGGATAAAAAGTGCTGTATGCAAAGAAAACTCACAGTATATTTGGCCTGCTTGTGTAGAACTTAGAAATTACGACATATTTTAAAAATAGTTTTGGTATTTCCAAATATTTATAGTATTAAGTTACAATGGTAATAGTAGTAGTAATCAACACAAAACAAAGCCATGTTATACTAATTATTTGAAATAAATAGATAAGGAAACTGAAATAAAACACATTTTTAGATTTTCAATGTACTAAATAACATGTAGAAATCCCATGGGGGAAGTTAATTTAATGGTTTCCCCTTTCCATCTAGCACGGTACCTGAAAGTACATTCAGTAAACACAAAGTTTTGGGCTCAAACTGATGCCCCTCAGCCCAGGTACCCGTAAGAGGCCTATGCTTGTGAATAAATTACATCTATACTGCTCCCTGGTTGTTTACAGCAGTGCACAGCAAAATTGTGGAGGTAGCTGTTGTATGCCTTCAAGTTGTTTCCTAAGGTGAACCTATCACGGAGTTTCACAGAATCATAGCATTGGAAGAGACCACAGAGGCCATTCAGTCCAACTCCCTGCTATGCAGGAACACGCATCAAAGCACTCCCAACAGATGGCCATCCAGCCTCTGCTTAAAAACCTCCGAGGAGAAACTCACCACACTCCAAAGCAGCATATTCCGCTGCTGGAGCAGCTGACTGTTCTTTGTCAGGGTTAGGTAGATATCCTTTCCTACAGCTAAATCCATTATTCCTGTACAACAAGCCAGCTCCTCTTGACATGACATCCCTTCAAAATCATTCTCAGTGTCCTTCTTCTCTTCTGCAAACTAAACATACTGCAGGCTTCCTAAGCCACTCCCTCATGAGGGCATGGCTTCCAGATCCTCACCATTTTGGTCACCCTTCCCTTTGGACACATTTCAGCTTGTCAATATCCCTCTTGAGGAAATGTTCCACAAGACTGGACAGCACTTATTCCAGGGCGAGGTCTAACGAAAGCAGATAAGTCATAGTTATTCCCTTGATCTGAGCACATCTGTACTGATGCAACCAAGAATCACATTCAGTCTTGGTTGCCACATACGACAGTGCTGACTCATGTTCAGTTTGTTGATGCAAGACTAATTTTCTGGCCCTGAGAGTGATGCACCTGCAAGGTAGCCCGGGTGTTCCCCATGGGCTTGAGACCCAGTCTCCAGAGTTGTAGTACAGAGCTGAAACTACTATACCACACTGGTCTTTTAGCATGTGTATAATAGCACAATATTTTCACTAATATGCTATCATTTTTGTGACAGGGAAGCCTGATAGCACAGATATTAATGCATGAGATGTGTGAGTGATGCAAAGGGCGGTGTTTTTTAGATAAACATGGAATGCAGTGCAGACAGTAGCAGGAAACCCTGGGAATACATGGAATGAGTTGAGCCCAGCACGCTGATGAAGAAGTCTGCAACACAATTTGCAAACTCTGGCAACTTGCTGGTTTTTATAAGCAAGCAGATTCATGCTTCCCAACAGGATTGAGAAGTGAAGGATGATAGCAATACTTGCTCACTGCAGAGGAAACTAAACTGTCATGGATTGCAATTATCTATCAAGAATTCAAGAGATGGTGAACTAATATCAATATGCACTGGAAGAATTTCAAAAATAGGATAATGATTCAGAGGTCTTGTTCCTACAATGTTTGAACATCCAGTGCTTCCCACTTTCATATGATGGTTTAAGAAAAGAGAACAACCACGCAATTTTAAGATGAGGTGCTTTTAAACTTGAACTTGCTTCTGTGTCAGCTGAAAAATGCTTTTCATTTGAAAAGTCTGTTGTTTCTCAGGGTTAGATTAAAAAGTTTGCATCAATTTGGGTGGTAATATAAACATGAAGAGCTTTACCTGATCCTAAATGAGGGTAGCATAAGTAATGAAGCATTTTATACTTAGTCACTGGTTAGTATGTTAGTGGACTGATTTTTGAAGTGCATGCAAATTTAAGGTTCATGGATGAAATCCGTAGACTGAACTAAACAGTTTGATGATGCAGCACTGAGTGGATTCTGGCTCAGTAGCCCAGGGATTTCACACCAAACAAGCAATTAAGCCATTCATAAAGTCTTTATATAGAATTCTTACGAAAGCATACCAAGTAGCAGCATTTGAGCAAAGAAAACAAACTCACCTAAAAGAAGCTGGCATCTGCAAACTATGTACATCACATTTCTTCTTTTGCATCTTAAGTCCTATCCTTGTGGCTATTGTGCATATGCACACAAAATGTGGATTATTTTAGGAGCATGTGTCCAGAATATGTTGATTCTTACACATTTAAGTTAACTTGAAATCCCTAGGGACTTGCAGCATTTTCTATGACTGAGCAAACTGTTCTCTTCAACATAGCTATATATCATTATAAGATTTATGGTCATGGTCATGGACCTTTGAGGATGTCAGAGGAGCCCTCCCAGGTTGCCAGGGAACTAGAATGGCCACTCCAGAAAAAAAACCCAGCCCCTTGCCACAGGAAGGGAGGAGTTGGAAAATCCATAAATATCAGGCGCTAAATTGGGTTGAGTCAAGGAGAACTGAGAGTCAGTCCTTCAGCGAGAGTTTTTCAGTCAACCAAGGAGAAGGGTTTGAATGAAAGGTGTGTGTTTTCTCAAAGCAAACCTAGAGAGGGGCAGAGAAATGACGCTTTTTAAATATCATAAGGAAGGAGGGTGACCTAGATTTGGGGAACAGAAGCCTTTGGTAAAAAGCTTCGAGACTGTTGATGAGAGACCTGTCCTTTATGTTGTTATAAAGATATAAGAAACTGTTTAAAAACATTCTGAATATCTTGGACATACATACAAAAGGATTAAAGAGCAATGGAAACCACTTTTCTGACTTTCTACTTTCCATCTGCATGTTCCCCACCACCTTGATTTGAAACTCAATATTATTTTCTTTTAGTCATGGAAACCCACTGGGTGAATTCAGCACAGCCCTGTCATAGGTTGACCTTAGGTTGCCATAACTGCCAAACTACTTGAAGGCATATGACAACAACAGTTATTTGTTGTGTGGAAATTCAAAATAATATTCAGAATAGGTTGGCTTCTGGATTTTGAGGGATGATAGCAACAGATAACAAATCTTGGAGTCACTAGGAACAAGACAAAATCTATATATATGGAATTCTGTCTGCCCCCTGCTTCTGCCATTTACAAATAGCCATAGTGCAATTAACAACAGAGTTTACATTGTACCTGCCAGTGCTGCATGGAACAAGCAGGTTCTACTCTCTGATTTTCTGCATTCCACGAAGGATGGCATCTTTCTATTTTTCATATAAATACATCCGTGATTTGTGGTGAACCTCTCTGAATGATGAACAATTCAGGAAAACAAATATGCTAAATGAAGAAGGTGTTAAGCAGAGATATGAAAAACCAGAAGATCCCATCTACACTGAAATCTACACAGTGTGAACAGTCCGCTCTAACCACCAGGATTCTGTCCAAAAAGATGCCCTGGGGTTAATAGTTTTAGGGCAGTGGTAGACTTTTTTTTGTCTTCTGAGGAACTGCAGTTCAAGGGAGTACACTAGAAATCTCTATTGAAGACATCTTCCTCTCCAATTTACAAAGCTCAAGATTTCACGGGACACAAATCATCACATTAAAGTATATACTCTCCTAGTCTGACTATGTATGTCTCTCTAATCCCACCCTCATTCCTATTCCCATCCTCTGTTTGTACCAGGTCAATGGTCTCTGTCCATCCTTTGCATACTCATTTTCCATAAAGTATGCACTTATTTACACATTTTCAAGAATGCACACATTTTAGACAGTTTTTTTCTTGGACTGAATGATGTTCTTTCATTTATTTTTTTTTCTCCTGAAAAACAGTTTTTTTAGATGCTCAGTATTTTTAAAATGTATGCATGATTTGTGCATATGAAACAAACCACAATGTTATAGGCCGTTTTTGAGGCAGGTACCCTTTGTCCCACTAAAAGTCTGGGACGAGAAAAAGTATGTTGATTGGGAAACTAAAAACCACCAAAATTCTTTCCTCTCCCTAATCTCCAGCCTTCTCTCTCCCTCTTATGTTCTCTTCTCCCTCCTATATTCTTAAAATCCATCAATTCTAAGAGGAAAACATTTACAAAAAATAGACAGTAACTATCTAGCTTTTTTAAAA